>JAGPOW010000797.1:3924905-3967853 GCA_030014935.1 Caiman crocodilus | reverse complement strand
CGTCGGTGGTGGGGTGTGTGCCTGCGTGTGTGCGACCTGTGCGTGATGCTTAAAGGACAAAAGCTAAGCAGGTCCAACATGAAACACTTGGGGTTTTTTTCCACATCAGCAGCCAATCTGCAAACACTTGTAACTTCCCTGCCTCCATCCTAATCGAGGAGCGTGTCAGGTGTCGCGACTGCAGTTTAAAGCTGCATCAAAGTGAAAAACGCGATCACCCTTGCTGCGCCAAGACGTTTGCATAATGAACCAGCCTTTATTCAGATCTTGCAGGCAGAAAGCAGGACACATTTGTCAAGATACCCAGGATGCTAGGGTTGACTTTCCATTCCTGTGTAACCAACAGTGATCGTGATGCAAAGAACCGCAGGGAAATGGTGTTGTGTCACATTTCAGAGCTCAAAGCCTGAAATTGCATTGTAATTGCCTACAGTGTACGGCCTCCCCTGGCCCTTCTGTACGGTCTCGTTTTATCTAACTGGAAGACCGTCTCTCTCGTCTACCGGCCTCCACAGTGAGGCGAGTTGCTCAAAATGATCCATGCTTTGTTGTACATCATGGTCCCCATACAGATGATTCGGTGCCTGCGTCTCCCAGGTATTGATGTGAGTATTGCATTTATTATATTTATAACATTGTGAATAATAACATGTCTAATATCGCATATCACAAGGCATGGATCATTTTGAGCAAACCCGCCTCATTATGGAGGCAGATAGGTGAGAGAGACACAGGGAAAGATGTGTGACCAAACACTGCCAGGATCCATGCAACATCGCCAGGATCTGCTCCTTCCTCCCAGAACCGTTAGCCACGGCTGCGGTTGAACTTGCAGATCTTGGTTTGGCCTCCTCGGTCGTCTACAGATGCGCTGATGACTTCCCTGTTTGCTAGAAGACTGTCATCCTCATATTGATGGTCTGCTGCACGTGGAAGACGTTTTTGATGCTCCTTGGCACTGAGAACGAGCGTTGTTGCTCGGGATTCGGTGCCCGTGCTGGGGAAGGGAAGCCTATTACGATTCTACCTTCTTTCTGCCTCGTTCTTAGTTAAGGAAAACATGAGTTCAGGGCAGGGAACTCTCTGCAAACTGGTTGCTGTGGCTGGTCAGGGATCCTTACTCACGGTGCATGAGTTGTCTCCTCTATCGGTCTCTGATTGGATCAGGGAGAATTTTTGAGCAAGAGAAGAACAAGGAGAGCCAGAGGGTGAACTTCCTCCTTGCGGTCATTAGTCTGCAAGGTGCCACTCTGTCCTCTGTCCTGCCTTCCCCTGACTTCAGACTAAAACCCTAACTACCTCTTTAATCATGAGGCATTAAGCCCCCGTGGTGCTCCCATGAAATCAATGGGACTAATGGCCTAATTCCTCACTGTTGTAAGCAGAGAGGGTCACATCCTGGTCTGCAGTGAATAACAAATGCAACGCAAAGAAGGATGTGACGAACACCCACCTCCACCTAGATCTTTCAGCGCACATTTGCAAAAGGGCATACAGGCATCCAGCCCCCAAAGCCATTCCCAGTTCAAGTTAATCTTTGCAAAGGCTGTTTTTGCAATCTTTAACCAGCCCTCAGCAAAGCCACATCTGCTTTTCTAGCTTGATCACTGAAGGGTAGAATATCATTTCTGTTTTTCATATCATTTCCGAACCATTTTCAGAATGGAGAAAGACCCCGGCCTCCGAAGCAAGCCTGGCAAATGGGGAGAGATCACTTCCCACTCAGCTGAGACACGGCAGAGTCTGAAACAATCTCCAAGAGCAGCAGTGGATGCCCTGTGGGAGCTGACTCATGAAAATGTTATTATGGCTCAGAGACAGGGATTTACAATGGAGATGCTTCCATGGTTATTTGTCTCACTTGGGGCAGCACAAGAACATAAGGGAAATGCATTCCCTCCGGTTAAAGGTGCCTTCAGAAGAAAGCACATTGCCCTCTGCTTTATCCTGCTGTGTCTGGGTAACATGAGGCTGTGTGTTCAAGCAGCATGGTTCAGAGGAGGCTTTGCAAGGTGGTGTTTCAGAGCTGTTTTGGCCAGCCTCAAATTATACATGGCCAGCAAGTTGTGGGGACATACCTCATATCAGTAGTGCCGTCAGGGAACTGGGAGAGCCAGTCTGCCCAGCTGGCACGTGCAAATGTAGGCGTTCCCTCTGCAGATCCACACCTGCTCTCATGCACGCAGGGCGTTGTGCACATAATAAGGCAGAAAACTATCTGCACTGCAGGCTGGAGTGGTGGGCTGAGATACCCAAACCGGCTCTGTATGAGCAGCAGAGTGACTAGTAGCAGTCTGGATGCAGCAGCTTGGGCCTCTGTCCAGTCAAAGCAGGGATCCTGTGGGTAATAAGAGGATGTGATGGTGTAATTAAAGACTGGATCATAACATAGACATGCAAGGGGCTGAGCTAAGGCTCTACAGGCAGCCTTTACTCCATCTTGCAGGTGTGTGGCATTGCTACCTTAATCCTGTTCTTTTAGTGCTTTTTCTTGTGTATACCATTTAATATCAACACATGACTTCCCCTCTAGAAAATAAAAGACAAGGGCCATATGCAGACGAAATGGGGGGTGAGTGTGCACAACACTTTAAAGCGGGCTAAATGCTTTTGCGCCGCTTTACTGGTGTCGGGGTTTGCACGCCTTGGCAACATATGGCGCATTAATTCCAGCCGCTGTAGGAAATTTGGCAGCGTAATGCGCCTTAAATGACTTGGGGCGCAGCAAACTAAAACTCCTCTGAGGAGCAAGGCCCTGCAGGCAGCCTGGCAGCAGCCTGGGAAAGCAGGATCCACCCAAAAAAAGTGGTGAGCCTGATCTTTCTATTCTCCTCCTCACCCTGGAGCCTGCCTGCCCGAGCTGCACGGGGGCCCGGTGCTTCCCTCCACGGCTGTGGTGCCTCCCAGGATTATCCGAGTCGGGTTCCTTTGGGCAAGTGCCACCTTCGGAGGAAGCACCATAGTTTCATAGTAGCTAGAGTCAGGAGAGACCTGAACAGATCATGTAGCCTGAGCCCCTGCCACAGGCAGGAATGGGTGCTGGGTTCACAAGACCCCAGACAGGTGATCCTCCAACCTCCTCTTGAATTTGCCCAAGGCAGGGTCAAGGACCACTTCCCTGGGAAGTTGGTTCCAGATTCTGGCCACCCTAACTGTAAAATATTGCCTTCTGATCTCCAACCTAAACCTGTTCTCCAGCAGCTTATAACCATTGCTCCTCGTCACCCCAGATGGTACCGGGGAGAAAAGGGCTCTACCTATTTGCTGTTGATCTCCCCTGATGAGTTTGTAGGCAGCCACCAGGTCCCCCCCAGGCTCTTCTTGCGAAGGCTGAGCAGGTTCAGGTCCCTCAGTCTCTCCTCATAGGGCCTGTCCTGCTGCCCTCTCACCAAGTGAGTGGCCCTCCTCTGACCCCTCTCCAGGCTGGCCACATCCCTTTTGAAGTGCGGCGCCCAGAACTGGACGCAATACTCCAACTGCGGCCTGACCAGTGTCGCATAGAGGGGGAAGATCACCTCTCTGGACCGGCTTGAGATGCACCTTTGGATCCGCGAGAAGGTATGGCTGGCCTGGCCGGCTGTGGTCTGGCATTGGCAGCTCATGTTCATCTTGGTGTCAATAATGACTCCAGATCCCATGCCGCCTCTGCTTTCAAGAGGGGAGCTCCCCAGCCTGTATGTATGCTGTGGGTGCCTTCTCCCAAGGTGCCAAACTCGCCCTGCATTTGTCTACGTTGAAGCCCATCCTCTTCTCATCTGCCCACTTCTGTAGTCTGTCTAAATCTAGATGCAGCCTCTCTCTCCCTTCAAGTGTGTCCACCTCGCCCACCTCTTAGTGCCTTCAGCAAACTTGGACAGCATGCTTTCCACCCCTCGCCCAAGTCACTGATGAAGATGTTAAATGGTGTGGGCCCGAGGACCGAGCCCCAGGGTGCCCCACTGCTCACATCTCACCAGATTGAGTACAACCTGTCCACCACTACTCTCTGGGTGCACCCCATCAGCCAATTTTTTACCCATCCATCAATGCTACAGTCACTTAATTTACAGATGAGGATGGGGTGAGCGGCAGTGTCAAAGGCCTTCTTAAAGTCTAGAAAGTCTGCGTCCACGGCGACACCATCATCGAAGGATTTAGTTACTTGGTCATAAAAGGCAATCAGGTTGGTCTGGCAGGACCTGCCATTGGTGAACCCATGCCGATTGCCCCCGAGCATGATCTCCCCTGCCGGCCCCCACAGATGTGCTCCTTGATGATTCTTTCCAAGATCTTCCCAAGCACCGAGGTGAGGCTTACAGGCCTGTATAGTTACTTGGTCCTCCTTCCTCCCCTTCTTGAAAATTGGGACCACATGAGTCAGTTTCCAATCCCCTGGCACCATGCTCATCCAGCTGGGCCAAGGGCTCCGCGATGACCCCTGCCAGCCCCAACACCCAGCCACCTGCAGCCCAGGGACCGCTCTGCCCGCTGGCAGCTAGCCCTCCGCTCCCTGCTGGAGAGGCAGGCAGGTCAGCAGGGTGTGTGCACGACACAGGGGTTTCATCGGCCCTAAATTGAAGCTGTTGTTCAAAACCCACCAGTTGAATTTAGGGCCCCCGTTTTGTCTACACTTGCCCGGAGATGACAATCAGAGTCTGTCTGAGACACATTTTCATCCTGGATGTAACAGATTTCTGAGTCTTTGCTCCTGCTGTCGGCCTAATCAATATGTAGCATTTCCAGTGACACGAAGATGGAGCGTGTTAGTACAGTGCGAAGAACTGAGCTCTGGAGGGAGCAAAGTCTGTCCTGTCATGTCTGCTTAATACTCACCCGCTTGCCGTCCGTTGCTCAGGAAAAAACCATATGGTGCCTCAGAGACATAGAAATGAAACCTCAACTGCTGTGGTCTGTGCAGAGCTGGCATTAGTGTGTCCCCCTCTCCGCCTGGGCACGCAGCCCCACTGAGTGGTTGCCCCACTGCCCTAAGGCTCTGGTTTCTTTGCAGTTCCCTCTGCAGTCAGGGCGCCATAGGAGCCTCCCTGTGTCAGCTGGCAGCGAGCCTCAAGAGGACATGTGTGCCGGAGGTGTGCATCACAGTCCAGCCCTTCTCCCTGCCACCGTGCATGCCTCCCTGCTGGGCACCTGCACGGAGAGGGGCTGAGAAACGAGATACAGCAGCTCCCTCCTATCCGAAGTATCCCCCACTAGGGTTGGACACTTGGTCTCCATCCCCTTCATGGAGAGAGCATGCAGCTCGGCATCCATGACCATGGAGGCAAGACTACCAAGGACAGATGCGTGTAGCACTCCCTTAGCGCTCACCAGAGCTCTGCTCGCTGGGGGCGCTTGCACACGTGGTGCCATTACCATGTACACGTGATGAAAATGTCACTTGGTGTGGCTTAATGGCATCACGCTATGTGTACAAGAGTTGGGGGGGGTTAAAATGAGTTTGCATTGTTGCAAAGTAAACTACATCCCGACGTAGGCTAGTTTGCAATGCTGCGTTGCAGCTGTCACTGGCTGCGGGGTCACAGAAAAAAGGATCAGGCCCCTCACACTTCTGCCCTTAGCAGGCGCCTGCGCAGAAGTGGCGGGGGCCCGATCCTTCCTTTTATTTTTTTTGGTGGAGCCTGCTGTCCTCTCCCGTGGCTGGGGGGCAAGATGCTGGTCAACTGAGCTAACCCACCCGGGCCACTAGCAGCCCACCCAGGTACCCCGGGGGGCACCACCACCATGGAGCAGGCCCCCCTGCAAAAAAGGATTGGGTGCCTCACCATAACAGAGATGGAAAAATAAAACCCCACCGTTTCAATTAAAAACCCATCATTTCAATTTAGGGGGCAACCCTAAAGACTGACCCCCCGTCACGTGTACAAGCGCCCCTTGGATGCCCTGTCCACCTGTGCCCACTCCAGATACACCAGTCCCAGAAGCCAGGTAGGGATACTGCCCTGAGAGCACCCACCACCGCAGCTCTCACACCCTCCAGGGCAGGGGTGGGCAAAATGCGGCCCGGGGGCTGGATGTGGCCCGCCAAGCCATTCTAGCCAATGGGACCCCTAAAAAATTTAGAAAACTAATATTTATCTGCCCCAGGCTGCCTGTCATGTGGCCCAAGATGGCTTGCCAAAACTCAGTAAGCAGCCCTTCACCCAAAATAATTGCCCACCCTGCACCAGGGGCACGAGGCTGGAAGCAGTATAGACGCACCCTGGCGTCGGCACTGATGGCTGATCGAGTCCCCTCTTCGGCTCGTTCTGACGTCCTCTGCAGCCCAACAAAACCGGGTCTTGTAAGGAAAAAGTTTCATAGATTGCATTGACATAGACATTGGGGCCGGAAGGGACCTTGTTGGGCGCTCGGGTCCAGCCTCCCGCCCCAGGGGCAGGAAATCAGCTGGGGTCACGGGATCCCAGTTTCTAGGAGGTCAGGCTTGCATACATACTCTTTTGGCTATATATAGCCAATAAGCAAGCACAGAGGAAAATACTGTGTGAATACATGCACTGGGGAGCCAGCAAGAGCCTGGCCCCTGGAAATGCATTAGTACCAAGGCCTCAAAAAGTATTCAAGCAGGAATTCCTCCCTTGCAGCCTTTTTGTGAGTCCAGCTTGAGCGCGAGAGTCGCTGCTAGGGGTTGAGCTGAGCAGGAGCCTGTTTGCTTCCTATTATTCCTTTCTGTGGTGCGACTTCCACCCGGGCAGGCCTGTTTCCTAAGCAAGGCGAAGAAGCCAGAGCCTCAGCTGATGTAAATCGTCATCGCTCTGCGGAGGCCAGTGGAGCCGTGCCAGCTTCCTCGAGTGAAAGTCTGGCTTGCAGTCTCTGGAGTCAGTCAATAGCCATAACATTAGGAGACGGAGTAGAGAGAATTGATATACTTCTAAATTAATAAATTATGGCAAAGCATTTTTTAACGGGCAGAGGTGTGATCCTGCATAACTCAAGCCTCCCTGGCGTATGATTAGAGACGACCCTCATCATAATTAGAGGAACGGCTTAGAGATTGCTATTATACTGCAGTTCAATCAGTTATGCCAGCTAGCGCTTTCCGTTCCCCCTCACTTCTGAGAGGTGCTGTCCTTCTGCGCGTGTTAAAATGAGATCTACGGCCACCCAACAGCAAACCGTCCCTTTGAAAATGTGCAGACAACCTCGGGGCATCACGTGAGACCATCTTTCAAAGAAGCCTGTGGGAGACGGCTTGATTTACAGAGCCAGCTGTAGTTGCTCGCAGCCCAGCCTTTGCATGTAATCTTACCTAAGAGGGGAAACTCGGGATGCTACAAGCTCAGGAGTCCACCGAGTCTGACCCAGTTACTTAGCCAGCAGCTTTAAATGCTAATAGCTCTGTTAAGTACCTGTCTAATTCCTCTTAACATGACTGTGCCTGTTGCTTTTATAGCTGCCCTGCCTGGGATCTGCTGCTGAAATCCGAATGCTAAACTAAGACAATCTTCTGTAAACTACTTAGCAGCTGGACAAAACGCAGAGCAAGTGCTTCCTGGCCATTACACTTCTTCTGTTTTTTCATCTCCGGAGCCAGATTCTCACCCCATTTGTGTCCGTGACAATCCAGAGTCGCTTTGTCCGTGTAAATGGACCTGCTCTGGATTTACGCCCTTATAGCCACGAGCTCCGAGAAGCAGAAACCTGCGGCTCGTGGCTTCGTTTGACCTGCGCCAGCAGGTGGAATTTCTTCTCTGCATGGGTCAATCTTGTGCTTGTGTTTGTTTTAGGCGGTGGATTATGAGATGAACAGAGCTTTCATGCTGACGGTGATGGTATCAAACCAAGCTCCGCTGGCAAGTGGCATCCAGATGTCCTTCCAGTCTACGGCAGGAGTCACCATTTCGGTCACGGACGTCAACGAGGCACCGTATTTCCCAACCAACCAAAAGTTAATCCGACTGGAGGAAGGGGTGCCCGCGGGGACGGTGTTGACGACGTTTTCGGCCGTGGACCCCGACCGCTTCATGCAGCAAGCAGTAAGGTGGGCAGCCAGCCAGACGAGGGCGTGTGTAATCACAGGTGGGATTTAAGAGACAGAAACCTGGGGAGTAAAACAGCCGTAAGCACCTATCAAAATCTAATTCCTAACTGGCCTGTATGACGTAATGACAGTATTCAGCAGTGACATGCACCCTCCCTTGGATGATCTCAGGATGCTTTGCTGCTTTTAATATTTGCAGCCCTACCAATGGGCGGGATTGAAGGGGGAACAGTTTGTGGAGTAAAACCGAACGCATCTCTGTCAATGCGTGGAGCTCAAAAAGAGTCCAATTCTTAGAGGTGCTAAGGCTCACCAGCATCACGTCATATTGAGGCACTGTGTCCCTTTAGTCTTAAGGATGTTATTTAATATTCATAATGTAGTCGCTGGTAGAGCCCACAGCGAGATCAGTGTTGTACATACGCACGGTCGCACGTGCAGCTCCCCCCGAGTGAACTTGCGGTCTGGCGAGACGAAGGCTCGGGGAAAGGAAGCATTATTATTCACCTGCTCTGGAAGGGGGACAGAGAGACAGAAAGAATAAGGGCCACATTTTCAAAGATAGACAGGAGCCCAGAGAGGGTGATCCTACAAAGTGGGACTGTCCCAAGTGCCTGGGAGCATTTTTGAGCCCCTCCATGCTTCCAAACACATGGCCCATCTTAGCAGCCTGTCCTGAGGGAGAGGCTCCCCGGCATGCGTGCGTATTCTGCACCCAGGGCACGCTACTGAGACCACTGTGGGGTTGTCCCCAGCAGCCACGCTCAAGTATGCTGGAGATGAAGTCCTTAAAAGCAGCATCATGGGGACATCCTGGAGCATCTTTCTGGGTTTGGAGCATATAAACTAAGGCGGGTTGTGCTCAGGGCTTTCCCAGACAGGATATGCTGCACCACTGATGCCTGCCCTATGTCAGTGGTGGCCAACCTTTCTGGCACAAATTATCCCTACACCCTCCTCGAATGCCACGCTGATCCCTTTCCCTTGCCCGATCTGCTGCTCTGATTTCTGCTCCCTGCCTGATCCGATGCTCTGCTTTCCGCTCCGCACTGTTGTGTGTGCATGCAGAGGCTGCCCATGCGACAGGTTGGCCAGGCCTGCCACGAAGTGACCCAGGACGTTTGTGGCAAGCTGGGAGCTGAATCTGAACTTCCCAAGTCCCTTTCCTGTGAACGAGTGGCAATGCCATCCTCCCTTCTTTTCAAAAGAGCACCCACCTCCAGCTGCATATTTCAATCCCGTTAAATTTTATGGGCCTTATTTTTAAAATGATGAGACTTGCAGTCATGTACGTAGTAGGCGCATGTGGGTGCTGCTCTGCACATACAGACTAGGCTATTGCACACTTAGAAAGCTAATTATGATCATTTGCATTGGTTAGTGTATAATGTATGCATATAAATTAGGTGAGCAATGGCACACGCTGTCCACATCCACCAAAAAAAAGCATTTTGCAGGTGATAGAAACCCCGTGTACGCTTAAGGGTGTTTTAAACACCTTTGGTTAGTCTGTCCGTGTGTTCTGGGCCCGCCAGAAATGCACTTGCTGCTAATTGACAGAGATTTTTAACTCCATACCAGCTGTTCCCTCTTACAACCTTGGTGCTTAAGGACTACAGTATTTTTCAGGTGGCAGGGGAGGGTTGCATGTGGCCACAGCCGAGGCCCATTTAACGTCTCTCCATTGTGACATTGTGTGTCGGTAGAAGGCCGAGATATTTTACCTTGTGCGGAGCTGTCTGGTGCAGAAAATGACTGTGTTTACTCACCATTCCTGCCCATTGTGTTTGGACAGGCACTGAAACTTTTACAGAGAGAGACTGTCTTCGTTAACAAGCCAATTTTTCCTAAGTGTTTCATTGTGAAATTCTGAGCCTTTGAATCGTCTCCGTGCCCCTCCCCTGCTCGCTGGCTTGTGCTGCAGTCGATAGAAGAGTGCAGCTTGCATTCTGATTAAGTGCTCTCTGTAATCTGTAGGTGTTTGGATTGTAATCCAGAATGAAAATTGCTAGCTTGACCGTCCTCCCATTTGAGAGACAATGACAGGCTCCACTGAGCCATTCCCGTGATTGCAGGGTGCGTGCGGGGCACCCCGCAAGACCTTCTCTAAATATCAACAGCAAATTACTTGAGCTGGTGTTTTTTCCTAGCGTTCTGGGGACGCGTACATCTGGACCCAGGAGCACGTTATTTTTAAACACAAAGGTAACTCACTCTTGCCCGGGTTTCAGCTAGCGAGATTAAGGCCATAGCACTGCAAGGAGCCCCGGTATGTTATTAGTGTTACACAGGGCTTTCTCCAAAACAGCCTTTGTGAACAGAGCAAAATGCCCCTTTCTTTTGTCGTTCCACCCAGCATCCCTGAGTTAGAGCCCACTCCGAAAAAGGACCCCTGCAATCATTCAAAGCAGTGACAAGTAGCTTTCAGTTAAAGAAAGGATCCAGCAGGTCTGCCCCTGCATGCCGTGTTGAAAGAGCCTCTGTCAGCAGTATCTGAGTACAGTAAGTAAGTATAAGTCTCCAAATGGGAGACCAAGAGTGAAGATCCTCCCCCCACCCTAGCAACACCTTTCATTTGTGAAACAGGGCTGAAGCTGCAGCGCTTTGGCCACGCTCCCGCTGGAGGATGCAGATATAGCAGTTCTGCCGTGCGGTTACCATTCAGCTGTATTTGTTCAATAACCTGAGCGTGGCTGCTTGGTGCTCCACTGTACAATAAAGACAGTAGCTCCATGGAAAGTAATGGCTTCACTTGGCAGGGGTTCACGCGGACACGTTGCTGTTATCTTGGGTGGATTCATACTGCTCAGGCTTGACTTTGAGCTTCAGCTTCAAACAAACTAGTTCCTGAAAGTGAAAGTCAGCCAAAGCCATGGAGTTTTGCCTGCTTACTTATCCAGAGACCTTGAATTTTTCATGATGTTGATGTAGAAACCATCAATAGACCCAGGTTGTCTTTAAGATAAACCCAGGTTTGCTTGCTTATTTGAATAACTGACGCTGTGGCCATTTCTGTACTTTCTGAATTCGCTCCAGCTCCAGCGTTGCAACTGAAAAAACTAGAAGCAGGAATCGTAAGCAATAATGAGATCTTTGTAAAAAAAAAGAAAAGACAAGACATTAATCAGAGTGCCTTTTTCTAGAGCCATTTGGAAAAGGGGTGGCTGCAGGGAGCCAAGCTCTGCAAAGCGAGCCGTGCTAGCAAACCTGGGCGACAGCTGGCAGCTGAGAAGAGGACACAGCTGGAAACCTGCCGCCGCGCTGACCCAAGCTCTCCCAGGGACGGCCAGAACGCGCGTCTGGTCTGCATTTCAAGCCTGTAACAATCTGGAGATGGAAAGCATCTCCAGGGGTTCAGGTTTTGCTATTACTGGTTTTGCCCATCTCTAATAAAAGAGAATGGATTGGGCTCGGAGCAGTTCTCCGATCCGGTACAACGCAGACCGAGATGCCTGGGTGTCTTGTGACTGATCATTTGTCATTCTCCTGGCAGACAATCAAACGGGGGTCCCAGGATCCCTGAGCTACGGAGGTGCGCACTCATGTCCCCATTTCACATACAGGCAGATTGAGGTACAGAAAACTGATGCGGCTCGGCCAAGGAGCACGAGTGTCTCGGGACAGATGTCCCAGTTTCCACTTCAGGACCTGACAGCTTCACAACTGCCTCCGGGCGTTTCTTTTGACGCTGTCGGACCATTAGCAGCATCCTTTCTCTTCGCGTAGCCGGCTGTGCCGCAGCTGCCCTGCCACCTCGCCTTTCATCCTGCCTCTCTGCGTGGACTCCCCGCTGGCCGACACACGGACGCCCTCCTCCCCAGAGCCAGCCCACAGCTGCCGCTGCTCAGGCTGTACGAGCACGCTGTCCAGCCACTCTTCCTTGCCAAGATCTCTATACACACACGCGCGCGCACACACTCACGCTCCCCGGGTCTGGGCCAATTGGCTAGTGCAAACCTGAGTTCCCATAGAAACCCACCGAGGAACTGGCTACTGAAAATGTAGTTCTCGGGTCAAACAGATGAGTTGGGCACATCCCCACCCATCTGGGGATGACGACCAGATGTGCTCCTTCCCTAGAGCGTGTACAGCAAGGGGGAAGGCAGCACGTGCGTGGAGGGGAGCGAGTGGAGAACAGTGTCCTGAAAAGCGGTGGGCCAGCGCGTGGAAGCAGGTGATGCTTTAGGAGAGGCAGGGCACCTGCGGGGACCTAACCTCTCCTTTAATCCCGTCCATTGAGGAAGCAACGCGTGAAAGCAGTGGTCATCCCAGGCCCCTCTTCCCCATGCTAGCAGACGGCTGGAGAAACGTGCTCTTTGGCAACAGCAGGACACGGGCGCATTAAGTGGCACTTAGCAGAAAGCAAAACCTTAAATGGAAGGAAATGGGGAAAAATTGAATAATTGTAGAGGTCAGAAAGCGAGGCACTCAATTAGTGTTTTGTTTGTCAACAAAACCCGTTATCCAAAGGTCCTTTGAAACGGGGGGTCATGAGTCGAAAAAATCCTTATTTCAAGCCATATTAAGGACATGTCACTGAAAAGACTGCCATGTATTTATTTCCTTTCTCTGTAGATACTCGAAGCTGTCAGATCCTGCAAACTGGCTGAACATTAATGCCACAAACGGTCAGATCACTACTGCTGCTGTCCTTGATCGAGAGTCAGCCTACATTAAGAATAATGTCTACGAGGCCACATTCTTGGCGGCTGACAACGGTGGGCCCAAGCTTCACATTGTTCATGCTTCAATAAGACTCTAATGTGATGCATTAACAGGAATGATGCCCTGACAGAGTTGTCAGTATAAGTTATCTTTTCCCCAGGTTTTACGGTCAAAAATGTGAAAGTGGGACAGGGAATTGCTGGAGTACATTAGACGCGCGCAGTATTCAGAGTGCTGTTAAGGGAAGGCGAGGGCAAATGGGAAATCGATTTGGGAAGTTCTGAATCGCAGGAAACAGCGAGGGGCTGTGAGCTCCATGTGCTGCCGAGCACAGCGATCCTGGTTACTGTCAAAAGCCTACGGTGCCGAGCGGGCAGGAAACACGCCAGCAGGGAGGCAGAAGCAATCGGCAGGGACGGAGGGAGGGGATTAGAAAAGAAACGGGTCTGTCTTCATCTAGAGAAGCTGCAGCTTTCGTAGGACATGTCGCTCTGCCTGGTTTTCTGTGTCATCTGATCTGATCCATCTCTCCGCTCATCTCATAGTTTCATAGTAACTAGGGTCAGAAGGGGCCTAGAGCAGGATTGTAGAAATAAAGTCGGGGGGACAATCTGTATTTCTAATGTGCCCCTCTCCAGTGGAAGACAGTGGGGAGGAGCAGTCCCCCCCGTCCCCCCCCCCCACCATCTACTGCAAAGGCTGATGTACAACCCTTGGCCTTATTTTGGCAAAGTACTTAAGCGCACGCTTGGCTTTCTACCCTGGAGTGAGTGAGTGGGACTGTCCGTATGCCTTAAGTGCTTCGCTGCGTCAGGGACGCTGATCTCTTTGTCAGTGTAGTTTGGCCAAGCCTTTTGGCATCCTTCAGGCTGAAAGGGGCTAGGTGTGCCGTAAGTGTTTATGCTGCGTGGTCAAAACTCGCCTGTGTATCGATTCCCAAGCTTTCCTCCTGATAGCACCCTTTTTTACCACTTGGGATGTAGCAAGGGAAGCAGGCTGACCTGCCCAAAGAGCCGTGGTGCTGCTGGAGTATTAAAGGGCAAACCTTGCTGCCCTCCAGAAGGTGCAGAGCCCTAAGTGCAGTGGAGGTAACGTGGTCCCGGCGTGGGTGCAGGCCACACGGCAGTAACGTAGAGCAGGCCTTTGGAGGAAAGTAGGGAGCGCTGAGTGACTGCAGGAGACTGGGATTAAAATAGTGGCTATTGCTTATCACATGTAGTAGAGCAGTGCTCGCAACCTGGCAGTGGGCCGCAAGAATATAAGAAAGGCTCACGAACAAACTGTAAAAGTGGGTCAACACACTTGAAAAATGGATGCTCTTTTAATGGAGAAAAATGTGGGAAACTGTGGGTCTTCCCTTGCAGGCTGGCAGAGCTCCCCATGCCCCAAACACCCAGCCCCTGCCCAACACGCTGGAGGGCTGGGGTCGGGGGAAAGCGGGTCGGGAGTGAGGGGCACTGGGTCGTGCCTGGCCACTGATGTTTACGGATGGGTCCTGGTACAGAAAAGGTTGAGAGCCGGTGTCTTAGAGCACAACCTAGCTAAGACCGGGGCCACGCAGTACCAAATCCTGTGCGGTCGTGCTGTAAGAGCCTATGCAGCAGATCGAAAGGGAAGGGTTGTCACTGCAAAGGGGAACCGAGGCGCGCAGAAATTAAGTGACTCGCCCAAGGGCACACAGAAAGGCTGCGGCAGAGGAAACTGAACCAGCGCCTTAACCATGAGACCACCTTCCTTTCTAAGGGTTTGAACACACGATGTCGTAACCGGGGGCAGGTGCTTGGCTCTCCGAGCAGGATCCCACTACAAGTTGCAGGGATTTACAAAATCAGCGCAAGTCTCTCCTGTCTTAACACGTCACGAGCCTGGGCCCTCATGGAGAGAGCAGGACGGCCCCACCACCCAGCTCCGCGGTGGAACTTGATTTCACGTTAACTCGTTTTCCGTCGGCAATACCAACGAGGAAATCCTGCCCATGCAGCATCTTCTCCGGAGCTGCCGCTCAGCAGTTCTGAGACCTGGACGAATTCCTTTATTTTGAAAAATTAATCTATCACTCTTATATTGCAGCCATTAAAATGCACATAAAACAACACCTTATTTAAAATTCTGTCTAGAGTGCTTAGGGTAGTGGTGAAAGTTGTATCTAGGTTAATAGACTCCTTTCACGTTCCTCCCCGAGTTCCATGTGCTGTGTCATCACATTCTTATCAAAGCAGGGTTTTGTACTTTTCTGAAGGAAGAAACAACATCGTGTTTCCTTAAGTTCTTTTTGATAGTTTCTATGCATGATTAAGAAGCTATTCCAATGAATGCTCTTTGGAAATGCTCGCTCCCTAAACTACAATAAGGAGACCTTTCATACAAGGCAAAAGTACAGCTTCCTTTAAAAGAGAAATCATTAATATTAATAGTTTTAGTGCAGCTCTTCCCTTTGCTCATATGCACATTTTGGGGGCGCCGTCGTTTAGACCTGCCGATACCCTGGGATGGCTTCCCGCTCCGACATGCTGCGGATCTGCTTCATTTGTTCCCGCTGACGTTTGTCAGGTCAGGGGAATGGGGCTCCCCAGAAGTTTTCTTGCGACTTACAACCCTCCCAAATGGAGGCAGGCAGCAAATCTCAAGGCGTTTTAGGAGATCCCTCCGTAGCTGCAACTGAACGATCGCGGGGTAGCATAATGCTTTTGTGTTGCTTCAGGAAGCCTCCGCGCAGTTGCATTGAAGGTGAAGTAGGAAAAGGCTGTGCAGTTCACCCTGGGGGCACTTGTAGATCTGGCCCCCCCGACTGTTTGGTTTCTTTTTCATACCTGATGGTCTTTCCTGTAACCCTAATTAAGGTTTGGTCTTCGTGACGGGGCTGCTGCCCCATAGCTTTGCTGGCACCGCTGTGGCAGTGGAGCCCCTTGGTGACGGTGCAGCGCACAGCTGCAGGAAGTGGATTTCTGCTGGTTTGCCTAAGCTGCCTCCCCGAATACCCTTCTGTCATCCTAGCTGCATCCAGATGGGGCTTGGCTAGAAGAGCGACATCAGGTAAAGGGTGTGCAGTCTTTCCCCACTCCCGTCTCACACGGTTATTGCAGCAACGGTTTGCAGCACGAGCGAAGCCTGAGCGTCTCGCTGGGAGTCAGTGGAGCGGCGTGGAGGATGCAATCCTCGGTTCCTCGCTGGACACCAGCTTGTGGGCCCTACCTGCAGGTTTGCTGAAAAGAGCCAGAACCGTCTCGTACCCATGAGCAGCTTCTGCTGCGTGTTGGTTTTAATCATTTATTTTTCCTGCCTGAATATCTCATGAGGTTGCTTCTGAATGCCTGTCGGGGGATGCCAGCAATGAGCTGAATGAGAAGCAGGGCTCAGAGGCACTCCCTTGCTGCATGCATACATGCTAATTTGTGCTTTCAGTTGCCAGGCTCTGCTTTACATGTGCAAGTCCGGGCGATTTCAGTCACAGCGGTATTGCTGCCCCGTGTTGTCGCTTGCTGAGTTGCGAGGCCCTTTAAAAACACGCCCCTGAAGGTGCAAAAGCCTCCTTGGAGTCTGCATTCAGTCCTCGAGCTGTTGTGGGCAACATGTAAACAGGAAAATCACCTGCACTTTCCCTTAGAAGATACTGAGAACAAGCGTGTTGTCATGTGCAGCCCTGGCAGCCCCATGGGCTTTGTATGTCTCTGCAGCTAAATCCATGTCTGATTAAAGACATTGTTCTACGGGGAGACCTCCCCGGTGCTCAGGAAGCGTAAGCATGGTGTCTGAGACGGGAGGCTGGGAGAATTATTGTAGGCATCATGGAAGAGGGATTTTCAGGGCTCCTTCGGGGACTTTGAGACCCCTTCGACATCAAAAACAAACAAGGATCAGAAGAGAGAAACCACAGACAGGCAGAAGGAATCAATGATTGAAACAGTGGCGAGGCTGCTTTTTATACCCAGCACTAGGAGGAAGGGACCATGAATTGAAAACAAGAGCTTAGAAATGACTCGGGCAAAGCGGCTGGAGGGACTAGGCAGCGCGGAGGGCTGGCACAAAACTGCCTGCGTTGGGGGAGGAAGGGGAGAGACGCTGGACCATTTAAAAGCAAGCTACTGGTTTTTCTTTGCAGAGGAGACATTACTGAAGCCTGCAGGCCTAGGAAAGCAGAAGAAAGTGGACTCGATGGAGGATTGCACAGGGCAATGCCTGCTTTTTATCTACAGGAATAAAATGGAAACCAAGGGGGTGTGTGTAGACGGCACGGGAGTTTGTGTAGGCCACCTGAACATTTTAATGCAGCTTCCTTTTTTTTTTGGTGCGGTGCATTTTTGTTGGCGTGACACGGCCTGGTGCGACGGCGTGTTAGTGATAGATCCTTACCCAGGCAAATGGTCCGGTGAAGGTCGGTGGGACTGCTCGCAGGAGTGGAAGAGGGAGATGTCGGGATCGCCAGCAGCCTCTCTGTTACTGAAACAGCGGTTAGACTTGAGAAGAGAGGGGATGGTACGGCTTCCTGGCATTGTCTATGGCTCACATGATCCATGGAGAATCACAGCAGGGTTATGTGATAGCCGCTACCTTGGCTTGAACAATGGGCCTTGAGGATTGAAGGTAGGCATTGCTGTCCCTTGAACTAGGCTTTGTGCCTGAGAGAGCAGAGCAGAGCAGAGCCTTCTCACCTGGGGCTTGGACAGACGAGTGGACACAGACCACATCCTGACCTGTCCATCTTTTTTCTTCCTTTCCTTTGTGGGTCTAAGTTCCCAGCGCCCGGGCAGCTGAACCAAGTGCTTGCGAATCTACATTGCGTTTGCAGCAAGTCCACCCAACACATTTGTTCTCTCTCTCCTCTCCGCCCCCCGCCTCACCCCACCTTCCCAAATAGAAATGAGCAGATCGTGGAACTAGTCACCCAGCACCTCCTCCTCCTCATTTCAGGCTTTGAATCAAATGAGATCTGGGGATAATTTGCAAAACTAATGCCTCATCCACCAGCTTTTGCAGGACAAAAATACTCCAGGGTCAGGCAGAGGCATAACGGGCTGGTACGGTGCTAGGGCGGTGGCAGCAGTGGGAGGTTCCCTGCTGCCGGGGTGGGATGTCACCTCCGTCTTTTGCTGATGGCGTGCGTTAAGTGGCCCCCAAGAACCAGTGATTTTCGGGGGTAAAAAAAAAGGGGGGGCGGCATCTCCCCTGCATGGATTGAGACATGAATGCAGTGTGGCCCAGGAGGTCTAGTTCTGCATTCCCAGGACCCATGCCGTAGCGCCGTTTCCGGGCTGGACGGCTCACATGAGTTTTAGGGGCAGGCCAGGAGTGTTGTAGCGCGTGCCACCCCGTGCATTGTATTCATTTCTCCTCGTCTGAACCTGCCTCTCCCATTCAGGTATCCCCCCAGCGAGCGGCACCGGCACGCTGCAGATCTACCTAATTGACATCAACGATAACGTCCCGGAGCTGCTGCCAAAGGAGGCGCAGATCTGCGAAAAGCCCAACCTGAATGTCATCAACATAACAGCCGCAGATGCTGACATTGATCCAAACGTGGGGCCCTTCGTCTTCGAGCTGCCAAGCGTGCCATCTGCAGTGAGGAAGAACTGGACCATCACCCGGCTAAATGGTAAATGGGGAGGTGACCCAACGGCTGTTCGGAGTGGGGTTTGCTAACGAGAGCCACGCGCAGATTCAAACTTCCCAACTTTCCCACTTTCTTAACAGATTTTTTTTTTTAAAAACCCTTATGGCCAACATTGCAGGCAAGAGATAGTTAATCAGGAGTGATTTGTATCAGACCTGCCGCAAAACTCGGACAGCTTTGGCACGTGGGTTTTTTTTAATGCAGTTCATAATTATGAACAGTTATCAGGAGTGAACGGAGGATAAATCATCCATAATGGCCAAGGGGGAAAATGCTATTATCAGTCTTCCTTATGTTCCAGTGTAATTGTCATGAACCACAATCAGGATCAATGTTCATTTCTCTGGCCATAATTGCATAAAGGCAGCCTTTTAATTTACCACGGAACCGGGAGGGCCAGGTAAGTGTGACGATTACCAGGACATGAAGGATTGTTAGATGGTGGCGTGCAACCATGATTGGCCCTAATTGGACCCCTTATTGGTAGTTTCAGCATAAAAGCAAAGGAAAGAAAGTGTCTTAGAGACTGAACTACTGTCTCTCCTTAAAAGCTGATTCCTCGAGGTCAAGTTTGAAACGCTTTGCCAGGGGCAGCATGATATAACAGCTCGGCAGCTATTGTGGGGATGAAAAGAGTGATTCAGTCTCCTAAACTGCCAGTCCAGCAGCTCTCACAATAGGAAGGAAAGGCGAAAAAAAATTAAAATGGAATGGATGAATACGTCGGCTTAGGTCTGTCCGCAAGGATTGCTGTGGGAGGCTGGCTGAGCCACGGGAGCAGAGTGGTGTGGGTCTAGCCCAGAACCGGGCAGGGACGGTGGCAGCCTGCCGGTGATTCACTGGCCTGTCTCAACTCTATGCCGTAGCATTTCCTCACCATCACATTTTATGTGCGAGCAACTGGCCACTGACTTGCAAACAGCATTAAGTGTGGTTAGTGCTGGCTGTGAGCCAGCATGCTTTCGAAAGCCACCAAGCATAGTCGGTACGGACTGACCATTTAGCAGAGTGCGATGGGAGACATTTAGCATTTGAAGGTCTGCTGGCACCGATTTGGGGTCCGGTAAATTGTCGCGTTGCCAGTCTCCTACGTGAGATTCCCTGGGCTAATCCGACGGCGATGCTTCCCGCACGCTGAACAGCTGGAACCGACCCGTGAGCAGTTATGAGAACGGCTACGTACAGTGTCCCCGGTACTGCTTCCTGCTCCCGTAGCAACAGGAGCACAGCAAAAGTGTCACAAACATCACGCCTGCTTCCTTCAGGGTTACATTTATAGAGCGATTTTCACTCGGATGCTCCAGGAGCATGCAGAGCACAGCGATAGTGCGCCCAAGCTGCCACCCCCCTTTGCCTTCTGCAGCAGTTCAAAGTTAGGTCTGTCCACAGCCAGCGATGGCATTTTAAAGTACTCTGCTAACATATAAGGGGCATAGAAAGGTCTTTTCTCAAGCTCTGACACACAGCAAGAGATTTCTTGATCAAAAAGGAGCAAGAACTCTTGGCAGAACTTGGAAAAGGAAAGAAACTGCACCGCAGGGACAACACGCAGCCGCGTGGGCTTGATTGGAGGGTGGTCATTTGGCATCCTGTTGTACTGGCATTGCCTCTAGTCCCTCGCACAGGGCTGCAGTCACCCGTCTGTCTCTGTCCCTCCAGGTGACTACGCCCAGCTCAGTTTGCGAATCATGTACCTGGAGGCCGGCGTGTACGACGTCCCGATCACCGTGACGGATTCGGGGAACCCTCCCTTGTACAAGACGTCTATCATTAAAGTGAAAGTGTGTCCCTGTGATGAGAATGGAGACTGCACAACCATCGGGGCCGTTGCGGCAGCTGGACTGGGCACAGGGGCCATCATTGCCATCTTGATATGCATCATTATTTTGCTGAGTAAGTGTTGCAGCCTTGAGCACCCGGGTAGGAACGTCACACCAGCGCAGAAGCGTTTTAGGTGGAAGCTTTGTGTGCTGATGTACCAAATTCTCTCTCTAGAGCATTTAATTAATGGCAGCACAGCCCATCAGCAGAGGGCAAGCAAGTGGGCCACAGAACGGGCACTGCAGTTTGAGTCGGCACCACCATCTTTAAAATGAGCCAGCTGTATCACCAAACACAGGGAGAAGTAGCAGGCTGGAATCACAGCCCGAGAGGCAGCACACTGAAGACATCCATTAGTATTTTTATCACGGTTGTGGTTGTAGTTAGAGCGAGCTGGTACCAAATTGGAGCAAACTGGAAAATGTATAAAGCCAGGCAGGCCTGTTCAAAACTTCTCCAAGTCCATCCAAGTTGCCTTTGTCCATCATCTGTTGTTCCTGGAAATATTCTTTGCAAAAGAGGCACTTTTAACGTAACGCGCATGCTCTCCTGCCTCCTATAAAACCCTGAAGCTTTCAAGATCCAAGTTTCAAAGAAAGCCTGGACTGTAGAGTCCGGAGAGCTGGTGATGATTCACCCACATATTCCAGATACTGTTGAATATACCCTGTATTCAAACCCCATCACTCCAGTGTAAACACAGCGTAAACCATTGAGCCAGAGCATTTTGTATTTCTAGAAAACCTTTTTATTTCAGGGCCTCAAATCACTTCGCAAACATTAATTAAGCCTCACAGTGCCCTGGCTAAATTGGGTGAGAAATATAATTCTACTCATTTTATAGATGGGGAAAGGAAGGCACCGGAGGTTAACGTGTCATCCAAGGACACGCGTTAAGTCGGTGGTAGAATACATGATAGATCCCGGACCTATCGATAGTATGTATAGGATGCCGGTTATAAGAGTTCCTGTTGGCTGGTCTCATTTGCACTGTTTTGGGTGTTGGATGCTAGGAGGAAAGAATAATAGGTTCCTTCTAAAAATTCAAGCTAGAGGAAATCTAGGGAAGACAGTTTAAATATGCTTTACATATTTTAAAACAAGAGGAGCTCACGTTTGCATACAGATGCCTTCCCGTCCCATCCCTGCACCTACAGAAGAACTGTCCCTACTCACCCCCATCACGACCGTAGCCGGGAAAGTCTCTCGGTCGGCGAAAGAGGAGCCCTTGAAGAAAGAGCAAGCTGCAGAATAGCCCTGAGATGGCCTGGCATAGTTCTGTACGGGGAAGCTGCCTTCCTTCTGGCTCTGCCATCACTCCTGTGCTTTCATGAGCACAAACATTAAGTAAATTTATACACATTTTAAAATAAAAAAGATATCATTATAACTTCAAGCAGGAGTTGGCACAGTAGGGACAGATACAAAGAAGCATTGAAATGCACAGTGAGGTAAATATTCATCAGGAAATGCAGGATGAAGCCATGGGGTTCCCATTAAAGTTAATAGGAGTTATGGTGCTAAATCGCATTTAATATTTACCCCCAATGTGTTTGAATGGAGAGCGGGTGGAGCAATTTATGCTATTAATGCCACCTAATAAATAAGCGACAGAAATACAATCGAGATGAAACTTCTGTAAAGTGGGTTACGTAACTGGTTGGATAATTAGGCTCAAAGAGCAGTCAATCAACCGCTCAAAGTCCGACTGGGAGGAAGCATCGAGTGGGGTGTTGTTGTTGAACATCTTCACTGGGGACTTGGAGGCTGGAATTGAATGTGTATTCAGCAGGTTTGCAAAGGGCACCAAGCTGGGGGTGGGGGGGGTAGCGGACACTTCTGGGTCATAGGATTAGGATTTTAAATGATCTTGATAAATGAGGAAGATGGCCTGAAATAATCTGGTGAAAGTCAGATTTATATACACGGGTCCTGGGAAGTGACTCCTCCACTCTGTGCAGCGCTGATGAGGCCTCGCTTAGAGTCCGGTGTCCGATTTGGGGCACGACATTTCAAGAAAAAGCTGTGGAAAAATTGGAAGGAGTCCAGAGGAGAGCAACTAAAATTAGTAGGAGTCTAGGAAACGTGATAGTCGAGGAAAGGTCAAAAGGGATTGGTATTATGTAGTCTGGAGAAGAGAGGCCTGAGACGGAATTTGATCAGAATCTGCAAATACAAAAAGCAGTGGCATAAAGACGGTGATCCATTGTTCTCTGCGTCCACGTGGCATAGGACAAGAAATAACGGGTTTAAATTGCAACAAGGGAGCACTAGATTAGATATTAGAATACTTTTCTAATGATGAAGGTGGTTAAGCACTGGAATAAATTACCTGGAGAGGCTGGGGAGTCTCCAGCATTTGTCTGGGTTGGACTAGGCGACCTTGGGAGGTCCCCTCCAGCTCTGTTTTAGTCTGAGTCTAATAAGAGCTCAGTGACAGACCCAGCGGGTTGGATGCATCCCCTTCTGCCGTTGCGGCTTCTGTCCCCAGCTGACCCAGGCACAGTGGGAGCCCTAGAGGCACTCCTTCCCTGCTCCAGCTGCAGGTAGAGGCCCAGGCTCAGCAGGGTGCAGCACCGGTGGGGCACAGATTCCTCCTTGCATCTTCTCCCTGCTGCCCGTTCCTTGCAGCTGTCCCCATGCTGGCTGGGAGCAGAGGCTGGACGGAGGATCCTGCGCTCTGCCACCACCACTTTTCCCAACGGAGCCTGGCTCCTGCAGAGCTGCTCCCTGCACCGTGGCTCTGGGGCTCCTCCTTCACCCCAGGTCAGCTGGGGACGGCATTGGGGCAAGTCCTGCCCTTCGTGCACCTGCTTCCTGCCTAGCTCCCTGATGTCCCCCACTGGCCTGGGAGCTCCAGCCATGCCTGGCTCCCATCCCCCTGTAGTTTGAGGGGTGGTGTCCTGCACCTCTTTTAGGCAATTCTGTATCTACTGTGGTCCGTGTAGCTGTGGCTTGGTCAGTCGTAATTCCCATGAGGCTGCTGTACTTCTGGACCATGGGCCATCACTAGTCATGCAGTCTAGGACCAATGAGAGGAGCGTACGGTTGCATACCAAATGTATATATGCAAGTGTTGAGATGCAGCCTGAAGACAGGATTTTTGTACTGTGTGCGCTCAAATGCACACCTGGATGCAACAGGCCTATAGAAAAATAACTTCTAAGAAAGCACGGTATTATGGTCGCCAAGTGAAATTCAGTGCGTATGTCTTTGCATCCTGAAAGTCTATTCCTCATTAGAAGATTATCTGATCCCTACTTCCAAATCTTTAAGATTTCTAGCCCAAAGATGCATTGGGAGCGCAAGGGATAGCATTACAATATGCACATGCAGAAAGGGTGCTTACGTTTGCAGACACGGTACCACTTTGCGCAGCAAGTAATATGCAGGCACATGAACCACGCGGTATGCAGGCATGCAGTTTGCAAGCGCGTTACGTGTGCACACGTCTGTTCTGTGATTTGGCTTGAGCTCCGGCATATGAAATGTTGGCCCCCAAAGTTGGATTCATAAAAGAGAATAAGGCTGTAATAAAACCCTGCACCGGAAGTACCAGAGGCAATAAAACACTAGACTTCTTTTCGCCGCTTCCCTTATAAATCCAGCTCTAAAGTATGATTTAAACGCTTGAAAATTCTATTGACTGAAATTAACTTCTGCTGAAGGACGTTTGATTTAAGAGATTCCTTTTTCATTTTCAGCTACATTATCCCATTTTAAATTATGGTTTTTATTACAAAAGCTTATTTTTACATTCATTGTAATTCTAATTGACTCTCCTCCCTTCAAGAGCTGCAAAGGGCTGTATCAGTGATGAAAAATGTAATTTGTGATGAGCAGAGATTTTCCATTATTGTCCTACCATTTTCTCATATATAGATATAGATATGTCTATATATGTATAGATAGGTAGATAGATCTAGATATGCATGCTACGACCTCTGAACAATAGCCTGGAAAAGGGCACGTGCGACTTTTTGTTCTGCGGTTCTTTGCTGGAGTCAGAAAAATCAAGCTTTGTAGTTTTAAAGTCAGACCAGGCAATGGGACGCACCAGCCGTGGTTGTCAGGGCTAGGAAGTTTCTTTCTTGTTGCCTTGGCTCAGTGGGTTGTTGTTTTTTTCCCTTCATACCTGATGTGTACTAGCTGCAAGGATAACACTTGAGGGAAGAGCAATGCAATAAAAAATTGTGAAGGGTGAAGACAATAGATTTCAAGAAAAACTACATGCAGAGTGAAAATGGGTATAACAGCAGTAATACAGCTTCCTATTCTGCCGAGTGACTAAAAGGAATGAGAGAGAGTGCACTACATCTGCTATTGACACTTTGAAGGTCTTTTTTTTCAAGGTAGCTGTAAAGGCGTTAATGGCACAGTTTTTCCACAAGCGCGATGAAAAAGTAGCATAAAAAAAACCACCCTGGTAACCATTATAATATTGTCTTTGTGTGCCAGGCAGGTAGCTTGTCGTGAGAGAGACAAGAAAGACAGACAAGAAAAGGACTTCAGTAGACTGCTAAATAGCTGAGGTTTTATATCGGAGATAAGAGTTGCATTTTTTTTTTTTTATTTTACTCGAGAATGGATCTGGGATATGCATTAAAGAAATGCTGAACTATCTGAAAACAATTTTGTTAGCTAGCAGGCAGGGACAGCAGCCAATTGGCATACAATGGCAGTAATTAGCTGTCCGGTCCTCTTCTACTCACTTCAGTGAATTGTTGTTGGGTATAAATGCCGTAGTGCTCGGGAGAAAAGAATGAGGACAAACGCGGATCCTCCTAGCTGCCTCAGCTGGGAAGAAGGTGCCTGGCTTGCCCTGATTGCAAGTCCCTTGGAGTCCACATTTCCAGAGTTGCTCTCCTTCTCTTTCTTGCGCTCAATGAAGCAACGTTCAGGCTCAGGCAAAGAGGGGAAAAAATCCCAGAAAACACATGGTGATCCAAAATATCAAGGGCTTGTTCCCAGGGCTCAGCTGAGTTTCTGGGACGGAGCTTGGACTCTTGCCTTCTCCCGGAGGAGGTGTCTTCACTTGGAGAAAATTGCGGTGTTAATGTGGGCTGGCAAACCTACAGCGCTTACACAAGGCGCGCTCCTAAGGAAGACAAGGCAGATTGCAGTTTTAACGTGAGCTGGCAGATTGAGGCAAAGACCATTGGGGAGATGAAGATTTAACCCGATCTGCTGATGATAAAAGCCCAGACTGCTTTGCCTTTGCTTGGATTTGACCTTGCATTCATTTCCATACGTTTGCGAGTGTGAGTTAAGACCATACTGTTTTCCTAGCGAATATAAAGGCCTGAAGGGAATCCCTTACTTTGCAACCTCTCTGCTTCCTTTAAGAAACTCACCGATGGTCGCGTTTTCCTGCTAATACGCGACACTGCTGCAGTGTCTGGTGCTACTGGAGCCCCACTGGTGTTCCCATAGCTGCTGGCACGTCTCCCTGGTCTAGCTGATTTGAAACGTGCCGCCTTGGGGAGCTGGCATGTTGATGAACCAGGGAAGAAGACTGTGTAATGCTGTTTAAGTGGTGAAAGCTGGTGGTCAGCTGTACCTCACTAGAGCTTGAGTTTGAACAGGAGAGATTCTCCAGGCCCTAGCAAATAAATTCGGATGCCCCAAGAAGTTAGTTCTGTGTTGCCACATTGCGCTACCCTCGCCCTGCAAAGGCCCTGCTCTCTCCACGTGCGTGGCAGAACGCGTATCCTAATGCTTGACTTAATATGATTTCAGAAATAAAGCAAGATCATGAATGAGCCTAAATTGGATTATGTGAACTAATGTTATCCAGTCTCTTTCCATGTCTCTGAGCAAGCTGCAAATCATTAAAAAATGATTACAATGGCGATAGCCTGCGAACTCAGATGGCGTTTTTATCTCACCCGTGGAAAACATCCGCTCGTGTCTTTGTGCTTTGTTCTTTGCCTTTGACTGTCTTATTTCTCTTTATCATCTTTGATCTAAAACCCAAGTGTCTATAAGAGTTGCGAGATGAAGACGCAGGGGGTTGGGGCATAAACACCTTCAGATAGCTGCTGTTTCTCACACTTTCTCTGTATTTCCCTTGGGATTGGGTGTTTTGCCCTGACAGCGGTAGCTCCAATCTACATGCCTGGTCAATGATAAAGCAATCTGTGTAGACAGGAGGTCCTGTTTGGATTATTGACACTCCCTGAAGTATCCCTTTTCTTATTTTTAGTACTTAACGGTTCAGGACAATACGCAGCCACTAATGGTACGTGGGTCCTGTTCCTCAATCACGGCACGTTCTGAAGTCCATGCTAAAAGTGAGAGTGTGTGCCATATATGCCACCCGGGTTTAATTGAGATATCTGCACTGAAACAGGCGCTGGGGCGGCAGCGGCATCTAACATCGGAATAAATGTTGTTTTAATCAAAGAGGACTAATACCACAGAGGTGATATTTACTTCTGCTGTTTGCGGTTGGGTAATTCGGGACGTAGCTCTTAGCTAGCAACCACATTTCATGTTGTAGACATGGGAGTGGTGGGATGCCTGTGGCAGGGACAGCTTGGTTAAACCCCGCTACGCCGGCTCATGGTGTTTGTTGTTGCAGCCATGGTTTTGCTGTTTGTGGTGTGGATGAAGCGCAGGGAAAAGGAACGGCATACGAAGCAGCTGCTGATCGACCCCGAGGACGACGTCAGGGACAATATTCTGAAATACGACGAGGAAGGAGGCGGAGAGGAAGACCAGGTGAGGAGAGCGCGTCTCCGAGACTTTGGCCACCCGGAGCCAGATTCTATTAAAACTTAGGTGTCCACCATGCCCGAGTCCCTGAAAGCTGTAAAAAAAAATAGGGGAATCCTCCTCTTCCTCACTGCTTTTTTGGCTCGGTCTTAAGGGTCAGATGAAGGGGTGTAAGAGAAGCAGATGCATTATTGGACTGTAAGGTTTAAAGAGGGTGGAACAGAATCAGGTTTGGGCACGCAAGTTCATTTCGGCATCCAACCGGTGGTAGAATCTGGCCCTGCTGCAAGGCTCACCCTTCATTTCTCAGCACCTTGCAAGCCCCATGATCCCCATTCTGCACCTGAGCACTATAATATAATATAATATAATATAATATAATATAATATAATATAATATAATGTTTGTGCAGTGGCCACCATGCTTTTCCAGGCTGGGGAATAGCCACTGGCCAGGCAGTAGCCATAACATTTGTACTGCCTGAAGACAGATCACAGCTTCACTTGTGATTGTCACGAGCATTGCTTCAGCAATATTGCATGGGCATAAATGAGAACCAGCCTGGGTCCAGTCACTGCAGTGCCCTGTATCTAGCTGGGGAACATGGATGGGACATTTCCTTTCATTTTGGCCAGTGCCATGAGAGAGGTGTAGCATGTGCTGTTCCATTGGGATAAGCCTGGCTGCTGGGTAAGATGATAAATCACTCTGCTGACACTCACGTTTAAACAATATTTCTGTTAGTTCAATAATTAAAAGTGTGTGTTTTCCCTCCAGATGCCTGCATAAAATCAAATCACAGCTATAACCCTCCCCCAGTTCCTGTTGCTCCAGGCACTTGCCTTGGTTTGCATGAGCCTAGAGCTTTTATTGGCTTTCCTTGTATTTACTTAATAGTCCCTAATGTGCCTTTCATTTCTCTTAATTTCTGGCCTTAATTTGTGAGAAATGTCTGGATATGTTTGGGGATTTTCTTTTCCACCGTGAAGCTTATCATGGCAAAGCTTTGCTTCGTAATTGAGCCCTGAACCAAAGTCTGCCTGAATCTGTTAGCTTTTCTATGGTGGCTTCTTATCACCGGCAAGGATTGGCAGGTCTAGGAAACTTCCAAAGCATGGGCTACTCCTCCACTGACGGGGGGCTTCCCTTCCCAGACCAAAAAAAGGTAAGCTTGTGTTGTCTTATTTAGGGTACGCTTTCTTCTTCCTGCCAGCCACAAGCAAAGGTCCCGTGACATCCTTAAGAAGAATGTGGTTAACTCTTGTCCAGATTTGTGTGTGTGTGTAGCAAGATCTGTAGCTGGGGAGAGAATACCGATACATACTGGGCATATTTACACCTGTGCATTTGCTGTGCAGTAACCGAAATTACCGCACAGTACAGGAGTGCGTCTACACGTGCACACCCATACTGCACA
This sequence comes from Caiman crocodilus, assembly GCA_030014935.1. Taxonomy (NCBI): domain Eukaryota; kingdom Metazoa; phylum Chordata; order Crocodylia; family Alligatoridae; genus Caiman; species Caiman crocodilus. Next base: position 3,939,650 of record JAGPOW010000797.1, on the reverse strand, counting down.
GTAAATATGGTGAATTAGGCCAGCTTGAGTGTAAATTTGATGACTGCATCATGCAGGTATCAAATTGATGCCCGATTAGTTACTGCACAGTAACACACATATAGTAACACTGTGTGTGTGCACTGACTTGAGACTAACTTTAGCCCCAAGTCAGCCCATACACAGCATTAATGCGCTTGTAGACGCCAACCTATTCCCACTTCCTGCGCAGTAAATTTAAGCCGGCATAAATGCATGTGTAGGCATGCCCACTACGTGTGGAAGTTTTCCCTCTGTGAGTCTGTAGCGGGTTTTGTAGCATACAGGTGTAATGGAAAGCAATAAACTGTATATGCACTTCCCCCTGCCTATCTCTGTTTATTTTAAAGTTTAAAGGCCGGTAAAAATATATTTGTTTAAATTTTCCTTTATCTGACCCCTGAACAGTTGGACTTGCAAGTTAGGTACCTAATTTTAAAGTGGAGGAATACAGAGACAATCCCATTAAGGGCTCTCTGAAGCATTTCAGAAATAGATTGTGAAGGTGAATATGCAAAGGTGCGAGGTGGCTTACAGGTTTTATTAGTACTTCTTTGGCTTCAGCACTCACTGGAGCCTTCCTGCATGCCGTCGTGCACACAGCTGGGTTGAAGGGGTTCGGGTCTAAGGCAGGCGACGGAGCAAGCGGTGAATGTGGTCTGGGACTCTAGCACAAGAGCAGACGGGACTGTGTCAGGAACTCACGTCCCCATGAGCACACCCTTACTCTAGTCTCAGCTGTAGATGGGGTTAGGTTTTGCTGTGTAGCCATCAGTCCAGATGCCAAAATGTTGAGTGCGGGGCCTTGCAGTCATGTCCACCTAACATATCACCTCCAACACTTTGCGCTGTCTACCTGTATGGACCCATTTGGAATCTCATTAACGTTGGCAGGAGAGAAACTTATTTTAGACAACATCCCCACCGCCTTGAGGATTTGAGATAAGAGTTTGCCCGGTGCTTTTGAAGCACTTTTCCCACACAGATTTCTTCAGAATTGGCTTCTTTTTCTCTCTGCCACCCTCCCTCGCTCCTGGCTTTCTCTTTATCACTGAGAATTTATTTATAAACGTTGCAGTTTTGTTCTGAACCCATGTGCATTCTGCCTAGTCAGAACAGGTTTTCCGGTGGAACAAAAAAATAAACATTAAACCCAGCTGAAAAATCGGGTTTCAAGCAACTGCAAAAAAACATTAGCTTAAATATTTTGGGAAGGATTCTTTCAAAATAGCAGCAAAGGAAGTGCAGCAAAACACTGTTACCGACATAAATACATTTTTATCAAAATCTTCCCCAATACTTGTTCCACAGTAGCATCCTTCTCTGGTTCCTGCAGTCATAGATCTGTAGCAAAAGAAGGTATTTACTGCAGAAGATCAATATCTATAAATGCAATTCAAATTTTGTATTGTATTTCTACTTACCGTAACATTATTGTAACACAACAGCTACCGCCCCTGTTTTCCGTACAATAAATTATACAGAGAATCAAATTATTGCACATGCATGCCCAACATAGCCACTTTGTTATCAGGAAGCTATAGGGTGTGACGTTACATATGCACAGTGCGTGAGAAGTAGTTGTTGAACTTGGGTTTTGAATTTGTTTTAGCCGGGGTCGATTTTGTGGCACTTCTTTGGGATCGATTCCATGAATCGTTTATAGTGTTGATAGTTTGAGATGCCCCATATACAGTAGTGACATGTTTCTTTTGCTTTCCAGGGAAAAGGGATCAGCCCCGTCAACTTATTTATATGGAAGTGAAGGGTAGAGCCTGTTGAAGATCTCCTTGAAAAGCTCTTGGTCTCACTCTGTGCCTTTCCATTTGTTACAGGATTATGATTTAAGCCAACTTCAGCAGCCAGAGACCATGGATCACGTCTTGAACAAAGCAGCCGGAGTCAGACGGGTAGATGAGAGACCCGTCGGAGCTGAACCCCAGTATCCTATAAGACCAGTAATCCCCCATCCTGGGGATATTGGTGACTTTATTAATGAGGTATGCTCTTGTCTGCTTTGTCACTTCTCAAGGCTCCTGCAGTCACTGGTTCGATATGTTTGCAAAATACTTGGACTAAAATTTCCCTAAAGAGTCTCTAGACCTTGCTAAGAGCCAAAACCTTGCCCCTTTTGCTCAGGCCAGAAGTCCAATGAACGTCAATGGAGTCGCACACGTGGGTAATGAAAGGAGTGTTTGGCCCTGTAAGGTGATTAAAACCCAAATGAGCCAAGTGCAGTAATAGAGCACACGATTTCTCACTCCAGCCACAATACCTTTTGTCTTCAAAACCTACGAGCCTGATGCTGCTCCATTTCAGGAATTTTGCAGTTGCTTTCAATGAAGCTGGGAACGAGGGCAGGATCTCTTGGCTTCTAAGCCCATTAACATAAAAAAAAAATCTCATTTTATCTTTTAAAAGAATGATTCTGTGTTTGCAAGCTAATCGATGCATCATTTCCTCTAAGACAAAGCAGGATCCATTTCATAAGTCAGAAATATAAATATGGCAGCAATTTCATTCTATTATTATCTCAATTTCCTGCTGTGTTTTTTTTTCCTTTTCTAGTCATTACAATTCCTTTTCCCCTTCTGCTCCCCCAGCATCTCCCCCCTGTGCATGCACACACATTTCCACTGTGATTCAGGCCAGTAAAACTTATTACAGCTTCCCATACCTTGACTTCAGGGTCTCAAAATGATAAGTAGAGAGTTTTTTCTTCGGTTCAGGTACATTGCTTTCGGTGTTGCTGCTTATGCTGAACTGGAACTAAAAGACGCTCTGTAACCCTAACAACAGGTCCAGCTTGTCCTACCTACAACCATACATAGGGCCTGGCAAGGCAAACCAGACCGTTTCCAAGATGTGCAGGTGCCTATTTCTAAGTGAAGTAAGACATGGTTAATATGCTAGTCCTCTACATGGACAGTGAACATCCTTTGTAAGTGTTACAACCATGTTGCTGGAGATTTTCATTTCTACATTGAACATATTGGAAATACAAGGTGAAATCCCAAATGTAAAATCAAATTGGCCATGGTCAACTAGGAGAAGAGATTTCTCGGCTTCAGAGCAGATGCCCTGAAATAAATGGAAGCAAATCTCCCGTGTTTCTTTTCACTGCTGCTACTGCCAGGAGTTCCTCTCTACAGCCCAGCACACTTCATGGGTGCAGGACACCTCCCTGAAGAAAGATACCCACACATCAAGCAGCTCAGCATTCTGGTAGATCTCAGGGTTGTTTGAAAGGGGAAATGTAAAGTCATGTTATCGTTCACATATCTTACCCCTGGCTTTACAGAGCAGCATCCTACAGCCGTTTACCTGGATTTCCACCCAGCTAAGTTTTCTCTACTCATTAAACTTTTGGCTATGAAGCTTTTCTAGGAATTAAATAGTATTGCTTGGTGACACAATGGCCAGGTGTTGACCACTTGATGAGTCGCATGAGCCCTGTATAGTTCTTCTGAATATGTCAGGTTCAGATTTCACCAAATCTAGGGCAGGCTTCCTAGTGGAGCACCTAAGCATCCATGGTCAGTGGCTTCAGGAGGTGGATATCCTCAGGGTTGGCCTGTCTGCATATCCAGAGTCCACCGGCTCATGTACACGCCACAATTTTTGCCCCTTCATGCACTGCAACTGCATATCTGTTTGCACAGGCAGGATTTCCTGACACTTTAATGGTCTTCCTTGTGCATTAAACTAAAACTCTTTGGGTGTAATTTAGTTTGGCTTGCTAGGAATTAAAGCATTGTGTCCATGGATTCATTGTGTGCAAACACAAAGGCATGCAAAAATGTGTAATGAGCCTCTTTGTCCACCAAATGGTGAGGTGACATTTTTGTAGTTTATCCTTTTGAATTGCTTTCACTTTTGAATTGCTTCTTTTTTTTTTTCTTGTGTGGCTTGCCAGCTCCCTGCTTCCACAGCTGCGTGGCAGGGCATGAGCATGGGTATGGGGGCGGGGAGGGCCCTGGGCCAGGGGTGGGCAGTGCTGAATCGTCCCACTCCCCTGCAGTGCTGGCCAGGGACAAGTTTAATTCGTCTGAAAACCTAGTGCATGTAAACACAGATGCAACGCTCCAAAATAAACAAGTGTAAATATTATAAGCCTATTTTATTGAATGAGGATTAAAACCTGTGGTGTATATAGACACCCCATGGCTTTGGAGCAGACCCTCCAGGCAGACTGCCCTGAAGCAGGGTATGCCAAGGGGAAAGGCAGGAGAAGGAGTGAAGTCGTACCTGCCACTGCTCTTCACAGACTGAAGGCGGCTGCTGCTGCTGCCATGGGCTATAGCAGTGTTGGCTCAGGCAGCAGCAGCAGCCTCGTGGCTTGACTCCTATATCTGGGTAGGACAACACAGGGCTATATGTGACGTAGAAAAGATTCACAAGCCAGGATGCTGAGTGGTGCCCTGCTCACCCTGCCCTCGTTACAGTACAGCCTAACGTACAAACATTAATAGGTCGGCGCATTCTAGTGACGTGCAGCTTTTGCAAGTGAATGTGTGACGAGGCACTAACGCCCTGTCTTTGCAACCCCCAGGGCCTGAGAGCAGCTGATAACGACCCCACCGCCCCACCCTACGATTCTCTACTGGTCTTTGACTATGAGGGCAGTGGTTCTACCGCGGGCTCTGTCAGCTCCCTCAACTCCTCCAGTTCCGGTGATCAGGATTATGACTACCTTAACGACTGGGGGCCCAGGTTCAAGAAACTGGCAGACATGTACGGGGGAGGAGAGGAAGATTAAACTGACCTCATATTGTTGTTAAAAAAAAAAAAAGAAGAAGAAAAAAAATTTTAAAAAAAGATGACGATGGTAAAAATAGAGAAGACAAAGAAGCAAGAAGTGTACAGAAGTGGCAGCTTTTTTAATTAATATCCCCTGCTGACTGTATTATTTTTAGTGGTGATTTAGGAGGTTTCTTTTTTCTTTCTTTCTTTTTTTTACATTTTTTTGGGGGGGTTTTGACATTTTGCTGTCTAGCATGAACACTGGTCTCTGCTGCATTTTTTTTTTTAAACGTCAGCTGGGATATCGCTCGTTTATCCGCTTTATGACTAAAGAGAGTGAAAGGCACTCTGTCTTAACTTGAATTTCTTAGAACAGAAGCACTGTTTTTAAAATATATATATATATATATTTGAAAGTGCCTTTTGGTACATGTATCAGATTCCCTTCAATCTCAGGAGTGATCAGAACAAGCATACAAAAAAAGAAATGTTTCAACCATCTTGGGCAACACTCTCTATGACCCTAAGCCAGTTTTAGCTGGGAAGGAGTTAACAAAACAGAACTGTGGAGATTGTTTCTTTTTTGCCTTTTTTTTTTTAAAGTGGGTGACTCATTTTGGGGGAGGGGGAAAACGAGATGTTTTGAGTCAAAAATCTTAACAGCCATCTTTAAGCCTCAGCAGGTGGTGAATTAGTCATCATGTTGTATATAATTCAGTGTTATCAGATGCAAAATATTGACTGGGGTTCCTTATGTAACCTGGTCACACATGATGTAGCTGCATAGAACTATAGCATTGATAAGCCTTTGGTTATTGCAACAGAGATCTCAAACAGACCTTGCATAAACCCTACAGTTAATCGTGAAATGACCAAAGGCCCATTTGTTTGTTTTTTGCTATCGGCGTGTTTTTGGCTCCCACACCTTATTGAGTAATGTAAATAATGGCTGGGTTACATGGTGCTGTCATGCATCCCGAATGGTGCTTGTTAGTATGAAAACCAATGCTGTTTTCTTACCTTAACGTAAGGACATAGCATAACTCAGGGGTGGGCAAAATGCGGCCCGCGGGCCGGATGCGGCCTGCCAAGCCATGCTGTCCGGCCCGCGGGGCTCCTAAAAAAATTTAGAAAATTAATATTTATCTGCTCTTGGCTGCCTCTTATGCAGCCCTCAATGGTTTGCCAAAACTCAGTAAGCGGCCCTCCACCCAAAATAATTGCCCGCCCCTGGCATAACTGCTTATTTCAAAACTAGGGCTGTATTAATAGCACGGACAGTTTAATTAGTACCTTTGCTATACGTTAGAATAAAGTTAGTCTAGTCCAGTACTAATGCCTTGGAGCATTAGTAGCCAAAGCGCAGCAGCATCGTGGAACCCACCAGACGTGTGTCCTTTATATTTGATGGATAGGCACTTCTGTCTATATTAAACATCTTTTTGGAAAAGAAAAGCAAGAAGGGCCTAATAAGTATTTTGTGGTTAATATGCTCAAACGGCGCCAATTAAGTAAGAGGTTTTGCAGCATCCAGGCATAAGTCAACATCAGTATTATAAATGGTAGCATACTGCCTAGTTTATACGTAGGGTCAATTTAACCAATAACAAATAGTTATTAGCATTTCTTTTAATTACATTTTTCCTTTATTGATTTGGACTAGTGGGTTTATGTCTAATGTTTGTAAAACAATTTAGACTGCATGGATGTGTAATATAAACCACATTTAATGGATTACGAGCCACTTAATTCATGTGCCATGAAATCTTGGATTACCTGTGTTTTATATTCTGCAGACAATTTTGCAGTGGGTTCGCTAAAAAAAAAAAAAACAATTGTAAAAGTGCTTAGATATATTTTCCTTTAAATCCAAGAATGTGCACAACAGCAGAAGGTGATTATCCGGGGGATAATTGTGCTTTTTCGATACGTAGGTTGATTCTCAAGTCGAATGCAAAGAGTTAAAAAGGGGGGAGAGAGGACAGGGGAGAGAGTGTGAGAGCGCGCATGTGTGTGACGGTGAATGGCCATTGCTCAAGAGGGAACTTGAGGCTGCAGGACCATGTCTATAGATTTTTAAAATGCTCCTAGTGCATTTTATATTTCACTGTATCATATTTTCTATAAAATGCAATTTGTGTAAATTAACGAGCATTTGAAATGTGTCTTGTATGAAATGGAATGTGGTAAAGTCTGCTTGAGGGGACTCAGTCTATATGTGTTATATTCTTAATTAATAAGTATGTGGGGTTTTTTTTTCTTGGTCGGTTGGTTGATCCTTTCGCTGTTCGGGAAAAAACAAAACCAAACAAATGAAAATGTATAATATACAAGTTACCTTGCGGAAAGGAATTGGTGATGGCTAAGACCTCAGGAACCAGTGATGGCAGCAACAACACATCGCTGCTGTTCAAAGGGTACTGGCTGTCAGCAGAAGCTACATCCCGGATGAAACGCAGTGCATGACAAATTACAGTATCTGATGCCTTTCAAAAATATTTACTCCAAAGTTGGGAACTCAACCTTCATCGTGTTGGCACTTGCACAGTATGAAAACCTTAGTTCACTTCCACTGCAGACCTCCCTCCACCCCAGCACCCTAGTACAGCCTCCGATGCTTCACGTGGTCTGTGTCTGCTCTTGTACGCGGGGACGTAACTGCACCCGTGCAGCCGATCCTCTTTTGAATTGCAGTCTCCTTGTGCAGGTGGGTTGGGTCTGTGTGTAGCCTGTGTTCCTTATCTGTGTACTAGCCTGATCTTTTTCTTTCATTTCTGAAAAGCCTCAGGCTTAAATATATTATAAACAAGGTGATGCACCTCCATGGAAACTGCCCTTCACAACGAAAGTAGTCAATAATAAAAATGGACTTAGTGTTTCTCATTGCTTAGTACATGCCAGTGTTTTGTGTCCATTACTGTAGCCTCCTCGGCGTCACAGGAAGAAGAAACAAAAGGGGAGAACAGCGTTATCCAGTGTGAGAGCCACGAGATGCAAACGGTGCCTGGTTCTCTCTGTCTGGGGCGCTTCTTTGCCTCTCTGCAGCTAACCAGGCCCTGGGAAGCTGTATGTGGATTAAGTGAATAGCCACGCAGAGGGTCTCTGCTTCCGAGTCATGCTAGGCGAACCAGTTGGCACCAGATGGTCATTGAGAGTTGTCCAGACATCGGCTCCAGGCAGTGTAATGCTCATTTCCTTTCCGTGCCCTTAGCTGTGGTGATGGTTTCCCCAAATCAAACTGGACAGGTGAAAATGCCATGCTCTGATCACAAGAAGCTCGTCTAGAACATACACCGTACCAGTTCATTTGATGTCACCAGGGCCGGACGTACAGAAGAGAGGAACGCAATGTTTTTCGGGAATGAAGAACGAGATGCGGCCGGGGTGAAGCTTGTCTCAATATTTAGATTTCCAAGCCTGAGACTGGCACAAACATGGCATTGATTTAAACTAAAATAAAGCTGCAAATTTTTCAGATGTTCTGCAACCAAGAAAGCGCAGTCCTGTGAGCGTGCGTGAGCTTTCGAGAAGGAAGGCAGCTAGGCTGCTATCTTCTGATCCAATTCTGCTCCCCCTTTCTCATCCGTACCCCCTACACGCACGCTCCACGCAGTCTCTGGGTCGTGTGGGTAGAAACGTGGCTAGGATTTGGCACACTGTTCAAGAGGAAGGAGAAGGTAAGCAAGCTGCGGTACTGGTGAAAACAAATTAGCTTGCTTGCAGATTTGTTCGCTTCCATGAATGTCACTTGTGCTTTGCAACTTAAAGGACATTGCTTTTTTTTTTTAAGATGATGGTGTCCTTCTAAAGCAGTGATTCCCAACCTTTTTTGGCCGCTGGGAGTGGAGCGTGGTGGTGGCGGTGGTAGCCCGGGGGCAAGGTTGGGGGAGCTCCTGGCACGCGGTGCGGTGCAGCGCCACCAGCATTGCCCCTGCGACCCTCATTTGGGTCACGACCCAAGGTTGGGAACCACTGGTCTAAAGAGATGTTGGCTTCAAACCATTTTTCTGACCCCTCAATAGAGATACTTAAGGAAGGGACTGGGGGAGAGGGGGGGTCATTTGTTTGTTTGATTTGGGGTTTTAGTTTGGTGGGGGGAGCTGGCAGTAGTAGACACAGAACGAGCTCGCTGGTAAAAGAAGTGGAGTCCAGGCATGAGATCTTCCACTTCCCATGGGAAGACAACTAAAAGTGCGCTGGCTTGAGGAAGACCGGACTTACCCTTCCCTGTACCATTGTGCCGTACTTCCCATTCCCCATCTCTACCTATTACTACATTAGTCGACACTCCTGGACCTCTCACCTTTACCTAGGGCCAGGAGACGGGGAGCTCTCTGGCCAGGAAGGAGCATGTTTGAATGTAGCGCTGAAGGCAGCATCCCTTCTCTGAAAGACCGAGGTTGCAGGTAGGCTCTAAGCGAGGGCTCAGACGCATCGGAGGTCATTCTGTCGGGACGGCCTTGAGGCCCGAACCCACCAGGCCAGGGACGTAGTGTCGGGAAACGACAGGTTTATTATGCAGCACGGGAAAGTGACACCGGCAACAAAACAACGTACAGCAAAGAGGAGCCCTCCGCAGAAGACTGTTAACAGTAAATGGGCAACGCTGTGCTACTCGCTGTCCTTACGTCCTCCTCTCATAGGTCTGTTTCTTTCTTTTTTCTGGGTTTCTTTTCTTTCTTTCTTTTTTAGCCCATGAGATCTGTTTTGGGGCTGCAAGCGAAATCCATGCTCATGCCAATGACCAGTGCAAAGCTGCCGCACCGCCCAAATCCTCCTTACGCGGGATTTCGGTTGTGCTCGACCCTGACCTTTCCCATAAGGGTTAGGTAAGAACGATGTGATCGGCGGGGCTTGCTCTACCTGCTCACACAGGGGTAAGCAATATAATCTGCTCAGGATTGCTGTGGTCCATGCAGGGTCTGTGTAACGCAGGACACGGGGAGTGCATCCTTGATCGGTCTCAAGAGTATAACGAAGGTAACTTACCTGGAAACGGTGGGAGCTTCGTTTGTAACGTCTTCTGGAACTGCTTCAGTGCAAATTTAAACATTGTGGGAGGAGGGCGGTAGCCCTGCCATAGGTTTAAGGCCTAGACAATGTAGCTTTCTCCCAAAGTCATCTCAGTTTTACAGGGAAAACAAAGAGTTATCTCAAGTACACCCAAAACCACCTAGAATTCCTCACCACAATGTGTACATAATGTAGTTATTGCTCAAAGCTACAAATCAAGTAAGGGGGGGGAGAGAAAAAAGCACCCACACATATATATGTATAATTGGAGCGCTGTTTTATTATGATTATTATTATTATTTTGCATGTTTCCTTTGACAGTGGACAAACTGTGTAGCAGCCCGCATGACTGTGGTTGTTTTCAAGGAAGACTTCTGGTGTTCTGATGTGTTCACGCTGAGACGCAAAACCAACTGCGTCAGTTAAACAAATTTAAAAAACGGGGAAAAAAAAAAACAAAAAAACCCTTTTTTTGTAACCGTCAACAGCACAAATATTTTGTATTGTTGTTTGTACCATTTTTGTACCAAAAACAAAAGAGGAAAAAAAAAAAAAAAAAAAGGGAAGCGAGTAAATGTTTTCAATGTGTTTTTAGTGCCACCGCAACCTTGGTTCAAAACTGAGTAACAGCTTTGCTGATTTATTGTGTATCAAAGCTGAACTGGCGTATTGGCGCCTTGTTCCAGTGTAATAAATAAAGTCCCCCTTTTAAATGGTCTCACTTGGTGTTTTTCCCCCTTTGCATGTACCTTGGTTCATTTGGTAACCCATGCAGAAGCTCCCCGAGTTCAAAGGCTCTTTGGAAGCGAGAAGATAAGTGCACGCAATCTGCCTGCGGGCACGTCTCCGGGCGCTTCAGCCGTGGCGCCGAGCCAGCAGTCGAAGTGACGTCGACAATGTTTCACAACGTCCTTGTCAGGAATTTCCTCCTGGTTTTAGTGTTGGGCCTTTGCTGCCTATTGAAGTGACTGGGTAAATTGGGAGTGGGGTGCCGTAGTCCTGCTTGCTGTTCAACAAGAGATCTCCGGCTGTCATCTTCAGTCCTGTCCTGCCTGGGCTTCCCATTGAGCATCTTTGCCAGCTCAGGCGACGTTGCTTGCAGTGTTCATAAGTTCACACCAGACACAGGTGAGCCTGGCAAAGTCGCTGTTTGGAGGTCAGCAGAGGGTCCACGGCCCTTTTAGGTGTGTCCTGCTCAGGATCGCAGTCGGTGCAGGATACTTCGAGGAGTATTAACTAACCGTATCCGTGTTCTGTTCATTTTGTCTGGTGTGTTAGTGACACAAAGAGGGCACTGGGAAGGGTTTGTTCCCTGCTGAGTGACGAAAAAACGCTTGCAGTCACCGCCGCTAATTCATGACGGCGTTTGATGGGTATCCGTGCAATTGAAAGAGCTCTGGAGTGGAGCGAGGTAACGTCCATCGGTGTAAGACCGAGTTTAAATGGAAGGGGGTGCTGAGGAGGCCTCTGGGCTATGCCTGGGTGCCCGCATGTCTCGTCGCAGCGGTCAAAGCAAAGAATGAATTGCAAGAACTTTGATGAGCAGATTAAAAGACTGACCTGGTTGCTTTGTAACTCCCGTTCGTACGTCCATAACCACCCAGCTGCCACGTGTGTGTTGTATGGGCACGGGTTTGCTTCTGCTGAAGTTTGCCATTGGCAACAGATGCAGAACTACAGCTGTGGTTTAAAGCAACAGGTGCCGAATTGCAGTAGATAATGCAATGCTGTTTAGCAGGAGACTAAGAAAAATTACTTTTCCTTTCCTGCGGCACGGTGGCCAGGACTCCTCCAGCCTGAAGGGAAACCTAGCTGATACGTAGGTCTCAGACCCTCAGTGCAAAGGTAAATTTAAGGAGCATCCCCAAGTGTTGAGTTACCCATGTGCTCTCAAAGGAATCATTTTGGGGAGCAATGGAGCAGCGGGGTCTTTCAGCCCCCCTCACCACAAATTCCTGACCCTTATAGTAATGCTTACGATAAAGCTTTTTACATACCATATGCTACCACCAGACAAATGAGTCCTTCAAGACCTTTTATCCACCCACATATTTCCCTTTATCTCAAACCCACCAGACATGGAGCAAGGTGTCGATTCGACCTGCTGGGGTGAGTTTCACGCTGACGTGTCCGAGTTGCCTGGTGGTTAGGCAAAATGGATGAAAAACTTAAGCGTGACACGGGACGGAGGAGGGCAGGATCTAAAAACGTGCAAAGCTGTGGGGAGCAGGTGGGGAGATGTCACAGTGATAACCACGCTAGAAAACCATTAGATTGGCACAGAGACGAATAGCCAGTGCTCGTGAACAAAGGAACACAACCCATATAGCCAGAGAGAGATGATAGTCGCTGCCTGTTGCCTCCCCAACCTTCCAGCACCTGGTACCTCGCAATTTCATCAGGGCTAGGGACAGCAGTTACACGTAAACTGGCTTAAGTGATCAGAAACTGGTTTAAATCTGTACCAGAATAGAAGTTCAGGGCACACAAACCAGTTTCAAAATGGCTGAAACTAGTTTAAGATAAAACGGGTATTAGACTTAACTGATTTTGTAGTATTAGTACAACAGTTAAGTCTAATACTAGACTTAACTGATTTGAGTCAAACTGGTTTATGAAACCAGACCCCTTCCTGGTTCAAGTTAAATCAGAGTCTGCCAGCATGCTTTCCAGCCTTAGGCTGGGCTGTGCTGTCTGCTCCAGAAAGCAGGGCCAGCCCTGCCCCTCTACTCCCTAGCTGGAGCAGTGAGGGCTGGCTGACAAGGGGGCCAGGGGAGGCAAGCCCAGTCTACAAGGAGGGACTGCCTCCCCAGGCAAACCCGGCTGGAGTGCGGGGCCAGGGAAGGGGTGTTAAACTCCTCTTCCCCCCGCTTAAATTTACTGTAGGCTGCAACTGTGGACTACAAATCCCAGAGACACCTGGAAACAAGAAGAAGAAGTGATGAGCAGCCCTGCAGAGTCCTGCTGTTGTGATTCTGGACTGCCAATCCCAGCAACCTGGGGGGCAGCAGGAAGAGGAAGTAAACACACAGCCAGAGAGCTGTGCTTCAGCACTCCTCAGCTTCTGGCCTGAGCCACTGCGGGTGTGTGTGCATTGCCTGAGTCAAGGGTAAATGTCTGTTCACTCGTGTTTCAGTTTAATCTGCGCAGCTTAGACTAATCTGCAAAGACTGAATCAATTCACATTCGGGCTTTTGACTGTCTGCACGTAGCCCAGGTGTTCAGCTCTCCCAGAAAATCCAGCCCAAAGTATAGGGATCCCCGAGGCAACAAATTCATTCACTACCTCCTGATAAGAGGTCCACAGCATACCAGGAGGGGGGCTGCAGGACTCACAGACACCTGCATGTTAGCTTTATTTCCGTTAGCTCAGATACTGCTAGCAGCAAAGGCACAGCGCCCTGGGTTTCAGCGTTACTGGTCACCCATGCAGTAATACAAGGCCCTATCTGATTACAATGGAGGGATAACCTGAGCCAACAAAGCAGGTCCACCTTCCTTCCAGCCGCCCGGCTGACTCCTCTGCACCAGCTTTTCCTCTTCTGCCCCAGCAGGGACAAAACCTTGTGCTTAGTCAGTGGTGGGAGCAGAGCGGGGATGCCCAACTGAAAGCGTGCATTTTGCTGCATGCTTGCCTTTCACCCTGTCTGGGTTGTTTTTTGCTTTCCGTGGTGTTAAAAGTTGCCAGCGAGGAAAATGGAAGGAGGGAGGGGGGGGGAAAAAAAAACCTTCTTGCAATCTCAGGCAGTCGGTGCACGCACAGCAATTAGCAGCAGCCCGTAACAGTATGAACCTGCCCTCTTTTTTCTTTTTAACAGCAAGGTGGCTAGGGCTCCTGCCCATCTGAATGGCTAAACAGACACGGAATAGCAGTCTCCCTCTTTCTCTCGCTCTCAGCCTTGCTAGTCCTCCTCCCCTCCGTACACGCTCTTAGTAAACAAGCCTGCATGAAGATGCTGTGCCTCTTGCTGGACTTCTGACAGTAGCTGCTGCTCGGTGTCAGCCGAGCTGTCAGGTGGTACGACGCGCTCTTTAAAGCAGGCATCAAGCTGTGGACGGGGCCAGAGGAGGCATCAAAGTGAACAGTGGCCGTGCTGCTTAATCAACTGCATGTTAGGAAGCGCTGCTATGGCTACTCAGTGCCGAGGATCCCGGCAGCAGCCTTCCTCTTGATAGAAAGGGCCGGCCCGTGACAGCTTGTCTTCACCGAAGCGTTAGCATGCCAAAACCCTCACCTGGAGCGTGGTGGTGCACGTAACGCAAGGTGGCTAGCCCACCGGAGACGTGGGCTCCAGGCAGGGCTGGTAGTGCACGTCACCTGTGCAGCTGCTTGCACGGCGCTGCTGACACATGAGACCGTGACACAAGGGATCAGCTTCTGGGTCAGGCGCTCTGGACACTGCAGGCAGATCGGCCTTCACCAGCTCCGTTTGTAAGAGCAGGTAGGTTTCTTGCCCTCACTGCATCTACTAGAAGGCTGGTCCCAAACAAGACCGTTTTGAGCTCTTCCCATAATTTCCAGCCTAAATGTATTTATGGCCAGCTTGGACTTGGGCTCGGGACAACAAGAACTAATAAGGACGACGGCTGGAGAGGGCTTAACTAATTAGTCCCTTGAAATGGCATACTCCCTTGGGCTGGGACGTGGTTTGTGCTGGAAGGGCTGTAGTCTCTGTGCGTCTGCATTAAAGCCACGCTCCCGTTGTTTCCAAGGACGGGTTATGAGAGCTGAAGGCTGTGGCTGGGGTTTTTCCTCCAAGGTGAGGTGCCTGCTGCTCATTTCAAGGCGATAGGAAATGGGGCACGGCATCTCAGTGATATTATTAGTTAGGGCATGGATGTTAGGATCTTCTACCTGTTGAGGATCTGGGTGGCAAACTCATTTTGACACCTTCCCAACCCTCTGGCTTGCTTGTTTAGACATCTTTTTGCCAACCCAGCATTTTTCTCCAGGGATTTTTTTTTTTTTTT
>JAGPOW010000797.1:3838253-3917007 GCA_030014935.1 Caiman crocodilus | reverse complement strand
AGATTACATTACAATTTAATCCAACCTTCAGCAGTTTTTGCTCTCTGGATTGCTGTTATTTTACAGCCCAGCAGAAGTTCACAAGGAACAAGAGGAGGCTGCAGTCCTCTAGGGAAAGCTGGCAAAAGTCACAAATCCATCTTTGCAGGAACAGAGCTACGTTTACGTCCAGATAATTAGTTTTTTATCCAGGCCTTAGGCTAAGCAGACAGCGTGTCGGTCTGCGCTAGGTGTGGAATAACTTCCTGGAAAGAGACATTATGCTTAGGTTTGTTTTACGCATGCTTTTATAAACAAGGACGTCGGGAAGAAGAGCTCAGCTGGGATCATTGCAAGTGAACACGGAAATGGTTCTTTATTGCCCATTGACCACAGCGTGATACCGAAAGTAAGTACTATGCAAGTCTCTGGACTCACGTTGATCTTCTTGCCTTCAGTCTTCACGTCTGTGCCAGGAAAGCACACGGGGATGAGTTAACAGGAAAATGATCAAAAGTGACAAAGATCAGCTGGTTTTATATTAAAACGCCTCCATTGCAAAAGGGGGGGGGAAGAAACAAGGAATCTTTTCCCTTGCAATCAGACCGTCATCGCCCCGTAATTTGAAATTAAAGCATGTCGGCTTGGATGGGAAGCGTGCATACATCTGCTTCACGCTGCCTCTTTCTTCTGCTTGCACACACTTGCACCGATGTTAATGTGAAGCCGGTTGCTTTTGCTCTTTTTTTCCCCATTAGCGAGCCTTCAGCTTTATCCTACAGTGAGAAGTCTACAGATTGAAAGCATGCGATGGATGTGATGTAGAAGATAATCCAAGCTAGCAATATACAGTAAAGAAGTGTAGGGGTTGATTTTTTTTCCTTCAGTGGCAGTAATGGATCTCTGCTTTTTTTTTTTCCCTTGCTTTTTTTTTTTAAGAAACCAATTAGTGGATTAATGTCAGCTTGGGCACTGCAGTTGTAAACAGAAAGGCAGTTCAGAAAGTCACCTTGGGTTTGGCCCAGATAAATTGCCAGACAGTAAAGAATGGGATGAAAACTTCAGGAAATACAAAGCAGAGTCATTACTGGCCGGTGACTTATGTTCTCTTCCAGCTTATCTTGTGTAAGATTTTCCTTACAGAAGATACCAGTGGTAGAGGGGGAAATAAATGGAAAAATGACAGAACTGCAGGCGCACTGGCTGTAGATTAGGAGAGGGGAAATAGATGCAGCATTTCACCAAGGGGTTATAGGTTCAAATCTGGCAAAAAGAGCCAGCATGAAACAACCTTTGGTACTTGGCCCTAAACTACTGAAAAAGACCCGGATCCTCATGCTTCCCCTCCATGAAGCAAAACTCCCTGGTACAAGGACTTGGCAAACAGCAATACAATGTTAGGTAGGAAAGCGGTAATGGGGAGCATCTGCAAAGGAAAAGGAAAAGAGAGGCAACGGCTCAGAAAGCAGAGCAGAGAGCTTGGCAACGCCGGCGGAAGGACTCGGGGGGCAGGTTAAAGTGCAAACCCTTCCCCAGGCAAACAGAAAAAGGATGAAAGCCCTCTCCCATCCTGCTGAGCCATTTCTAGGCGTAACAAAGCGGTTTTCTCCCTCCAGAAGGTGGCTGTGCTGCAAGGGCTTCCCTCTTGCATTTACAGACTCCTTTCTTGTGGCTTTCTGCATGCTGTGCAAGATCCGAGCTAGTGCGGCTGCTCCCCGGATCGGTGCGTGCTCTTCCTCTGCTCCGTGCAGGGAGGGCGCAGCCTTCTGAAGCTGCCGCGTGCCCTCCGGATCACATCCAGCATCGAGCTGCCAGCTCTCTTCTCCCGCCAGCCCTCCCTCTTCCCAGCCTCCCCAGAGTGGGAGACGCGCAGGCCGAGAGACTCCAGCAGCACGCCGATGCAAAGGAAAGCTATGCTCTTTGCGTACGTCCGTGGCTGCTTTCTGCGCCCACCTGCCCAGGTAGCCTTCCCGGGCTGAGCAGCGGCACCCTCGAGTGCGGCAGACCCACAAGCAGCGTGGCCACATCTCTGCCATGCTGCAGGCAGGTTGATTGGCGGGGGGGGCTAGATGGCACTGCCAAGGCAGCAGTGCCAACAGCCCTGCCATGCTGAGCAGCAAGGTGCATGTGCAGGAAGGGGCTGCTGCCAGACGCAGGTAGCTCGCTGTGTATCTGTGGCCTTAAGAGGTGAGGAGTGTAATTACTACAAGGCAGGGCAAGGGATGCCAAACTCCCCCCGTGCCTTGCTCCTACTCGCACAGCCTCACCGAGGAGAAAGCTGCCTTCCGCCCTCACGCTGGGACCTCGAGCGGCCTATTCCCCACCAGCTCCCCTAAGGCCCTGGAGTTAGACATCAGCGCACTTCTCCGAGTCCCGCTCCAGGCAAACCCTGGGGGACTGAGAGCGGCGTCTCAGCCCCTCCAAAGCTGATCTGGTGCAGCCAGGTGAGCTCTTGTCCAGGGGTCACTTCCCACTTCTGCTGCTGCTGTTACCTATTTCCAAACGCTCCTCTTAGCCCTCCTGGGCCAACCGTGTTTTGTCACTGCTGATGTTCCCGGGCCCACCTTTCATGCTTATTTTCGTAGGAATGCCTTTGCGCAGACCTGGGGCCAGCAGTCCTCGACACCGCCTTTGGGTTTCTGCTTGCATTGTCACGCGTGAGCACAGCAATGGTTCGATTGTCACTGAGCGTTTTGCCGTTGGTGTTGAAGGGAGTGCTGGGTCCAAAAGACGAGCATCCTCACTGGTTTCTTCAGCAGCCATTGATGCTTTCCTGATTGGAAAGGGCGGGTGACATGGGGGACCAGGAAGCATTTGAGTATGGTTTGGTGCTGTCCAAGTGGCATTACGGGACCCCCCAGGGCTGAATCTGCTCATTCTCTGCAGTTATTGTTACAAATTGCTTCCCGTTAAATTCAGCACATAGCCAAATGCATTGTTCTTCCTTGCTCACGGGCCATCACCAAGAAGGAAGACTTTACAGACTAAACGCCTTAGCTTGTAAACCAGGAGCAGGCAATTATTTTGGCCGGAGGGCCACTTACTGAGTTTTGGCAAGCCATCGAGGGCTGCGTGACAGGCAGCCAGGGCAGATAAGTATTAATTTTCTAAATTTTTTAGGGGCCCACGGGCCGGATAGAATGACCTGGCAGACCGCATCCTGCCCACGGGCTGCGTTTTGGCCACCCCTGTTGCAAATGGTTTGAGATAGAGGTTGTCTTATTGTATGAGGGGGCTCTGGAAGTGTTGCAGTATAATTAATGTGCGAGCCCTCCAAAACCAAAACTCTGCCTGCGTGTGTGCATGTGTGCATGCAATGTCCTGTCACTAAAGCGAGATTTGTTTCGGCAGTGCGGGGTGCGAGCTGCACGGGTGCTGCCACGTTTCGCTGAGACACGTTTCAGGGCAGACCTTCCCTTTTGAAACGCAGGGAAAGGATTGGAAGCCCTTGTCTTTGGGTGATTTCAGACTGACTCAAGGCACAACAGAATATAGGGTAAGACCCCATACTGCATGCTTAAGGGATGACCTAATTGGTCAAATTTGCTCAAGGCCTTTGACTTGTGCACACGTAGATTTTGCACTGAGCCCGTTTATGCCTAAAACAAATGTCATTTACGCATGTTCAAATAGTCGCTTGTCCACATACCAGGTGTCAGTCATGCCCGACTACTTGCAATGGGCTTTCACATATCCAATTCCACGAGCTTTGTGCGTGGACCTACAACTTTGGCAGCAGCATTTGCCAGTGAGCTGCAGAAATGTGGGGTTTTTTTGGTCTCATCTTTGAGGGCCTTCCTTCTCGTGGCATTGGCGAGACAAAGGGTGTGAGCAAAACCCTGCAGGTATTCCAAGATCGGCGTGGAAAACCTGAGTGTCTTACCTCTGGTTAAAACAGCGGTGAAGACAAGGTAACTTGAGTTTTAACAGTTCAGGCCAGCAGCTGTAATTAAAATCTATACAGGAGCAGGGATCTGGTAGCCCAGGTTAAATTCATACCGACTTGTCTTCACTGCTGTTTTAACCTGTGTTAAAAATGCATTCTTTTTAGCATAGCCGTGTCCAAAACCAGTTGTTGGAATAATAGTCCATCATAGTTATGGTGGGCAAGGGTATTCTGCTGAAGCTTGTACCAGCAAACTGCCAGTGCCTCGCACTGAAATAGTGCCTGTCATCCAGGAGGATCCCAAAGCACATTGTTAACTGTTATTTTATCTATATCATAGGGATCTTTTTTCACTGAGAAATGCAGATAAAATGTGGCTGTTGTATAACACCACACAAAGCTCAGGGAAAATATAGTACAGGCGGAGAATGAAAGGAAGAGGCTGCATGGAGCTGAAACTGCGGGAAGAATTTAGGTAACAGACTGCAGGATATAATTACACAAGCTGGAGTCTGGCTAGCAGCCACAAGCAAATGTTTTCAGTGAGCACTTACATGTTTTTAAATTGTCTTATAAATGTTGTGGGAGGGAAAAAAGGGTGAGAGTTTGCTAGCTTGAGAGAAGCTTAAAACCAGGAGTGGCCTCAGGGGCTGAATCGGAGATCAGCACCTCTCTGAGAGCAAGGCCCAGGGAAGCGCGCACCTTTCGGTGGCATCAGCCTGTTTCCTACTGACGCAGGAGCAAACCCGCCCTCGTCCCCTCCAGTTCATTCTCACTCCCTAATAAAACAACTCTGACAATGATTAATCGCTATCGATTGGTGATGCAAGTAGGAAGTCAAAGGGAAGAACCTGACAATCCAAGGCACAGCCAGTCCTTTCAAGCCTTTTTGTTCTCTGCAAAGTCTGGAGACTAGCAGCGAGTGTATCTGGACTGCAACAGAGCAGTTTCGGGGTGTAGCTCTGACGCTCTAAATTCAAGCCCTGCCAAGGAAAGAGAGCTCCCAAATGACCCAGGTGTGAACGGGGACTTGGTGAGTCAGGTGGCTAGAGGGCATGCTGGCTACATCCCTCCTCTGAGTGCCAGTAGCTACAAAACTGGCACGCCTTCACCATACCAGCCCAATGGGCCACTCCAGTCCACCCGGGGTGGGGGTTGAGCTAGCATGTTTAGTGAATCACATATTTCCTGCATTAATGCTTGTGCACGCATGGATGGCATCATTTTTTTCAGACCAACATCCTCTGTTACATGGCTTTCGTTTGCACCAGAGCAAGACCTACCAGCTAAAAAGTGAGCAATGGAAAATGCAGCTACTTCGCTATAAACTTTAAAGTTTTGAAAAACTGCATTCTCTGCTCGCGACAGACACAGTAATCATGCAAAGACTCCCGAGCGCTGACTATAGATTTCTTTTCTGGATTAGTTAGCAATTCATGTCTGGCCTCAGTCATTTTTTTCCTTTCATTTGTACCCTTGTAGGAAAACTAGTTTTGATTTCTAATTCATCATCCATTTCCTTGGCATCAGTCAAGTCATGTGCAAGTCTCTTATAAGAATGGTAGTTTATAGGAAAATCCTTGAAGGCTTTTAGCTGATGCATAGTTGGTCGGATAGCTAGTTCAGCTTCTTGAAGCATTTTACTTACGATGTTGACTTCATAAAGTATACTGTGCCAAGCTACCATGCCACATACACAGGAATTTACAGTGGCAGCTTTTCTGAGCCAGCAATTCATTATTGCTTCAAGTCTTGGTTTCTTAAGGTCTTTTAGGATGCCTATTGACTACTGAAGTTGAAGTATCATCAACTTTGGGAACTTGGTTCTGAAATAATACTTAAGGTGCTGGAAATGGGTAGGTGTGTCACATATTAGCACTGTGGCAAGGCATAAATATATGGGGGCAGACCTAAACTGGGGAGAGGGGTGGGGGCAAGGTCAGCCCCAAAGTGAGGGGAGAGGGGTTGCAGCAGGGTTGACCCCAAAGGTGGGGGCACAGGGCCAGATGCAGCTCCATGCCCACTGGCTCCCCTTCCTCTATCATTCCTAACAGGCAATTTGCTAGTGTGGGTGTAGGGGGTCGTGTGTATAGATAATGTATTGGATGGTTATATATAGGACTGTTTATGTGTGTGCACGCATATGGGCATGCATGTGTGTATACGTACACAAATGTATGTATGTATGTGTGTGTGTGTGTGTGTGTGTGTGTGTACATACACGCATAGATAGATTGATACTTGTACATATAAAATGCTTCTAATATAATACACACACACACACAACCCAAGCTTCAGCTACACAACTTGGCACCAAGCTGCTGCTCTCTCGTTCTGATCCTGCGTTCTTTACTGAACTCCTCTTCTAGGCGTTTCGTGCTGCTCTAGTGCGGCAGCCGCGGCCTCTCCAGCCCCCGAGCGAGGCTCCTGGTTCTCGTGACGCTCGGAGGATCGCGTCCGCCTGCCAGACCAGCACAGCGCAGCCTGCCCCGTGAAACGTTCGTCCGCGCTGTCCTGCCACAGCCATGCTGCCTCCTCTTCTGTTCACTAACATAATGGCAGCTTTCAAGGCAGAGACGCGGCCCTTCGTGTTCTCAAGAACTTGGAATAATCTGGTTTCTTAAATGTATTTGCCCAAGTAATAATCATGAATTTCCTTTTGAGGCACTGTGTCAAATATTCTTTCATGACAAGGTCATTATCTCCCCCAGAAATGCCACCAGTTTCAAAGACTTCCCACGGTGAGCTGAAAAGAGTCAGCCCATTGATCCTCGGATGGGAATGTCTACTATTCTGTGCGGTCTGATCAAATTAAAAAGCTTTTCCAAAACAGATTGCCAGTGTACTATCAGAGAACTAATTTGGCACTAGCCTGTGTTATCTTGCTTCAGTCTAATCTGAAGCCTCCCCACATGTAATAACTGTTCCTGTGATCAGCTGGCCTCTCGCTTTGCTAGGACACAGTACGTTTCAGAGCCGTTGGGGGCTGCCAGGGTCCTTACACATCATCTTGCTCCAGTCTCTAACACCATGCTCGACTAAAGCAAAATCTCTGGAGTTAACTTGCGGTGGAAGCAATACACAGAATCGCTTGGAGTAGACGAGGAAAGGCTCTCTTACTTGACACGGTCTCCATCGGAGGACTGGCATTAAGCAAGGTAAGCTAATTGTTGTCTTCTCTTACTGTCTAAAGGAAAATCCTGACAATTTCTGGTCCAGCTTCTGAAAGCAAAAAGGCTCGCCAGCATTGAGTACTGGCTTTTTAGCAGGATCTTTCAGCATGGTGGGGTTCAAAGTCATTGTTTCTCCCCCTTTGTAGATCTCTCCATATTCTTGCATAACTGTGAAGTTGTACCAAGCTGGTCCTCAAAGGCACATCCACATCCAGAGCTGACACGTCTTCTCCTCCCTTTCTTCTTTCTCATCGAGCAGAACGCTCACAAGAAACAAAATCCTCTTAATTGGTTTCAAGAATGGGAGCACTGATGATTTGGAAGAGTCTGATGTATCATTTGGAAACAAAACAACCGGTTTTTTAGAAAGCTCAAAAAAAGAGGCTTGAACATGTCTTGCCTCGTGGGCTTCTCCTTAGCTTTTCTCTCACCGCGTCCAGCTCTGGGAAGACATTTCCATTTTTACTCAAGATTATCACTATCGTTTTCCAGTTTGGGCCTTCAGTATATACACTGCTGCCAAAGACTGCTCCACCACCACGCACAGGCACAAAGACAACCGAATCGAGGCCATCGAAACAGCCAAGGCTGGCCGGGCAGATAGGCAGTGCCGCCTGTCATCTGCTCTTGCCCAGCAGCAAGGTCTGCCGCCAGCTCGCCCAGAACTGGATTATTGCGGGTGAATAAGATACATTACACAGTTATGGATTTGTCCTTTTTTGGCTGCCCCTAACTTCCTGCTCAGCAGAGCAGCTGCCTCCTTTGCCCGGCTTTACAGTCAGCCTGGACAAAGCCTCCCGCCACATTTAAATAACGCAAATAGGAAAGCGGGGCTGCGGGGGTCAGAGGCAAAGAGCAGATTTTTCCAGATGAGATTTGAAAAGAGATGGAGAGTCAATGAGGCAGTGAGAGCTGCCGCTTCTTTTCATCCATCTACAGCCATCAGAAGCTCCGCAAAGGTTACTGTATTTACCATACACGCTTCCAGCACACACTGCTTACAGCCTTTTGCCATCCTTTTTCCTGGGAACCTTTCCTGATCTTCCCGAGTGACCGCTCCCTTCCCCCTTCCCCACCAAGTGCTTTTGCTGGTGCAATTATCCCCAGGCTGAATCCGCACCAAGCACAGGACTCGCTTTTAGATAATACATCTGGTCCTTGCTTTAACTGCACTCATTTCCTGAAAAAAAAGAGCTTTGAAAATTAACATGCGAGGGGCCATCAAGGCGACGATGCGCTAGCCAGCCGAGCCTTGCAGCAGGACCTCGATTTTCCTTGCATTTGATCCTGGCAAATGTAAGTGAAGAGATGCTGGGTACGACACTCTTTTTAGCCTTTCATAGAAATGCGGGTACAACAGCTGCAAAACAGCTTTGGGAATAAGTCGTGAGCCAAGTAACAAGGCATTCGCCTTGGCGGTATTTGTATCGTGTTAAAAAGAGGATGTGTTCCCAGTGAGGGAAATGAGCAGCATTTCCCAGGCAAATGGTTAGGTGCGATGACTCTGAAGGGAGACTTCCCCTTCCTTCCCATAGACCCAGGAACTGACAGATGTCTTTTGGACATTGAAGCCGAGTTATACGCATAGATATCCCCATGTACATCTTCACTTGCTGGTAGTCCTGTTATGGGGCCATATCATACTCCCGCTGAGAGCTCTACCGCTTTCTTGGTATTTGGCTCTTGCAAACATGTGCAATTAATAGGCCTGAATTTTCTGTGCAGGCTGTGCAGAGAATTCAGGCTCATTCAAGTGCTTCCCCATGCACAGCTCCCTGTGTGCCCCCGTCGACAGCAAACTGATCCCAACAGGAGCAGCCCAGTCCAGGGCTGTTGTGCCACGCTGTCCCCCACAGCAGCCAGGGGGATCTCCAGGCTCCCGGGTGCCAGCCCTGAGCTCCAGGCAGCTGCCTCCCAGCCAGGCGGAGACCCGGATGGGGCCCAGTTTCCACGTGGCTCCCTGCTGCCTACAAGTGCAGTACAGTGCATTAGCCTAATACACTGCACATGTAGATGGTGACACTTTACTGTGCATTCGATTAGTCTAATGCACAGTAAAGTGCCTCGTGTAGATGCACCCACTGAAAGTCAAAGTCACTACGGCGCTTTGGAAAGCTTCAACCCACGTGCTTACCCGCACTCAGCTCCACGAGCATGCCACAGGGTTAGCAGTAGAGGGAAGGTAGAGAGAGACAGCCTAACTTTTCGTAAGGTCTCTTAAGCAAAGGAGGGGATGATGACAGCCTGCAGCAAGTTATAAACTCCCCAAGTTCCCTTTATTCAAATACAGTCCCTCCTTTAAGGTTAATCTCCTTCCCGAGTGGCTAAGGCTCACCTCCTTTTTTTGCTTCAAGCTGATTGAGTTGGAGTTATTGTCAATACCACCAATGCCAGCTTGGCCCTGGCCTCACACGACTATTTAGGATGCGGGAGAGTCGATGCACTCAAACACGGATCGACTGCACGGGGAACGCACTTCAGATCTCGGTGTTTATGTGGAGGGGGAGCTGCTTTCACGGTCTCATTAGTGGGTTGCAAACCCATGCCCTTGAATAGTTTACAGTATCAGCCTAGTCTAATATCAATCGCAGCCCCAGCCAACTGGCTTAATGCTCTGAGTCCTACATCATGATAGAGAGGAACTGGGTTGGATTTTCTGTCCTGGTCTTGGGTTCAGTTCCAGTCCCTCCTTCTGGTCCCAGTAAGTGTCCAGCAAGTCTGTTTTGGGGGCAGTATTGAGAGATGAGTTCATTCTGAGCTAGCTGAGCTACCAGCTGCAGGGCGCTCCATGCTACCGCAGCTAGACAGCTTGCAGTAGCCGAGCAAGCTTGCGGAGAGCTAGCTGGGGCACGTTCTGCTCTTTCTGCAGGACCCGGCGTCTAACGAGGAGAAAGATCCCCTCGTCATTTCAATCCGACTCCTGCTGCAGAACAGAACGAAGACAACCAGCACGCTAACTACCAGGAGGGTGGCTGCAGCCGGAATGGGTGAGCACCGACACGTCCCTGGGGAAGCAACTCCACCGCTGCCTGGGACATGCAACCGGTGAGACCATGCGAATCTTTATGGTTACCGAGCCTGGTCTCCAAATACGAATAAACGATGGGGTACGTGACCTGTAGGTGGATGCACAACAGCAGAGTGACAGCCTAGCAAACTGGCTCTGACGGTCTACACCAGTAGTCACCAACTGGGGGATCCCGCTCTACAGGCAGATCCTGGGCGGGGGGTACAGCTGGGCATGCGCGCATGTGCACACCTGCTGCCCCCAGCCCCGGGGGCCCTTCTGGTGTGCCTCTTCTCCACAAAGATCTCCAAAGAGATGGAGAATCTGATGATGGGCTCCCCTTTCCTTTGGGAACCCCCATGTTTTCCCCTCTCCGGCTAGTCCTTGAATGCTGTTTAGAAAGTCTAACGTTCTCTGCCCGAAGCTGCTCCGCAGGCATCTTTGAGTGCACCGTTGTACTCCACACAATGCTCTCTCCCCCCCGTGCTGTGTTGGCATCTCCAGCCGTGCCCCCAAGAAGCGCGATGTACAAAGCGGCTGCAGGATGCAGCCGGTCCGGGCGCAGGTTCGGATTCTCCCGCCCTTGACTTGGACTCGCTTTTAGTTGGGGCAGCGGGGGGTTAACAAGGACGGCTGAATCGCAACCTTGCAAATAAAATAAAGCAGAACGTGAAACCCAAGCGGTAAGATTCCCATTTCCCTCCGAGCCAGCAACGCCCCCCGGCAGCGAACCCCCAGCCTCCCCGCTCGTGGGGACATGAGCTCAGCTGTGTCGTGCTGGTCTTTTGAACCCCCTCGGAGTGGCAGAAAGCTCTGTGCATTTTTAGCCGTGTGCAGCCTGAAATGCTAAGAGCCAGCGAACGCTGGGTGTGCACTAAACATAATTCTCCAATTGCTCTGATGCAGGGCCTGCCAAGAGTGCTTTGAGGCAAATGCAGTTCATTGCTGGTGAGGACCACGATAAGTCAGTCACATACTGGTAAGCAACTGGCTTAAAGATATGGAGAGCCGCAGGGGGCCTGCAGCACAGCTCTTCTTCTTCTTTTAAAATGCTGCTACAAAATGACTTCCACTAATATTCCTCCTTCCCTCTATTTAGCCATTAGAAAAACTGAAGGGGGCTAATTTCTCCCTGTCTTTCTCCTATCCATGTCCAGAGCGCACGCAACCATTCCCCACGCCTGCTCTGTCCTCAGCTACCCCCTTCACCCCGAGGTCTCACCCACTGTTTCCACCCTCATTAGCCTTCCTCCTGAAGGGCTACGCATCAGCTCCTTGCAGCCTGGCCAAAAGGGTAGAGCATAATTATTCAGCACCATGCAAGCATTGTCGCTGCCCGGGGGCACTTGGGACCCGTGGCTTTTAAGTGCATAATACCGACCCGTCGTGTTGAAAATGTCACGATGGGCATGGCTCTGACTCTGGACGTGCCAGGTTAGCAAAGGAAGTGCTCTCCTCTCTGCCCCCCATGTCCACCCGCCCTCCCCCTCCGTCCTGCTCCCCACCCAGCCGGTCCAGGCCGATTCGGCACTGTGAAGAGCCTGCGGGAACTGCTTCTCGTTCGCCCGCGGCCAGGAACTGGAGCAGCTGTCCTGCTCTCCTCAGACTGCAAGTGGGCCGCTGGGACGCATTACTCACACCGCTGCCGCCGCGAGGCTGAGTCTGCACATACTACATCGAGGCACAAGTAATTGCTCTGTCACTTCCTTCCACCCTGAGAAGGCTTTTGTTTTCCTTTCCCCGTGCCCTGCTCGGTGCTGGCGGCGTGTCTGTGGATGCACGCCACGGTTGGCAGAGGAACCCGAGAGACCATTTAAACGCCGTGCACAAATCTGCGCAGCCATGACCCCAGAGCTCAGTGCATCATTGTCCTTCACACCCTTCCCTCCCGTGGGTTATCGCCCCCCCCACACCCTGGTTTACCTCTTTTGTCGGGCCGGCAGCTTGTTCTAGCCGGGGCAGCAAGACACCACGGTCGCAGAAGACTGATGCTGGCTCATGGGTGAGCTCAGGCGAGACCCTCGGCCCACGCTGTACAAGATGTGCGCACAACCGTTGCACGCGAGTGGTTGAATTCTAGGACCACGTTTTCAGAACGCGCTTTTCGCACATCGGGTATCCAGGTTGTACCCATATTGGTATAAAGGAAACAGCAGTCAGGATTCGTAGGAGAGCTAGGATCTTTTATTAAACCAACAAGATGTTTGCAAAAAAAATCCTTGCACTTGAAGAATGTTTTTTGCAAACATCTTGTGGTTTAATAAAAGAGATCATCTTTGCTATGAGTCCCGATTGCCTAATTTTCACCCCACTTATTGATGCAGTTGCAAACAGAACCAGTCCGTCAGGCCATTGCCTGGCCCCCGGTGCTTGTGAGCTTGCTTTCAGTGCCACAGGCATGGGTGCTAGTGCAAAGCACAAAGAGATGTGTATGCATCCATTTGCAACAGCTCACCCTTTAGTGAGCTCCCCTCCCTAGTCATTTTGCCAAGAGATCTTAGCCAGCTGTATCGCCTTCCCTTGGGCCTTGCAAGGATGTGCAGGGCAACAGCAGGCTTTCTTTCTGTCCTCCTAGAAGGAAGTCATGACAACTACACAGCAAAATTCCCAGCATCAGTGAAGCCAAGGCACCGATTCCCCTGGTTTGATCAGTGCCAGCCCATGGCTGTATTTTCCGTCGGAAAGGCAGACTCTCACAGCATGTGGGCCTGCAGGCTGCTCGCTGGTCCCTTCCACGGGGTATCTTCAGGCTGAGGCGTGTGTCGTCCGCTGTAAAAGCAGTGCTACGTCAAGCCGAAGGAAGCCCTTTGGCCTAAAGTCTAAATAACACTTAGCTGGAGAGAAACAGCACGCCCGTGATGTTTACCTCGCTGCTAATCTTTCAAAGCTCTCAAAGGTTCATGTTGCTTCACTTTCTTCCCTAATGCTGCAGTCCCTTGAGAGGACAAGTGTGCAGGAAGCAAGCGAGACTTCAGTTAACGTGCCGCAAGTCCAAGCAGCGCCCTGCACCAGCCGGCCGGCAGCGGCGCAGCAGCAGGCAGGTTAACAAACCCCAAACTAGTACCCCAACGCATGGATCAACACAAAAAGGGCGATTTCATCCCCACTTGAAAAGCAGCTCTCAAGGATAACAAGGATGAACGCCGGGGCCATAAACCCGAGGAGCCGGTCCGGAGAGGAAGCATACACGAAATCCTGAAGCGAGCCAGCCCGTTGCTTCAGCTGAGTGGTATTTCACGATCCAGGTTTATTAGGGGGGTCTCCCATGGCTCGAGCCCTTGTTTCCAGCACCACCAGGGTGAGACGAATAAAACCAAGGCATCAGTGCAAACTGGGATTTGGGCCTATATAAAGCACTAGCTAGTGGAGTCACTGCCACTGCCATAGATCTGGAGGATCTTGTTTATCCCGATAAATTGAAATGAAGAGCATAGCCCCTGAGTGGGTTGCCAGTACCCAGCCAGATACAGAACCCAGTTATCAGGCATGTCGGATGCAGGAGGAGGACAACCCTCCCTCGTTTTAGCCCTAGTAGCTCAGCAGTACTTAACCTACAAAGCAGGTCGTAGGCCCTTCCGATCCAGAGGCGGTTTAAACCTCTCTCTCTCAGCTTCCCAGGACACCGGCTCAAATCACCAGGCTGTAAGTTAGCTTTTACACGTAGCCCTCTTACTAAAGCTGAGCCACTGCACCCACCTTGCATTAACTATACTTCGGTTAAAATAGACTGGGAGGAAGGAGCCAGCCCAGAACCTGATCTTAATACAGTGCTGGCCGTTGCAAAACCTGGTGTGCTCTGGTCCCCTGTTTTATGTTTTATTTCCATGCCTGCCCATAGGACCCAGCATAGGTGCTGTTAACAAGCACTTGTGCCACGGTGAGAAACAGGTTAGCCATTTCTACTTCATTTGCAGTTACCGTTTGTAGCCCTGATATCGTGTAATGCAATGTCCAGCATCCCTTGTCACCAGCCCTAATCCCCTACTGCCGTGTACGCAGCACGGAAAGCAAAGCAACTTCTTCCAAGGGTAACAAGGAAAGCACCGTTTTCCCTGTATGCACGGAGTAACTTAGCGTTCAGATAAGGTCTTGAAACCTGTGACTTCGAAGCCGGTCTGCTGCTATTTGAATGGCAAATACCAGCCCAGTGAATGTTTAAGCTCATCTGAAACAATATTTCCAAAGGGAGGGAGGTAAAGAGGATTATGAAATAGGAATCCTGCTACTGACTCTATTAGCAATTCAGGCATCAGATGCAGGATTATTTACCATGGACAAGGAAGATGGTAGGAATGACACCCATTGCTTGTCCCCCTTTCTGCTAACACAGAACTGAGTAGCCCTCTCAGCATTTTCTTCCTACTTAAAATGTCTATTTAATGTCAAGAGACTAAGGTTCATTCGAATGAGTTTGTTGTAGGCTTGAAGGCAATTACGGCTCTGCCCTGGCTGAAAGAGAGAGGTGCTTAGCAGGCACTGGCTAGCGCGCTGCTCATCGTGGTTTTAGCCAGCGGGCAAAACCAACGAGGATGAAGAATGCATTAGCTTGTTGCATGCCTCATTAGCATGTTTGAGTTAGTGTAACTACTCCACATCCCTTCATTTCCATTATACAGGCAAGGCCTATGAGATGAAGAATAGCAAGCCCTAGAATCAGCACTCTCTGTGGCCCGTGCACATACGCAGATGGGAGTCTGGGGACAGGCAGCACTTCATTGCTTAGAGGCAGACGCATTGCAGTTTTTAGGCATCTGATGTCCTGACAACACTTTCTTCTCTAAGCCTGTTGTCACCATGCTTTGCTCCGAAGTGATCCCGTGCCATGCAGGACTGTTGCATTTGAACTCCACCATGGATGCAGAGAAGTATAGAGTGACCCCCCCCCAAACCATAGTCAACCCAAAAGTAGCCACTCTTTAACATGGTTAAGCACAAGCACGCTCAGAAGTTAAAGCACTTACCCAGAACGGGAGAGACCTGGGAGCCAGAGCGCTGGTCTCACCTTCCCCCAAGGGGATTTGAACCCTGGCCACAAATACTGAGTACCTGTTGACACAAGCCATCCAGAGGAGAAAAGGACCACAAGCAAAACAGTTGCCTAAAAGACTACGAAGTAGATAGAAAAAAAAATCCCAACTCCTGTTACTCCAGATGCGGCGGCAGAGCTCCATGGCTCTGAACGTGCAAGTTCGGGCCTTAATCCAGGATAATGGAGATGGCTGCCCATATCTGCCAATAGGTACCAGGCTTTTGGGGCCGGAGAAGTGGCTGTGCTGCTGACCACCTTGCTCTCTTCCCGGACATCAGGTACAGAAACGGGTATGCCTTACCCATGCTCATCCCACGGGCTGCTGAGGCTTGGGCAGACCTCGGGCTTGAGCTGCTGCAGGAGTGCACAAAAGCCAGTGGACTGTGTCGGAGCAGCAAGACAATCACAAAATTAACTTCACGTTCAGCTAAACAAACAGGGAAATCAGCACAAAATTATCTTCCGCGCGCTACCATTGCACGTACCCAATTATGCTATAGAACGGAAACACAGGGCATTGCTTAATTATAGATGTGGGTGTGCAGGCGCCGGAGTGTAGATTTAGTATGCAAATCTCTGGGTTTTAAGCATACAGGCAGGATACATATGGAGCATATTAATGTTTTGTGCATCAAGCCCTGCTGTTTTAAAAACACTGGCTAGACCTTCTCGGAAGGAAGGAGCACCGGCTCTGGTTAATTCTAAGAGCTCTGCTCTCGCTGCAATATAGTGACTGATTTAAATAAAGCCTCATGCGAGCAAAAACTGAAAATAAAGAGCAAGGGTAGCTTCCTATTGACCTTTACGATTCCAATCCTCTGTTCACATCAAAAATCATAACAGCAGCCACGACACACCATTCAGGGCTCCCCTTCGATGCAACATAATTCAGGTGCCAAGAATTGCAAACTGTTTACCAGCTTCTTCCAAGTGAGTCAACCAGATCCGACCCAGAAGCACAGCCTTAGGGCTTTCGAGAAAACTTGAATGCCTTAACAGTCTTGTCCCCTCCCCATTTTTGTCTGGCTTCTCTCTCCCTCCGTTCCCCCAGCTGTTTCCTTGAAAAACATGAATCCTGGAAGCTTTCCATTTTACACACTGCTAACAACGCTCATTAGCAATAATTTTGTCAAAGCAGTTTCCAATCAAATTTGGAAGCAGGGGCAGCTAGTCAAGTTCAGCATCTTAAATACGCCACGTAGCATGAGTGGGAAGCGTTGCAACGTGAGCCCGGGTGACTGATAAGTGTTTGGATTGTATCACGGGCTCCCTTTGAAGCGTACATCAAAGATAGACGCTCAGAAGGGGTTTCTGAGGGATGCACATGATAGATGAGCTTTACAGGCCAGTCCCTTGTAGCAATTATAACAGGGGGATGATTGAGGAGAACACTGGAAATTTATGGGATTATTCTCACTAGGCAATGCCCCCGACCCTATAAAACATGACCCGTTTCCAGCGGAGGTGGAGGGGAGGGTGATACGCCCAATCTCTTCTTAAAATAACTGGTAACATTTCTGTATCGGCATATCTCCATTTAGTGGAAAGCAAATTTAGTCAAACCTTTAAAGATGACTTGTTTTCCCATCTGGAGAAAAAAAAAAATAAAAGCCACATCTTCCACTGAAAAATAAATTGCATGGTTTTTTTTATAAATAGTGTTTAATAAAAGGAAAGAAAAAAAAGTTGCACTCCATTAACAGAGCAGTGATTGGGGATCCTGAATATTTCACTGTCAATCCTCAGAAGCTTTCTGTCTAGGGTAAATAGGCCTTGCGCCCAGGCAGTTTGGTGTAAGCTGTCATTGCGGCCAATGCATCAGTCAGGGAAAAAAAAACCCAAAACCCTGTAAGGTTGGCGGCTCTCCGAATGCATAAATAAAACATGCTTCCCCCTTGCCATCAGCTAAAAAATAAATAAAAATAAGGATGCGGCTCTAAGCACCCCCACCCCCTGCCAATCTATTTCTAGCGTTCATAGGGTGAAGTTAGTTTTAGGCCTCTCTGCTCGCGCTCATAAAACAAGCTTTAAGGGAGAGGATTGAAAGGATGCAAAATAAGGCTGGAAAAATCCGGCAATGCCTGGAAATGTTCTGCGTAGTTGCAAGGACTCCCACGTGAACTGCTAGGTGTAACCAGTCCCGTGGCGAAAGGACTCAAACCCAGACCGCTTGTCTAGCCTGCAGCTGGACAGACTGAGGTTTTCAGAACGGACCTGAAATTCTGGGTGTCTCATTTTTAGGTCACCCAACACCAGACCCAATGCTCAGAGGCGAGGGGCCCAGCACCCTCTTACAGATCAAAGAGTCAGAACCCGCAGAGGTTGCGCACCCAGAAGCACTGCTCATGGACCTCCAGCATCATGCGAACGTCAAAGAAACACAGACGGCGAAAAGTTCACACATGCAGCTACACCCCGTGCTAATGCTGAGCCCCAGCGACTTCGGCGGAGATCCCGTTGGCCAAGAAGCTGCGTGCCTAACTGCAGCATTAAGAGCAAGGTCTCGCTCTAACCCCGGCCCCCCAAACTTATTCCTGATCCAAGCCAGCTCAGCAGCTGCCGGTGCATTTATGCAACAACTTCCATCCCTCACTCCTTCAACACCAGCTCATTGAGAAAGCGAGGTTCAGCGCCAAGGCGGGACACATTCAGCAGATGCACACTAGCTCCAGTGGCAATGACTGCATTTGAAAGCTGCATGGCAGCCGTAAACTTGGCACAGTAGCCAGGCAAGACACGCAAGGTTGATACCAAGGGCAGGGGAGGGGGTACCAGCACATGCCCAGATCCCTAGCAGCCACCAAATCAGCATCTGCCCACCCCACACGCACCCCTCGATTGTACAACTCCCTCGCCACGCACGCTGCGCGCGGGCAGGCAAGCGGCAAGTGTTTCCGGGGGGTCGGCGTCCTGCAGGCCCGTTTGCAAATGCAGCGCGCACAAATGCGATGCTAGCCGTCGGCAGCCCTCGTCTGGTCGCAGCTTCAGGGGAACGCAGACCTCTAACACAAATAACCTCATCAATTTTCAATCAAGTCCCCGGCACCTGAGATGTCCCAGTCAAATGCAGTAAATTGATTTGCTGCAAGTCATATTTACTACCCCAGCTGTAAAGGTGTCAAAAGCAATCTTTTTTTTAACTGTAAATAATGCCCGAAATCCCCTCCTTTTCAGAAGCCCCTGCGGCAAGGGGAGAACCGGGACTGTCAACTCTGGGTTTGCGGAGGTTACATCTGTAGACAAAAAGCTGATTCGGACCAGCCTGGCTCCAGCCTGCAGAGCTGACTTTCTGTCTGCCTCCAAGACACGGGCTCCTGCATTGTGTTTTATTTCAAGTCACTGAATCCAAGCCAGAGCCAGAGACAGCTGGCTGCGGCAGGGTACCTGCTGAGTAATGGATAGTGCTCCAGCTTCGTGCTGGAAGGAGCTGCAGATGAAACTGGTATCCTCCCATGTAAAACGCTAATCAGATCTCCCCTGCGAGGGATGTGATTGCTTTCCAGTGAGGTCAAAGAGGATATTGCATATTAATTATATAATATTAGGTTTCTTTTCCCTTTAGTGCATGGAGAATTTACATACACAGCTCCCATCAGCACTAATAGGAGGCAGTCTTATAAATCCTCTCTCTGGTAGCAGACCTCCAAGCGGCTGAAGTGTTGTTTAAGAACTATGCGACAGAGCCAGGCGGCTGCAGCATCCGGGAGACGTGCTGGCAGATGTATTTTGGGGAGGGGGGCAGAGGGCAGGCGGCCAGTGCCACAGCCAGGCTCACCGGTGGCAGCGAGCGCCTGCTCCTCCCCTCGCACGGGTTCCAGCAGCGCTGCTGCTCCTCCGGTCCGGTGCTCCCAGCCTGCTCTGCACCAGGGTTACTATTTTAGTCCTTATTTGTCATGAGAAAAAAATCAAACAACCTTCCTTGGAGTCCTGAGTCTATCACGGGAAGGGGAAAGCTCTTCCCCAGGACTCCCCAAGAAGCAGCCTGTTCCAGTCTCCCTTGCCCTAGAGCCCACCTTAGCGTGGCTTCGCGAGGGGCAAACTTCTGGCTTGGAGACCTTGGCTCTTCTCTGCGATCCGTAGCCCCCCAACCTCTGAGACCTGCCCCCCGCCGTCCCCCTTCCTCCAGAGCCCCCTAAGCCTCGCGTATTCCCCCGGGGCCCGTCAGCACACTTGCACCAGAGCGGTTACGGGACTATAGCAGCCTGACCCAACGCTATGAGACACGAAGTCATTGTGGCCAGGCCCAGACTGCCATCTCCCCGGGGGTGAAAGGGGCACGTCCTGCCTTGCTATATGTAAGACTTATTTACTGCTCAGCCTGAGCCCCCCAAAGCGCTCCCCACCAGAACTGCAGCCTAGACCTCACCCACATTTGTTTTAAGGGATTTAGATGCTTGAAGAGGCGGAGACGCACTCACCCCGTAGGCACCAGTGATGTGATCAAACGTACGGCTCCGTTGTTTCCTAGCGTCACTGCAGGCATCTAGGGGTAGGTCTACACTACAGGCGGTGTAAGGTAGACATGTGCTCAAGCCAGCATTGCGTCTTGGCACTTCTGCATCGCTAGGATGGATGAGGCAGCTCCCCGCTCTCGGATACTGGTGCATCAGCAGGGTTTGAAGTACGGGGAAGCTTGTGGGGTCTGAAACACCCCCATAAAGAGATGGAAAACTACCCCCACCCCTGTGGGCCGTCAGCGTGCAGCCCACCCCGTGCCTTTCCAAGCAGCCCAGGGGGCGGCGGCGGAGGCAGGTCCTTCTGGCTGCCCCCGGCTCTGCGGTACTGGTGGTGACCTGTGTGCACAGCCCTGACACCGGCCGATTTTTTTTTGCAGACCCCCACCCAAGGGTTGAAGTGCAATTCAAACCCTGTGCACCAACACATTCAGGTCACTGTGTCAATGGGAGCCCTCCCTATCCCCGACCGCAAAGACTAGAAACTCACTCTTTTTTTTTTAATTAAAGAAAGCTGAATTTCTAAAGGGATCCCATGGTTCCAGCTCTTGCCAGAGTATATGGGGGCATCCAGCCCTTCATAGACATTAGGGTTGGAAGGGACCTCACGAGATCGTCGGGTCCAGCCCCTACCCAAGGGGCAGAAGTCAGGTAGGGGCAGGTCACCCCAGCAAGAAATGCACCCAAGCCTTTCCTAAAGGTACCCAGAGTAGTGCTTGCACCGCTTCTGGGGGGAGTCTACTCCAGACTCTGGAGACTCGGACAGTAAAGAAGTTTTTCCTCGCGTCCAGCCTAAAATGGTCTTCCAGCAGTTTGTGACGGTTAGACCTCGCCCTCCCTTGGGGTGCCTTGGTGAAGAGACGTTCTCCCAGGTCGTCTCTCTCTCTCTCCCTCGCCCTGTTTGGGGTCTAATCCAATGCGCAGTGAAGACAAGAGAGACCAAGTCCTGAATTGGGGCTCAGCCCCAGGGAGGGCACTTGCGAGGTAGAATACCCTAAAAAGCAAAGTGCAGGGGTTTGGGTCCGAGTTAGCAAAAGTACACCCAGACGCATGCCACAGAACAACACTCCTTCTACACAACTGGATTGCAGCCGCTCCTGGTTTCCTATAGCTCAGGAACCAGGCTGGGTGCATATTCAGTACCTCCCAAGGTATTAGGATAGGCTACACTCTTCCACTAAAAGAAGTCATTAAGCCCACCATTTTGCATTTAATTTTCTACTTTACATAACATCTGGCAAGTCAAATATATACTTCTCCACAATGTGCTCTGTGGGCTGCCACAAAACCCAAGAAAAGACAGGATTATAGTAATAGATGTCAAAACTCTCTCTACCGACATTTCGGGGACTGATCTGATGCTACCAATTGAAGTCACAGCTTATGTAGAAGAGAAAGTCCTCAGTGAAAAGCAGACTAAAATCCTCCCTTATTTGAGCCACCGCAGGAACCAGCTCCCATTCTTTTTTACTACGCTTATTAGCTCCTTCTAGTCTGTCAGTAACTGTCTTGGCATGCCTCTCTTTCTTTTTGCCTCCCTTGTACTGATCTCTCTGCTTTCTATCATTCCCATTCTTGCACTGACGGGACCAAGACTCTCCATCAAAACCCATCTAGTTAATAATATACAATCATTTTGATTTTATGGAATTACATAAGCAAATCAGGCTGCTCAGTAAAGAGAACAGCGCTTCTCCATTAGGGAGAGAGCTGCCTGTCATCAACAATCTTCACTCCAGCAGTGATGGGCACATGCCAGCACCGATAACGCCATCCCAGTCCCTCCCAGCTTTGAGTGGTCCCCAGAGAGGCCGGCATTGAAAGTTAGCCAAAAAAGAGGATGCCTCCCCCCACCCAGTTATTATCATCACGGGCTTGGATACACGTTCTGCCTACCAAAGGGAGAGATGCACAAAGGAGTGCAAGAGTTTGTCTTGAAACAACTAAATCAAGCTCGTTCAGCGTTCAGATAGGCTGGCGCCGGCTGGCGGGCGCATCTCTCATCTGGAAATAGATAGTTTTGCCATTCTGGCCCTTTGCTTTCTTTCGGCTTCATCTCCGGTTCCAGTCAGAGTCCACATCCTTGATTCAGAGCCCACGGCAGCCTGCGCATTACCAAGGATACACAAGTTTGGATCAGGTGTAACGGAGCCAGCCGGATCCCCGAGAGCTGAAATCAGGCGTGAGAACCTGCACCCCTGGGTGCCAGAGGACACACAGAGGAAGGATTGCACGTGCAAGCCTCTCCTCCGGCCTTTGCATGGACAGGCTCCCGGGGAAATCAGGCATTTTCCTATAGGAACGTACTCTGTGCAGCTACTGACCGTCACCAGCGCACCGTTCCTGAGAGAGGACACAGCCTCCATGGGGCGCAGCGAATGCAGACCCTACCCCTTTTCAAAGCCTCCTGGATCTTGTCTCCCATGCGCTGAAATAACTGGCCAGCGGCCGGAAGGAGCGGGATTTGGGCCATGGCACAATCCAGACAGTTCCTCTCTTTCCCAGGGCCTTCTACGAACGAAAAAAGGACTCTTTTACAGATATGCACCTGCAAAGCCCGGTGAACAAGCTCGTGGCCAAAGAAGCCACTGGAGCCATTTTATTAGGCAAACTGCATAAATTAAGCAGGTTTCCACGGCTCAATGGCTTCCTTGCAGCCATAATGGGGTTGTGTAAAGGCATAATTAAGGACATTTAAAAACCTGTCTTTTTAGCTAGATGGTCTGGCTGACCTTTACAGAGCAGTTAGTGTTATGGTTTTCTCCGCAGAAAGAATGCCTGCATACTTGGAGCCTAAAATGACTTTCATTTCAAATTAAAGGAAATTACAAACGTAGGAGATGCAAGCCCAGCGTGCATCCCTGCACCATGCTACCTCAGCTTTGTCCCGCACGTTGGCAACGGCCCCTGCGGACTTGGCCCCATCTATGCTGCTCGACCACTGGCCTTTAGCACAACGAGGAGTGAGCGGGGCTGGTTTCCTAATAGCAGTCTTCAGCTCCGCAGGGAGGCAGTGGAGACAGACAGCGGTTTTATAACTTTGTGCACCATAATGCCATGCATAGTGCATGCTGCTTCATGTGTGTGTAGCGGCCTGGAGCCTACTGCAATGAGCTCATCTCATCACTGCCTATATCAAATGGTGCCATCGTGTGTTTAAAATACCCGTGGGAGCTGCCTTGACCCAGCCAGGTCCAGACGAGGGGTTAGAAAAGATCTAGTCACTCCTGAGTGAATGATTTCATGCCGTTTATTTGCATGAAATCTCATCCACGTCCTCAGAGGACAGACCTGCAGGGAATCGGAACCTTGCTCCAAAGTTCGCAGCTTCAGAGAGTCCAAAACGAAAGGCCAAGACCCGGGGCAAAATTTGCTTTCATCTGCAAATCTGCATCGCACACACTAATGAATCTCCGCAGAGGCTCGAAGTCAGCTACAGCACCCAAGCTTTCTGCAAGCTTTCGACCGTAAGGTGAGGAAACAAGAGACACCTCCTGGCTTCCCAAGGACTTCTG
Organism: Caiman crocodilus; assembly: GCA_030014935.1. Classification (NCBI taxonomy): domain Eukaryota; kingdom Metazoa; phylum Chordata; order Crocodylia; family Alligatoridae; genus Caiman; species Caiman crocodilus. Next base: position 3,893,964 of record JAGPOW010000797.1, on the reverse strand, counting down.
CAGCAGAAAGCATCACGCCAACCTTGCTCATCCCACCCGAGTCTTCTTTGATGGATGCTGAGCTCTCATTAGCCTCCAATACTACAGTTTCTGTCCCCGTACCCAGGAACGGAGAACGAGCCACGAACTTCAGCTGAGTGCATGGAAACTTTGCGGCCTGTTCCACGCAACCGACCTGATGTTTTACCGGCGTGCTCTGTTAAGGATCTGGGCTTTATCAGCTTAGTCTACTTACTTATTTCCTCAGGAAGAGCCAAAGAGTGCCTACATCCCTTCCGAGCCTTGAGCTGTGCTTTTACCTGGAAGAAGCTAAATTTCATTTGACATAATGTCCAGGAAGGAGAGCATTATCACAGGGTCGTGATTTCTCCCGCTGTTACATAAAGGCTGAAGCAAAGCCAAGTCTCTATTTTAAGAGCAGGGCACGTTGATGCTATCACACTGTCCCGTTCCAAAGACATTACTTGTGCTATAGCAAATGTCTGCTTCGTCATCATTTCTTTTGCTGGCTGTTGCTCACAGAACGGTACTTGCCCGGCGACTGGCTCGTTAGTCACCCAAACTCCTTCAACGAGCAGAGGCTGACTGGCGCCTATGTGCAAAGGTGATGAGAGCACTGTATGTATTCGAGATAGTGCTTCCACCAGGATTAACTTCCTTTTATTCCAGTACCCACAGGAAGTCTAGGCACCGTACAAGCTATGTGCTGGAGCATGCATCAGCCCCAAAAGACTTCATTTAAGACTCTAAGAACAAACTAGTCTAAAATTGCCTCTCTCTATGAACAGAGAACTGGAAGGGACCACCAGAGACATCAAATCAAATACATTGAGATTGCAAGCAACCATATAAAACATCATTCCAAACACTACCTATTGATTTAGCGATACGAAATCCTGAAATCGGATTACTTAGCACCTTGTCACTAGGGTGAAGGAGTTGTGGAAGAGATCAAAGACCTACAGCTGACAGGAAAAATATTCGTCCTTCAAGATCTGTTCCCATCCAAGGCAACAGGAGAGCTTCCATTGCCTCCAGTGGGAAGAGAGATGGGCAAGATTCAGAACAGGGTTAGACATTTGTAGGAGAGCAATCCACGGTCTGCCACATCTTCCTCTTCAGAACAAGTTTCCAAAAATTGCTCGGCACCTGGCTGTCCCCTTGGCTCCAAATACATTGGCTGTAGGGCGAGGAGAAATTTTGAACACGCGTAATTTAAGCAGAATGCCACATGCCTTAAACCCGGAGACTGGACTTTGCAAATCGGATGTCGAGCGTACAGCAGCATCGGTTTGTTTCCAGAGCTCTAACCTACTCCGCGTCTCTAAGGGATGCTAAATGGACTTGGAGATTTTTAATAAATGGGGTATACTCTCTCTCTTTTATATTTTAGCAGTCAACACATTTCTCACTATTAATGCAAAACCTTTGACACGACACCCTAATGAATCGGATTCCAGGACTCCTCTTCTCAGAGACGGTTCAAGTCTATCTCTGAATTAAACTTCCTTTTTTCCTCTGGTGCTTCAGACATAAACTTTCATAATTGACTGAAACAAACATAGGAACATTAACAAACCCTAGTAAAGCTTAAGCACTGGATCTTCACAGCAATAAATCTTTTCTTTAAATCAAATACAGATGACAGCCCCTTCCTTCCTTCCACTCCACTAACAACCTATTACTCGGTGACATACTTTTTTTTTTTTTTACATCTATGATAATTACCCAGGTGACAATAAGTAATACATAGTGATGAGTGAACATCAGAAGTTAATTAGTAACTGGTGTTCACTTCAACTTTTTCCTTGCTGACCAAACTTTGCAGTTCTTTAAGTGCAAGTTAGCCTGTCCTTGCATGTTTTCTATCTCGTGAACTCTCTCTTATGCTCCCATTTCCAACTGATCTCCAAGTAGCACCAAGGAAAGAGCTTTACCGCCCTGGCTGGGAGAGTCAGGCGTTCTGGGCTTCATCCATTCCCAGCTCTGCACTCACTTCTGCGAGCAAATGATGATGGTATCACTCACATGATCAAGCCATTGAAAACTCTGCCATAATGCATGCACGCAGGGGAGCCGAATTAAGGTGCAGAGAAAACCTTAATTCTGGTGTATCCTAAATTTGGAGTGCTTGATTTTTGTAATCTTCACGTTCTTTTGACATAGTTCCCTGGATGCAATATTTATAGAGGCGCAGCCTGTCAGAATTACGTTAGATATGCTACATGTGTAAAAGAGCGAAGATACTGAAGATGCCACTTTCATATTTGTTTGAGAGTCAATATATGATCACACACAAATCCAATATGTAAAGCAGACGCGACATGAAAAAAAAAAAAAAAAGAAATTTAAGTTGCATATAGTTCTGTTCCACGTGGACAGCATTGATCTCTGAAATCAAGGGCATTTCAAGGTGCAAAAAGAAGCTTTTGCAAATTTATGAGCCTTTCCTGTCTCTTCCAGGATTTTTTAGTGCTTTGGTTTAGCGTCAGCGTGGTTTAGGTAAGTACGACAGGCATTTAATTGCAAGCACACTGAATTCCTCTGACAAGTTCATGGGAGAGTTTGCCTAAATGAGAGTAATTTCAATCCCAGCTCAGTGCAAAGGCATTTGCTAAAGCAAAAACACAGAAGCAAGGCAGAATAATTTTAAATAATAATCAGAGAGAACAAACCTTTGATTGTAAGTTCAAATGGGCAGGGATTTTTATGCTCCTGACTACCACTCTTGCAAACTTTGTGGGTCGCGTTAGGAAGAAGGCAAGGCAGACCTGCTCCTTAAAGACTGACTAAATCAGAGATGCATAGCATGAGCTTTAGCAAGCAGTGGCTTATTTCATCAGATGCTGTGAAGGAACTGCAGGAAGCAGAGTTACCGCGCTTTCTGCCCGAATTCAGACTAACATGGCTAACTACCTCTGTCAGGGAGAACCCTGGAAATTTAGCCTAATGCCTGAAAGTCCAAAACAAAGACTCAAATTAATACAGTGTTGAAGGTAACGCTTAGGTGAATGTTGTAAAAATAATCTGTGAATTTATAGGCAAATCCTTTAAAAATTCTGCTAGTTATGCATGCATTCCTTTGCACATTTGCTTTCCATTAATATCGTAGGAGTGAATTTGCTGGCAGGAACATTAGCAGAAGCCATGCATTTTTAAGCCAATATTAGAGAATATTCACAGAAAGCAAATTTCAGATTCATAACTGCAATTAATGTCTCCGGCTCAGCAAGGCTTTTGCTACCTTGATTTCAATTAGATTCCCCATGTGTTATAAGCCAGGCACAAACATAACTACTCTGCTGAATCAAGGACATTTCTGCTATTCGTCACAAGGGTCACTCGACGGCGGATGCCCGTTCCTATCAGAATGGGCACAACGCCCAGAGGGCAGGCGCTTTTCGACGGGCTGTGCTCTAGGAGTCAGGGGTCAGGCCTCACCCATCCCTACATACAAATAAACCCAATGACTAAATTCTTTTTAACATCCCATCCTAGCTTCTTGCAGCACAGATTTGCCTGGTACAATCCACGCCTGCAACGTGTGCTCAAGAGCCCGAGAAACAACGTGGCTGCAACGGCCTGGGGCAGCCTTGAGAGGAGACTCACCAAACTGAGCAGCATTCAAACGGTCAGACGCAAGCGCATCGTCAGGTCCCAGTTAAACGCGGTCCCCAGATCTGCAGGAGCACTCATTAATATTAATGAAGGTGAAACGTGGCGAATCTTTAGCAAATTCCATTAGTGCTTGAAGAGGAAGGGAGCATATTTGTCCCCGGTGACAGGCAGTAACATATTTATGCCCTTTAAGCAGTTAGCCTAACACACTCCAATTTCTTTATCCAGCCAAGTGTTACATTGAAATGTAAATTGAAAGCCATGAAAGATACAGAACAGGAAGGGGCCATATTGGGGGTATTGAATGCTAACCTGAAGAGGCCTAGAGGGATTCTGGGAAAGCTCAGACACAACCAGTGCAGTACAGTCAGAAACCTGCCTTCCCCCCAAGGGTGCGTACACTGATAATACGCGCTAGGCTGTATGCAGCGAGCCCAGCTGTGGGGGTCTTCCCGGTTGTGACCAGGCATAGGTAGAAAGTCGCTCTCTTTATAAGAGGTCGGGAAGCAAAGATGGAAAAGCCGCCTGCAGGATTCTGCTTGCTTCGTTTCTTGACAGTCAGTGACCGAAATGGGTAGATGCTTAATTGGAATCAAATGGGCCACTTGGCCTCACACCTGTGATTCGAAAACCTGGAATTAGCATCCCGATTACTGAGCTCTTGATCCAAAGCCCAAGTCCGGGAGGAGACTTCCATTGATTTCCACACCTGTTGCTGAAAACGTGTCTCCAAGATCCTGGTGTCCCATTTAGGCTCCTGACCAAAGCAGAGACATGGAGCTACTGAGGCCTGAGCACTTGTGCCAATGCAGCCGCTTCCCCCCGGTGCCCAAAAGGAAGCACATGGTTGCTCAAGTCCTTCAAAACCTTGGCCCTGCGTTTTCAAAACGCCGACTTCCCTTCTCCGCCCGCAGACTACAACGGTCGCATGGACATGGGCCCAGAGGTGTGAATATTAGCATTTAGGCATCCTGACCTCTGGTAATTCAGAAGCGAATATAATGTGCGCACAAACCATTTGTGGGCATCAAAAATTGTCTGTTGTTCTCAGAGGGAGAGGGCGCACCAGCGCACATGCATGCGCTGACCCTTGGTCCATCTGAAAACTTGCCTGTAATGAAACGGCAGGAGGACTTTTCCTCCCTTGGTTGAGCTTTTATAGTTTTATATAGTTTATAGTTTGTAAATCCTAGGAATAGGATATTTCCCTCTGCCCCAAACAGCAGAGCCTCCAGGCAGCTTGAAGAGTCTCCCTGCAAAGACGTCGATGGTAAGAAGGGCAGCCCTCACCTAACTGCTGTGGACTGAAGAGGGGAGCTCAGAAAGGTCCGACTTGGTTGAATGCTAAGACTGCCTTCAGGAATTGGTTTAGCAAACCTTGTGCTACAGGACTGGCACAGCTCTTCTGTGAAGATGTTAGTCACAGTGTGGCCCACACTTCCCACCATGGCTTATCTCCACGTACCTTCCAGCACAAGTTCCCTTAGCATGGTTGGATAAAACTTGAAGTCAAAATTAGCCCTAGAAATGCATGAGTTAAGGGCAGCAATGCAGAAGTGTGGCAGAAAAACTCATACTGGCGAAAGACTTACCCATCTAACTGGCCCTACCATCTCTCCCAACCCAGGCCAACTGGCCACCGATTTCTTACAGGGTCCAAAGTATAAGGAAACTACGCAGGCAGGGGGAAGGGGCAGGAGGAAAGGATGCGCCTGACAACAACAGCATTTCTATTGTGCGGGCCTGTTCCCAGCAGCTAGCAGTGCGTGAGTATGCAAGTGAAGTAGTGTACACGAACATGAGAAGCACAGCAAGCGGTACGCACCACGGGGAAGCCAAAGCGCAACGTGAAACCAGAAACATGCACAGCAATAAGTGACAGGTTTCCACCCGAATCTGGGGGACAGCGTCCACCTTCGGAGCTGGAGCAGTGGTAGAGCGAGAGCCCCTTTTACCATCGCGGACAGTGATAGCGCGTGGCAGGGAACCCCAAGGAGCAGGAGACACGGAGCATGTGAAAATACAAGGAATCTCGGTGCTAAAGAGGCATTATCTGTGTTGCTTCGGGTGCAGGGAAGGGAAGGGTTGGATCGTTCTTCCTTTACTTTCCCTTCAAAAAAAAAAAAAAAAAAAAAAAAGACCACTGATTTTTATTTATCTCTGTTTCTTTAAGAATCCTCTTTTCTTGAATGGTTACCATAGAAACTACAAGCAAACATATACATACACGAGATATATATAAATAATTGTTTTGGGTGTTTTTAAATAACTAAAGGGAACGACTGACATTAGCTACCTCAGCCCAGCTGTAATCCTGGCAGCGTTTCCCGAAGAGGGCAAGATGCCCGACCCCTTCAGGGAAAACCACCCAGGCCTCTACTCCTGAATGAATGGCAGGGAAGAGACACGTGCCCCCAGCCCCCACGGCAGTAACGCTTGCACCTGGGCCTCCTAATCGACCGATTTCTTGCCGCAGCCCGACAAGAACCAGTCCGTTGTTCCTTTTTCTGGCAACATCCATATACCCCGGAGAGCTCACAGCATGAGGAAATACAAGGTACACCGAGGGAACGTATGGCTCTGCAGCGTCATATATCCAGAGGCAGTTCGATCTAAACCCGGACGAGAGGTAGGTGTTTAGCAAGAGCCTCTCCCTTCCAAGGATTGTAAGGTTATCCAGGACTAAATCAGACACGGCGCTGAACCGAGCTAAGCTGCGCTGGGCGAAGAGGCAGGAGGGGCAGAACGTCCAAGGGGTGTTTTTGTTTTATCCGGTTTGAATCTGCATAACGCATGTCTACGTGGCTCCGAGGTCACCTGGATCGGAGGTTGCCCCTGAGCAATTCAGACGACAAGGCTGGATCAAAGCAGAGCATCTTTCAGTGGGTTTCCTTGAGCTCTCGTGTCTCAAGATGGCAGGACAGCATTACTACAGAACATCTGTAATGTCCCTTATTTAGATCTGTATTTGTTGGCACACGTACAGGCTTCCCTTGCAGTAGGAGTTGGCATATGTTCGGACTCTCTTCTGGGTCACACTACATGGCTATAGTGGGAGGATCTAATAAAGGATGCTGGGTGCATTGCTTACAGAGTAAAAAGTGTGCTAGTAAAAAAAAAAAAAATCTGTCTCCAAGAACCGTTCTGCTGATTGGGCGACCTTAATTAGACTGCAAAACAGAAACCACTAATAGGAAAGGATGACGTGCCTGGAGGTGGTGGGTAAAATGTATCCATCTCTAAATAGCAAGCCAGGACGTTGGAGGGAAATCTCTGATTCACACAGGAGCTTGGTGATGAGCAGCGATACTCCCAGCTCATTCATTTTGAAATGCTTTAGTCAACCCTAGTTTTGGCCCTGGTGCAGAAGGAACTGGATGAAATGCTCTGGGTCTCCTGTATGCAAGATGATCTAATGAACTCTCTTGGCCTTAAGATGACAAGTGATGAAATGACCAAGCTGCCATCGCTGAGATGCTATCGGATCTCTTGAGAATTGCCAGGGGTAATCCCACAAAGATTTGGGCAGCAAGCCATTTCCTCTTCTGCTCATAAGCAGTGCGTATGGTCACCCTCATCCTGCTCGGCTAGGCTCCCCCTCCCTAGCATTATCAATACCTGGAAGGCAGCCTTGCTCGCTCTGCAATGTTCCTCGCTGGAGTGCCAATTTACGGGGCAATGCATTGACCCTCGCCTTTCAAGGTTGCAGGTACAAGCGCATCCTGAGCACATCAGAAGCCAGATGAAACCAGGCAGTTAATGCCTGCTAGCCCCCTGTGAACCCAGCAGCTTTTGTTATTGGCTTTGCTTGCTACAGGTGCAATTGCAATCGCTGGGGCACAAGAGTGAGAAAGCAATTGTGCAACCTGGAAGCAGAACGTGGAAAGGGCTGTAAAACCCTTGGGGAGGGAGTCTCAGGTTCATGGGAATTAAACTGTCATATCAGGCACATCGGCGGAGCTGGAGTCATTCCTCACTGGGATGCACCAGAGCCTCCCTCCACAAGTAGCCTGCTCCTTTCCAGCTGGTCCGTGAAAGTGTGCAGCACCACAGAGGTTCTGGTCTTCCCAATGGCACACACCCAATCAGAAGACAGCTGTTGCATTAAACACCAGAGCCTCCTCCCCTCCAGCATTAAAAAACAGCAAATCTCCGACTCCCAAGATGATGAGACTGACCCTAAAACCGTAAGATCTTACAGAAACCCAGCTGGGGTTCTTTAGTTACCTTCCTCAAGCTCATTGTGGTTGCATTTTCAAGCCTTTCTCCTCATGCGCAAGGGGTAAACATGAGCGAAAGCAACACGCCACAACACAGATGACAAAGGCAGGGAGAAGGACACGGTGGCAATAACCGTGGTACTCGACATGGTCGTGCAAGAAATCCCGACTCCTGCCATTAGGAGTAAGAGCAAGAATCGCACACCCATGTGCATTGCTCGTTGAAAAAGCATGATCATGATCTTGAAGGCCCAAAGGAGGATTTGTATAACGGTCTGAACAACGGCACTGGGTTATAACCTCAGTTGTGTACGTGCCATTTTGGGAAAGCAACCTCAATAAAAGACTAACTAGAATCTTCCCTCCTCAGCCTTCAATCGACACCTGTGCGGTGTCCCGCACGTCTAATGGTGTTTGAAAGAAAGGGCAAGAAGGCATGGCTCTTTCTGACCATCCCTTTCTCTGTGCCGCAGAGTTTGTAGCCGTCTGTGCAGCAAGAGTCACCAGTGCGTTTCCTACCTAATTGCTGCTGTAAAAGTTATTGAAGAAATATTTCAAATCCGGCTTACAGTGGAGGTTTCTGTGAGCCTTACATGTAAAAGTCTGGTGACTAAGCAATGGTGGGGCACTCTTTCTTCGAGCTAGCTGGAAACTAGTACTTTCACCTTCATTCAGGTAGCTGAATAGACTATCCCTGTGCTCCTTTGGTAAAAGGCCTGCAAGGACAGCATTCCCAGCCTTTGCTTCCACCAAAATTAATCTGAGTTACCAGAAAGAGGAATGCAATACGTGATGGGTTACTTGGGAATCCCCGAGCAGCAATATCGTGACTAGCTTCATTGTGCATCTAGGATTTACCTTCTAATGTTTCACTGTTTTGTTGCATTTCCACTTAATAGCACAGTGCCACCATTTGGATGCTACTATCCCCTTGTTAGCTGGTAATAAATCTATGTCCCACAGGGAAATTCGCAGAGGCACAAGGGAGTAGGGATTTTATTCTTTCCCATTTCCCATTTAAGCAAAAATGCTTTTTCATAGTCATAGGTGAGGAGGGAGACAGGAGCACTTGGCACAACAGTCCTGTATTTTGCTGTTAAATATTTATGCTTTGCTACATCGTCCCTATTCTCAGGGTATTTTGCAAGAACGCTGTGTTCCAGTTTTATTGTCCAGAGAGGACTTGAAGGGGGGAGGGACACCGTGCAGGGACCAGTTAGAGGTTCTTCCAGGAATTTAAAAAAAAAAAAAATCATAATTTGGTGCAATCTGATCCATTCCTCTGGTATTTGATGAGCTGAGTAATGAGGTACCTTTGGCAGGGGCACCCAAGCTACAGAGCTGCCTCGCAAGCCAAAATCCCACTCTCCTTTGGTAACGTGGCATATCCACAGGGCTCCTCAGATGAGCCCCCAACCCAAAACACTTCATATCTCCAGGCTGGAGATGAAGAATTGAGCACTGTAGAAGCAAACCCCTAAATCAGCACTTATCAAACTGGAGGCTGCAACCCCCCAAGGGGGGGTTACCGCAATTGCCAGTCGGGTGGTGAGCTCCAGGGGACCCACCATGCCCTTGGGTGTGTAAGTGCCCTGCGTAACACAGTGGGGAGGGGTGTCCTGCCATGCTTCAGCGGCTCTGCAGTAACTTGAATGAAAGCTACCCTGGGGAATGTTAGTTCTGATTCATTCATTCAGGGGCAAATTGCCCCAGCTTGTGCCTCTGGATGTGGTTGCATGAAGTGATGGGCCTCTTTGTGGGATCACAGTCAGAACCCTTTTCCCGAATGCAGAGCAGTCATGAGAGGGGGACGGATAGCTACTCCTTATGGCCACAGCAGTATACTAGCAAGGGGTTCCCGGACGTCCACCCGGAGCCCCAGCCAGGAGTTTCACCACCACCACGTCCTCCGTGAAGCTTAACCTCCACTCCAGCATGGCAGGTCTGGGGGACTCTCAAGCCACGTGTCCCTAGCTACACCGACACGCCAGGCCCTGACTGCAATAACGCAGCAGAGTCGATAAACTGTTGTGGGGGAGAAGGATTGTGCTTAAAGTGCTTTTGCTTATTAAAATACCGAAGCAGCAAGAAGTGGGAAGGGGCGGGGGCTCACGAGGACACCGCAGATATTAGTGAGTTTGTGCCACCGGCTGATGGCTGATAAATGGACTTGAAAACACTGACTTACAACAGAATCACAACAACTTCTAGCTACACCAAATAATAGCCCGTGGCATTTGAAAGATCTAAGATTAAAGCTCTTCAAGATCTCTCGTCTTCCCTCTTGCACAGAGATTTACCCCTTTCCAGGTTCAGAAACATTCACGGCACGGACAGAAGTGACAATTTTCACCCAACCTGTTCCCTGAAAGTGCTCTACAGCTGTGACCTAACACAAGTATACGGCTGCAGATCATTTTAAAAGGACCCGATTGCACAACAGTCAAAACCCTCATTACAGGAGGGTTCAGATGAAGGCACGCCAAAGTAGAGCGCCTTCATTAACTTGCATCTGTGTGTGCTGGGAGCAGAGCTGGACTGATACAGATTGCTCCCTCCCCTCCCCTCAGCTCCGCTCCCGGCACTGTTTTTAGGATGGGGGAAGGGAAGGGAGCAGAGGGAGCCCATTCTGGGGCTTGCCCAGCCAGCGATGAAGGCTGGAGCAGGTGGATTTTCCACCCCCAGGGGAGGGACTCCAATCCATCCACCCCTCCACGCCAGCGCAGGCTGGGGAAATCCCCAAATGGACCTCCCAATTCTGCCTTTTCCTTGTCCCATCTGGAGACAGCACTGGGGGCCAGGAGAGGAGGGGAAGAGGATGCAGAGACGCAGCATTGCTTCCTCAATCAGCACCAAATTGGAGCTCAATCCCCCACCCTCCCTTCTGTTGGGTTGAGAGGATCAGTCTAACTCGTGGTACTTTCTATGAAGCGTCACGAGTTAGACTGGGGAGATGCACTTCTGTCTGCACCTTCAATTTATCACTTTTTAAAACTATCCTTCCAACTTCTTCCCCCAGATCTTTGGAGGTTGCACGGCACACTCTTTTAATCAGTGCCACTGAGCGTACAATATTCCTAGACCCATTCCTGCCATGCTGCAGAGTGGCTTGGGTACCATGAATATTTGGGGGAGGGAGAAGCTGAATCCAGCAAGCACCATTTGCCCAGCATCGTTGGTGCAATGCTGCCCTGCCAGAATCGCCGGCCCAACTCCAATGACTCTGATGGAAGCAGGCTTTCAACCCTGACATCCAGGAGGTCCCTCTCCACCTTCCCTCCAATGCATTTGCAATAGTCTACTGTGAGAAGCATTTGCACTCATAAACCATCCAACCAGGGTCCTTACTTCCCCAGGGGATCATGTCTTTACTGCAGAGCCATCCTCGTGTTCCTTCTCTACTTCTTTTGTTCTAAAAAAGCTCTTAAAAATCTTTCCCTGAAAAAGTCATTTAAGCAAAGCAGTCCTTGGCTCCATATTTCCCCCTTTTATTGAAGCAAAGCCAATCTCTGCTTTCTTCGTTCTGAATTTCATGAGGGCTGGTTTGCCTTTTTTTTGCTGGTTGCCTGTGGTTTCAGAGCAGAAGCGAGCTGCAGTCACAGGTTGCTTTAAAAATAGAAATACTGCTGTGAGTAGTCGTGCAACACCACATCTGTGGGACACAGCTGTTCCAGCTAATGGTGTGTCCAAACCACTCAGGAGTGTGGATGCAGTGGATATCTCCGTCCAAGCTAGGCCAACTGTTGAAAAATGTTAAGGAGTGGATAATGCCAGAATTGGCTCCTTCATCACTCACAAGCCTCATCTTAGTCTCAGTGCAATCTGTATTGCCAATTCCATGCTGGTTTCTAAGACTCTAGGATGTGTTTGATTCACCTTTCCAAGATCTTTCCTACATCCATAAAGACTTGGCATTCTTTTTTAACTGAAAGCTGAAGGTCTTGCGATTCCAGCAGCTGGGTCAAGTGCTGTCTTATGCCTTTGGTGCAAAACACAGACCCATTCCTGGATGAGCATGGGCACAACAGGGAGATGAAGGCTACCACAGGGCCTCACAGTCATGCTAATATTTTCAAGCATCAGCTCCTATTACCAGAGCCACGTTTACAAAAAAGAGCTGCTATCCCATTCACATACATAACTAAGGAAAATCGGATTGGGGTCAGGACTTCTCCCTGGCCTCCTACCTGAGAGCAGAGTCTCTCTGAAACTATACTTGTGGGAGCTGAACTCTAAAGCCTTTTGCAATATTGAAGGCTGGGCGCACCGTCTTCAAATTACTTTACACAATCAAAGCAACTTTTCCATCGGTATAAACATCAGCATGTAGGAGATCCCAGCGTGAAAACCTGGCTCCCGCCGTCATCAGTGTGAACAGCTCCAGGATTGCACCCATGGGGTTCACTCGGACACTCGATACACGTAGACCGATAACTGCATTTCTAGCTCAGCAAGCGAGTCAGGGGCTTCAGCCTCACAGCCTCAATATCACCGTGTGCTAATATCAGGATTTTTACTTAGACTTGCATCCCGTATTTTTATGGGAACAACCTTCTTGGAAGCAAAATGATGGGTTTTGAACCAAATAATGGTTTGGCGATCAAATAATAATAGAAAAAACTTTCCATTCAGATCTGCCTAAAGGTTTCTCTTAGCAAAACCACAAGTACAAAAAAAGTGAAAAAAAACCCAAAAAACAAGACCCGTTTGATCCAAACCAAATGTTTCATTTTGGATGGCCTGCGATTCTCTTCCCTCGGCCCATTTCCAAACAAAAATGCCGTTTTGAAACAAAACCATTTGACTTTTCCATGTTACTTCCCCTGGTTTTTGTCCGCTGAAACTGTTTGCTGAGTTTGACCCGAAGTGGTGGAAATTACCACCCTCCACAGCTGCATTTTTCAGCGAGCTGATTGACAAAATCAACCCCCGCTCCCTTCCAGAAACAACCAATTCTACTTTGAAGGCAAAATGAGAATTACAGCAGTCTACGGCCTCCAGAACAACACCGTCCTCTACTCAAGAAACCTACGGTCTCCTTTACGGAAATCATTTCCATACATCTCCATGACGTCAAGCCCCAGCTCTGTGCAGGCAGACATCCTTGCCCGTACAGAATCCCAGTGACTTCAGGCGGATCCACCCAACCGACCAGCTTTCACAACCAGCTTTTAGCCTGAAACTCGCTTCCACCGAGCCGAGACAGCTCTGCAAGCACCCCTCCATGGCAGGTTAATATTATGCAGAAACATTTCCGCAATCAAGGTTTGCTAGCTCTGATGCCAACCCACACACCAGGGAGATTCACCTGGTCTTAGAGTGAATGTCAAGGGCCAGGTAAGAGCCTTTGCAGACACCTGCATTTTGAATTAATTCATATCTGCCACCGTCACCGAAAGTGCATGTATTCATCCAGTCAGGGAGCAGAAGCAAGTCTACGCGAGTACTCCTAAGTGAGCAGCACAACGGGAAGAGAGACTTCTTGCAACAGAAGTGTTTGCCATCAACTAACAGGGCTAAAAAAAAAGAAATTGGCTCAATGAACTAACTGAATCATTTCCAGTGAATAAGTGCGAGGAAACAGTTCTCTGCCCAGGGACATTCCCAAAGCAGGGCATGAGGCTGAGTCAATCAGCTTTGCTACTTGCTGCCAATTGTTGGCCGCACTATTAGTATTATTCTTTATTGGGCAAAGAGAGGCTCCACTGGAGCGGCGTGGAGACAGGTGAGGGCAGAGGAATCGGCCCTGTGCTCTTGGCCGTTCCCAGAGATCTCAGAGGATCGACTGAGGTTGAGGGCCAGACCACCTGCATCTTCTGCAAGAAGTCCAATCCCAGCTCATCTGAAGAGCGGACATGGAGGAGACTTTACATCGATTTCCTGCCCCTTCCCGATCAACCCAGCCTTGGGGATAGGGTGCCGTGGGCTTTAGTTACCTTTCTCAAGTCCTGCTGCATCGTGGCCAAAACAGCCGGTCTGGCTTTCTCCTGATCACTTGGCTCCCCCTCGTGCAGAGAAACACCGGAGAGGATGTGCGTCTGCTGGCTGATTGTGCATATCCTGGCAAAGCTCAGTTTAATGGGCAACAGCATCTATGTCAATTATCCAGGTAAAACTTCAGATTTCCGCATGCTAGGGAGAGAAGAGGGACGCTTCGCTCTGGGCTTTCATCCAAGCAGGTGTTACTTCCCAAGAAGTGCCCTGGCTAGGCTGTATGACAACGCCAACCAGCGCTGGGCAGCTCCAGTGCCAAGGCTAAACTTCTCACACGTCTCCTGACATTCATCCCCTCCTGTTCGGTGCAAGTCTGCACCCCTGGCTTGGATCTGGGAGTGTATGTGACCAGGTGCAAGTACTATTACAAACAGATTTCACCTGCTAAGCCCCCCCCCTGACCTGCAGGGTCCCGTAAGCAATGTGGCGTTGAGAGGGAGAGCTGCCAGTCTTGCAGCTGAATGACAAAACAAGGATTCATGGGTTCCTCTCCCGCCTGGAGCCGTCACAAATCCCCTCCAGGACCTGGTCACTTAACCTCTGTGCCTCAGTCTGCTATTCCGCAGATTGGGGGTAATGACCCAGATTACCTGACTAGCTCTTAAACTAACGTACGTACACATGGAGGCATGCAAGGCATTCAGGGTCTGCTTTCGGGAGGTAGCTGTGCCTCTATGCCCAGCTATCTGTCTGCGCTGCTGGCATTTCTAAGAAACGGGACTACTGGAGAAGTTGTCATCTCCCCTCGAGCACGACTGGAGGGGTAGAGACCACATTTCTGAGCCTAAGAGGTGGCCCCCAAATCCTTTGCCTGGTTTTCCTCCTCTCAGAAAAGGGCAGCACATCCCCAAGGCGAGAGGGTGACGACCAGCTCCCCAGCCCCGGGGCGCAGTCAGGACCTGCCAGGTTTTCCAGACAGTTTCGCAGCACCTGGCGTTTAGGTTGAGGGTTCAGAAATGGGACTTCAGCCAAGCCTGATTCCCAAAGCAGAAGGAGCTCAGCTCAGACCGCAGGAGGAGCTGGCATCATTCACTGCAGCTGGGCTTGGACCCCGGCCCCCTCGTTGAGGGCCTGCAGCTGTGATCCTCCCAGTCCTCAGGGACGCGCTTAACCCTCACCCTGCCAACCCTTGTTCAAGGGCCTCTCCAGCCCGTCACGCTGCCCCGCGCTGTGGCTGATTACCTGAGGAAGCTGCTGAGTTGTTCGCCCATGTTCATCCTCCGGAGGAGTAATTAAGCAAAGCAAGGCTTTGCCAATGACACTGTAATGACTGTGTTTAGACAAGCAGTAGGGTGGCTTCCAGACTCCCCCGCATCCACTTGCCGCACCGAACAAGCAAAGCCAGCTGGGAACGGCACTGCAGAATAGATGGGCGGCAATGCACTGGGAAGAGCAATCCCGCGGGGGGCAATAGGTTTTACCCACATTGCGTGCCTCTCCCCCACAGGCCAGGACCACCCTGCAGCTGGTGTGGCAGGTGCATGAAGAGTCCCCGTCCCCTTACCTTCTTTGGCCATTGCCGCGTAGCGATTTAGTCACTCGGGGGCACGCCGAGCGTCTCAGACGGGCCTTGGCGGTCTCAGCTGAGCTCCGTGCTGCTAGCAATACTCGGTCTAGACGAAGTGCACACAAGATGCAGTCAGGGCAGCGTGGACATGTGTCCTGCGGCATGAATAGGTGACCTCATGTCGCGGCTACACCCATTTTCTACCCCGGGTAAGCGTCCTGACACATTCCCATGAGCTGAGCCCCCCCACTGTTGCCAGGCTTGTGCTTGGAGGTGGCTGGGGTGTCACCTCCCACCCCCGGGCTAGAAGCAGCTCCTTCTTTTCTGCCTTCTTCGTGCAGCTCTGCAGCCCAGTTGCACGCTGGGCACCCTGCGCCATGCTGTTCACCCGCTCCATTTTTTTTCCTGAAACGCTGGATTTTACAATTACCCTGCAATCTGCCATATGAGCAGGTTTCATTTTCATTCCTCTCGGTGTCGTTCTAGACACACGCACACACCCATGCAAGGGAGACAATGCTCCAGTTAGAGTGTGCATCCCAGATGCAGGCCAGCGAGTCCACTAGAGCTCTCCTTTTTTGGGATCAGCATGGTCCCCGTTACCTCAGGACCCCAGCATCTGTATCCATCGCTTGCGCACAGAAAATGGAAGCACAGAAAGACCAAGTGCCTTGTCCCAAAACCTGTGGTGGAGCAGGGCCTTGACTGCCAGCAGTCTCCTCGCAGATCCCACCGTACAAAACTCAGGGCGGCATTTGGCCCCAGTCCCCATGACCGCAGGGACGCTGGAGAATGAGAAGGGACAAAAAGAACGGAAAATGTCCAGTTTCTGCGTCTCGCAGAGAGGAACGAGGATGCTAAAGCAAAGGGCCTGATCCCTGCCCCACCACCCCCAGCCCCGGATGGCACTGCCGTCTTGGGGAAAAATGAAACGCCCCGATCGCGTTTGCAAGCCTGGGGCTGGGGCGCTCAGCCCTCCCTGGGCTCCACTTCATCTGTCACTTATTTTTTACTGACATTTATCTTTAACACTTATTTAGCATTATGCCACCTCCATTCCTCGTTCCAGACACGTAGCAAGGGGGAATTTGTCCTGCTCCCTTCTCCCCCTTTGAGACCAAGCCTGCTTGCACCTGGAGAAACTCAAAATAACTTGGTGGCGGAAAGCCCTTTGGAAGAGGAGCGGCGGGCATCGACTTGGAAAGGGGCCATGTGAAACATCTGCATCCACCTGACCCTGCTAGCACCCCTTTACACCTACAACTGCCGCACGCTCCAGGCTCCTGCACCTGTAGGGAAGGCCACCTTTTCCGTCTCAGTGAAAACGTGGCCACCCACGTTGCACCCTGACCTCAGCCACAGACAACCTGGCAGCCTGCGAGAGCAGCGAGCTGGCGGACGCCGGCCTGAAGCCCACAGGCTTCGAGACGCGTGCTCCCCCAAGAGCCATGCTAAAACCTGGCCGGGTTTTTCTCTCATTTCAGGAGGTCAGAACAGCCGCAGGCATCTTCCCTGCCATTGAAACGCTGTGGGAAGGACACACCTGCACTGCAGAGCTTTGTGGCACGTTAATGGGCTGAATGCCCCCCTAGGATGAACAAAACCCTGCCAGAGCTAAACACAACCCTCTGTCCGTCCATCCCGACAGCACGCTGCGCCGTCCATAGGGTCCAGTGGCCAAAGGCTTGCCTGCGGCTGCCATAGAGCTACCTGAGCCCGAGGTAAACTCGGCACTTTGGGTACCACTTGAAGTGTGCCCACAGCAGCATGGACTAAGCCCTGGAGTATTTAGCCACCCATTTGAAGGGGATTGAGCCCCCTTTTTATTCTGCGCTATCAACAGCTGCATTGCAATCGGCACCTGAGCTGGCTAATGTCAAGCTTGCTTGAGTACCACCGAGCAAGCGAGAGCCATGCCTGTCTTTGGTTGTCGTATCGGCATCCCCGCGGTCCACAGTGACATTCATCCGTTCGCCACGTGCAGCTCGAGCCAACCCAGGGAGCAATCTGGGCCAGATTCAGCCCGAAGTGTAAGCAGCCCCTCAGCTCCACAGGGTTGTACTCTACTTACAATTTGGCTCGGTGTCACTTTTCTAGGCTCCGCTTCTGCGGTTCAGTGAAAAGCAGAGTGCCCATGCCTAAGGCTCAGTGGTTAATTGGCAGAAGAAGAGAGGCAATAGCTTAAAAGCTGCTGGATGGCAGGCATACATCCGCTGTTTCTGAGCTTTTTTTTTTTTTTTTTCCAAGCAGGATATAAAATGTCTCTTCACTTTTCACATGACAGCGAACCCTGCTCATCCATCACCCTTCTTTACTGGACAAAGCCATATTTATTTACCTCCTGGTAAAGGGTGGCGGTGTTTTTATTAATTGCTGCATTCGTATTACAATAGAGCCTAGAGAGCCCTCCGACATAAGGCTGCCTCGTGCTTGGTGCTGCGCAGGCCCAGTATTAAGGCCAGTCCCCGCTTCAATGACCTTCCAGTGCAAGTAGACAAGGCAGACGGAGCCTGGGTGATCTCTTCTTTGCCCATCCATTGAAGAACTGAAACAAGATGACAGCAAGAGAGCAAAGGATGGGGTTTTTCAAACGCTCTCGGGCCTCCACTTTATTCTGCTCCTATTAAAGCCCATGGTCTGACTTCCATTTATCACGGACTCCGGCGGGGGCAGAGAGATGCCGACGCCGCTCGCGTCCCCCAACGTCGCCTCCTCGTCCCTCCTGGGTACAGCAGTTAGCAGGAGCGATTAGCACGCGAGTGGCTGCAGCCCGAAATCAGGCAGTTGACCTTGCTTCCTCGCAGCTCGCCATCCTCCCGGCGCGTTTGGCAGGTATCCGGGGTTCCTGGCTTTATTTTACGCCTCCATTTTAGCTAGCAAAAGGAAGCCCGCTGCTACTGCATTAATGTCATCTCTGTGAGATTGCCCTGTTTCGACTGGCAAGCTGCTCTCGTCCCACAGACTCTGTGAACTGCTAATTAACTCTCCATTATGGTTTTTAGCAAAGTAAAGCAATATGACACAATTCAATTAAAATGACAAAAGGAGGGTAGAGCTGACATATGGTTCCCCCAGCGGGCTTTTTCTTTTTCCTTCCTAGCGGAGGCAGAGGATGAGCCCAAATCACGCTTGTGTCAGGAAAGAGAAGACCATCAGCCTGCCCCATGCCTGGCTCCTGGGCCGGGTTATTTTTCCTAGGTGAAAAATTCCTCGTCTCGAAGCCTGTTCTTTACCGTCTCTGCAATGTCAAAGCAACAAGCCTTCCCTCCTGCCAGGGGCATGCCCGGGACTCTCCTTACTGGGGGGCTGGTATCGGGGTTGGGGGCGATTTTGAAGGTTTTGCTTCGAACAAACCGGGTTTTCCCACCTTTGTGGCGACTCCCGTCTTCCTCGGAGCCTCTCCCCAACCCTCCGTCCCACCCACTGCCTCGCGCTGCCCCTGCTAATGTCGCTCCTTGCTTTCCGTCCTTCTCCCGATCCTTCCTCATAACTCACTGCATCCACAAATCCTTCACAGCACCAGCAACTCAAACGCAGCAAAGCACTTAATCAAATGCTTAAGTTTAAGCTTGTAGGTGGTTCCCCTGACTGCAATGCCAGAAACGGTGAAGGAATCGACTTTGCACTGCTCTCCCTTATTTCCAACCGGAGGCCCATAGCAGTAGACAGGTGCTTGCAGCGATCCCCTCCGGGACGGTGCTCCAGAGGCGTGATATTATCATCCCTACACCAGGCACTTCAGGTTCGATGCCAGCTCCCATCCCAGAATCTCCTAAAAGGCTCGAGCTGCCAATGAATCACTGAAGGAAAAAAATAAATATACATTATATTCTCCTTGGGATCGTGAAGGTCTCAGATTAAATTATCACCAGCAGATTGCGCAGCAAAGCAGGAGGTATCTGTAGCTATAAAGAGAGGTTGCTCTGCTACGCTAGGCATGGCAAGGGAAGCCCAGAGGCTCTGCTCCCAGCAGCGGCGCAGAACGCGTTTTGCAGGGAGGAACGCTGATCCAATCATTTCTGTGAGCAAGGGATGGGCTCTTTTTTCCCTACCTGGTTAATTAAACATGTTAAGAAACTGCAGTGGGGAGTTTATTGGGTTCCCCCCCCCCCCCCGACCACCACCTTCTGGCGCGCTGTCTCTCATTAAAAATAAAGGGGGTGTGTTTGCTGGAAACATCGCTTTCAAATAAGTCTTAATTTAAATAATTAAATGAGCACCGTTTCTTTTCCTTGTTGCGTTTTTTTTTTTATTTTCTGACCCACTTCCTTGTCAGTTTAATGCAGATTAAGGGGATCTGCACAGGCTGAAGATACAGGGTGGATGATGGTGGGAGGGTGGTCTCTGGGGGGTCTTTGCATAGATCCCACACCCAGTTTGATGGTCCGTCCTGCTTGCTTCTATCCAGAAAGGACCCTCTGGGCC
Source organism: Caiman crocodilus (assembly GCA_030014935.1). Classification (NCBI taxonomy): domain Eukaryota; kingdom Metazoa; phylum Chordata; order Crocodylia; family Alligatoridae; genus Caiman; species Caiman crocodilus. Next base: position 3,874,200 of record JAGPOW010000797.1, on the reverse strand, counting down.
TATTTGGCTAATGCAATAGAAATGTAGGGCAGGAAAGAAGTCCCATCCGCACTGGAGATAGCATGACGGCCGTCTCCGCATGGCGCTGAGTACCGGGCCAAGCCCCCTCAAGGTGCTAGGAAGCGTTGTGGCACTGTGCTGCGAATGAGAGGTGAAAGCAAAGCCTTCCTGACAACTGAAGCTCCCAGGGCACTTTCAGCAAGAGCCAGAGCATGTTATCCCCCGTGTGCTGGCCCACTTCCACCTGGGTCGTTACATCAAATCTCGCTAAATGATCCTTCATTTTCAGCTGGATGCAAAATTCTGTCTCACTTCTTATCCCAAACTGTTGCATTTAATTAGCCAGCCATCCCAGTCCATCACAGAGGTAACTGACTGGAGTCAGCCCTACAGAGTTTGTAGTTTGCTGTTTTAAAGAGCTTTGGGACACATTAGACTGGATAAAAATTTTATAAGGGATATATATAAATTCTCATGCTTCAGGATATAAGCCAACTACTAACTGCCTGGGGTGAGGAAGAAACTTCCCCCCAGGGCATATTAGAGCATAATTGTCCATTAAGGAAGTTTTACAATCTTCTATGAGTTTTGCAAAAAACGAAAACTTTCAGGTTCCTGACAAAAGCATTTGGTTTTCCGCCTTTTTGATGAAAAAGGTCAACATCCTTAGTATAAAAAAAAAAAACAACCCAACTTCAACCACCTCTAGGCAGAATGGGGCAGAGAGGAATTTGGGATTTAAGCAGTGACATCCAAGGTCCCATGTGCAGCCAGGTGTTAACTGTCCCTATGGAAGTTTAAGCCCTAAGACACCTATGGGAGTCATCTCTTCCTTATTCCAGAGAGTTATTAGCAGGCATTTGCCCTGATGCAGCTGCTACGGGCAACGGTTACAAGCAAGATATTGAGGGATGCAGGAAGAGCAATGGTACCACTCAGGCAGAAAACGGCAATTGTGGCTGGGCAGGTGGAGAAGCTGGGTCAGTTCCCCAAAACTCGCGCCGAACCGTAGTCTGGAAACTAAACGTTCTCCAGCACGTGCACAACTCATCCTGTATTATGAAGCAAACAGCACAAGGAGCTGATTCAATGGATCCAGCACCAAAAATTCAGCTTCAAGACAGCCTCTCCATCCTCCTCCTCCCCCTTCCCAACCTGTAGGTAAGGATCTCTGTCTCCAAGACGCTGTATCCAAACGGACGTCTTGACACAGCTGCCACTACCAATTGTGCCGTCGTCAATACGTCGAACCTGCCAGACTGGACCTCTCCCCTTCGAAACAATGACTCCGGTTGTCGTTGTGATGGGAAATGGGGCATAGTTTCTTTCTGGTTGCGAGGTGACCCTCTGCAAATAGTCCCCGGTTACCAGCACATCACAATTATTAATGATTCCTGTTAATGGTTATTATGATAGGCCCCTGATATAGCCCATGTCTTTAAAGGTCTTTGCAAATGTCAGACAGTCAGAAAATCTCACAAGGGTACATAAGGCTCATTAACAAGAGCTTACAGAAAAATCAAGTGGAGGGCGGTAGCTGTGCCAAGCTACTCCATTTCCCACGGGGTAAGAGTGGACACAGTAACGGTTCCCACAAACCAGCTGATGTGATGTGTGGTAGGTCCTTCCCCCTCCTAACCGGGCAGCATTTGTTCATCTGTTCAGCCCTCGGTGGAAGAACTAAGCCATCATCCCCTGGGGCTTGTACGTGGCCATCCTCCTCCCAGCTTTCCTCTTGGTGTAGTCTGTCCAGAGCTCACCAAGAACAGGGAGGGCTCTGGTGACGTTTCCAAGTTTTCACCAAAATGCTGAAAACTGATCATATTTGTCAGGGGGGCAAAAAAGGGATGCTTGCAGTTTCTACCCCAAAATGTTTACAGCGACACTTGCTGTGAAAAGCAGATATTATCCACAGACTTCTCTCTTGCAAAGCCTGTTTTCCATCCCCAAAAAACACAGTTTCAAGAGAAAAATGTTGATCAGCCCTAACCCAGCTTCACAGCACCAGCATTGCAGCCAGTTCTGCCTTGGCTTCAGAGGCCTGCATCTGCCTGGGCACGGACAGCAAACTTTGAGGCCCCCTAACACCGGCACATCAAGGTAAAGCTGGCGTAAATGAGGACTGAGCCCAGTGCCCCAGAAGTGCTTGTACCACCCATGTCTAGAGGACTGCAGGGCCGTCAACAGACTCCTCAGGGAATAAGGGTGCTGGGGGAAGAGAATGGTATAAGGACCACATGGAAAGGTCCTTACACCATTACATAGAGAGAATGGTATTGAGGACCACAAGGAGAGGTCCTTATACCATTATATAGAGAGAATGATATAAGGACCACAGGGCCGGAAGGGCAGAGGAAGAGGGGAAATGCATCTCAGAGCAAGGCTAGAAGAAATGCAGCAAGAGGGGGAGGCAAAGGAGAGCAGATCTGAGAGCAGAGGGGCAGGCAGCTCTGTGGAAACCCCCGTTTTTACCAGTCACTAGCTCTGTCCTTCCTTCTGGGCGGGTGGTGATACGGGCAGGAAATATCTTGGAAAGTGTCAGGTGTCAGAAAACAGGCTCCTTCCTCCCACCGGGAATGGGGGCACCTCTGCCCTGCCAGCATCCTGGGTCAGGCCCCAATTCCACGAGGGCCTTTGCCCGAGTGCCCCGCTGTCTGGGCTCGGTCACCCGCAGGTCCAGCAGCAAAGACGGGTAGACGGGCCTCTACCGACCAAACACGCGGCGCAAACCTGTACGCCCCAGACCCAAAAGCCACACCAAGTCCAGAGGAAGGAACAGCGCATGGCTCTGGCCCTCACTCCAGGCTCTTTCACTTCTTGCCAATGGCTGCGGCAGAGCTCCTCGCATGACGGGGTATGTTTCTGACCCGCCAATATAACAGCTTTAGGAGGAGGCACCTCAGCCTCACAAAGCTGGCTTTCCTTTCCTCTCTGCTAAGTCTACAAGGGCCAGATCTTCCAAAAAGCTCAGTACCAAGCAGGTCCCACTAATACCCACTTCTGTCTAATGCAGATCCAAGTGCTGCTGGAGATTTTCTCCTCTGCCGACTTAGAAAGTCCCTCTGGAGACTTTTCTTATGACTTTTTCTACATTTAGAAGCATTTCTGCCGCTCGGTGGTATGAACCATTCTACTGCTTCAAAAGGAAATGGATTTAAACTTGTTTCAGGCAGGTGATCTGCCTCTACCACGTGACCCTGGCCATGCACTTTCTTTGGTTCCCAACAAAGTTCGTCCGTTTTCCAGATGCCCCCTCATTTGCTCCTGCTCTGTTGTCACTCCGTGGCCACCTCCTCTCCAAGTTGTCTCTGGTTTCCCCATTTAATGAGCTTGTTCTTCCAAATGCCCCCGAAATCAGAGTCCTCGTTGCTCCACTGAGCTCAGTGCAAACGGCCAGCGCGTGGGAGTGTCCCAGGTCATGATCTTTTGCCCTGGCACAAGTCAGAGGCTGCTTCCAGCCCCAGCTATTAATGGAGCAGAAGAAGCAGCAGAAAACACATTGCTCCTTTTGCCTGTGAAGACATGCAGATGCGAGTAAAATCACTTAGGCAAGCTAAGCCCACACCCAAATGCTTACAGAAGCAAATTGGAGCCAATTGCCCACTGCATTCCCAGGCTGGAACAAGGCCGTTTTGGTTAAGGAGTAATGACGTCCACAAATGGGTTCCCAATGACCTGGTAGCATTCAGACAGGCATAATGGGCTGGATCCTCAGCTGGTGCAATCAGTACATCTCCAAAGCCCATGGCGATATGCCAGTTTATAGCAGATGCAAATCTAACCCAAGATACTCTAAGCCACATAGAGCTCCCCTCTTACAGAATGCAAGCCACGGCAGAGGGACACAATGCCGCCTGTTTGCTGATCGTGATTTATGTATGCAGATGACAGTGCTCTTCCACTTACTGTTAATGATGTTCCTTCTCCCTCTAATGCCCTCCTCTCTGAAACAGCTGGCTTAATAAACCTCTCTTCCTCTGTCAGTCTCGATAAAACCGTAACTTGTTTTTTCCATTAGCAAATTCAGTCAAACTAATACCTTTGCATTTCCAGTTGTGGACTGTGTCACATCTCCTAAGGATCTTAAAGTCATACTTGATGATATTCTCCCCTTCAGTAAACATATTGATTACATTACAAATAAGATTACTGCTAACCATGGCCCTTTACAGGGAATAAGACAACATCACTGCTTCGTCCTCGCCAAAGATGTTTGAGTTTATTTGTTCCAGGACATCTTGATTATTGTGATTCAATCTGATTCTGCTCTTGCTAACCCATGAGGGAGCATGGCACAATAGATGCTGCATTTTGGGTGATTATAACACACCTTGGGGGTGTTTATAAGGCAAGAAACAAAAGACGGAAGGACTTTAACTACCTGGGAAATGCAATAATTCCCTAACAATGTACTGCCCCTGGGGCTATTTTGAACTAGAATGGATGCATCTATAGGGCATTATGGTTGGGGGCATGACATCATTTCCAGCCTATCAGAGCTGTAGTTGGTCCAGAGTCCTAAAGCTATTGTGTATTATTACAGCATTTTCGCATGAGCATATTTTGGTCTGTGTTAACTCACACGTAGCAGGCATTCTGGATACTCAGTACTACAAGGGGAGGGAACCCGGTAGCGAGACGGACGGGGCACCTGGAGCCCCCTGACTAACCCAGCAGAAGCCCCTTTGCAGGGTAGGGTCTCTGCTCCATGAAAGAGGCCTCTCATCATAAGGCCAGTTTTCCTGAGAGTCCAAACTGAGATTTACAGCACCTAAAAACTGGGTCTGAACCACTGGGCAAGGCCAGTATCATCAACTCAACTGGGGGAGTGGGGGAGAGAGGCCGAGAGCGGACAACAGATACCGGAAATGTCTAGCCCAGTGGTTCTCAACCTTTCTAGGCTCAAGGCTCCTGTCTTCAGTTGCTGTAATTTGAGCAGTACCCCATTTCAAAACTAACTGCTTTACTACTTCCTTGCAGAAGGGCCAAGCAGTGGGGGCAGGAAAACAGTGGGGACAGCCCGAACCTGCCCTTATCTGCTCATTGTTTCATCTCTAGATCCTGAGCCTGTCTTTTTTGCCTGCTCAGCTCCCCACACTTCCCGAAACGCCCTTCAAAGGATCTCATGGCACGCCCGACTGCCCCATCAACCCGCCTGAGAATCACAGACCTGGTCCGCTACAAGAGCACGACCGCAGCAAGTGCAAATATGCTCCAGAAAATTTGGGTCCCAATGAGCGCCTATTCCTACAACACACACTTCAGTCCAGAGGACGTACTCAAGAGACCAGGCTATGCTGAAGCCTATGCTACCACTGCTTCCCTGCTATTGGTACCCGAGCTAATCAGGGTAAGCGCTTGAACAGATGACGCGTTTACAACGGGGTAAAAAAAGGAGCAGACATGAAGTACAGCCCTCCCCTAGTATAACTTCCTGGGAGCTGGTATAGACCTCTCCCAGGGAAAGTTACATCGGTGTTGGTGTTGTGTGTCCACACTTAACCCAAGAGAGACATTTGCTCCAACTAACAAGCTGTGGATTGATTCCTGTGGAGCGGAGATCTCCCTGCCACTCCAAAGCCTGCAATGACTTGAACCATTTGACAGTCATCAGTGCCCAAATTCAGCATTGCTCCAAGGTGACAAAACTGCAGAGAGCTCCCCAGCGCTGCACCCCTTTAGGACAGTGCTGAGCGTGGAGCACCTCTCTCCAGGTCTCTCTGCCTCCATGGTTCATATAATCATAGCAAGCTAGGTTCAGAAGGGACCTCAGGGGTTCCTCTAGTCCAACCCTTGCTAAAAGCAGGACCATTCCCAACTAGAGGATCCCAACCAAAGCTTTGTCTAGCCGGGTTTTGAAAACCTCCAAGGATGGAGCTTCCACCACATCTCTGGGTTCCCTGTTCCAGTGCTTTACTCCCCTCCTCGTGAGAAAATTCTTCCTAATATCCAACCTAAACTTTTCTTGCTGCAACTTGAGCCCATTGTTCCTTGTTGTGTCATCTGCCGCCACTGAGAGCAGCTCAGCTCCATCCTCTTTGCAACCCCGCTTCCGGTAGCTGAAGGCTGCTATTAAATCCCCCGTCAGTCTTCTCTTCTCTAGACTAAATAAACCCAGTTCCCTCACCCTCGTCTCATAAGTCATGTGCTCCAGCCCCCAAACATTTTTGTTGCCCTTTTAGAAGCTTCTTCCATCTATGACAAGCCTGAGATACTGAGTGGACAAATTGCGTTCCAGTCACGACTTTTAGGATTAGCTCAAAACAAGCCTCTTCAGTCCTCGTACTCTTCTGTCTAACCCCAGGAATTCAACACTTAGAGGAAATTAAATTCAAAGGAAGTGGGATCAGGGGCATCTATAGGAGACGGTTACAGCTGTTGAGCCTGTACAGACTGTGCATCTGGATACCGATTTCCCTGCTTCCTGACACCACCAAGTGTTCCCTTGGACTGAGCACATCATGATTCTTGTAATACTCTTGTAATACTCACTACACCCAGACTGCTTCCCTTCACTTGTTAATTGGGTTTCACTTGCAAAGCTCACAGGCATATGCAAAATTCACAAAAGCAGGCTGGCCAAGTTCTCTGACGACACCAACTTTGGGGTAAAGCTTCCACACCTGAGGACAGGACGGTGATCCAGACAGATCTGGAGAGGCTCATGAAATGGGCGGATGAGAACCTGATGGTGTTTAACACCGAAAAATGCGAGGCTCTCCACTTTGGGAGGAAAAACCTGCAGCATGTCTATAGGCTCGGCTGTGCTACGCTGACCAGCACTACGGACGAGACGGATTTGGGGGTTTTGATTGACCGCAAGACGAACACGAGCCTTCAAAGTGATGCTGCGGCTAGTAAAGCGAGTAAAATGTTGGCTTGCATCCATAGATGGTGTGTGTGAGAGGCCAATAGGACCTTCAACACGTACACCTAGGAAGGAGTATGGAGGGGTGGAGGCAGCCCAGACCTTTCATCCCCCCTGCAGACCAGAGACAGAATCCCAAGTCCAGACCAAGCCTGCACGTTTGGTGCCTCCATGGCTATTGCTACACGGGCATCTGGGAATCAAACCCAGGCCTCCCATGTGGCAGACAAAGATCCTATCACCGAACCACAACAGGAGGGTGTAAAGACTTAAGTACATAAATAGGCTTTCATCAAAGCCTACCGAAGTACACAGGGCTGCCCTAAATTTTATTTATTTATTTATTTTTAATTGGAAATTTTTCCTGTACGGCCGACTACATAATCCCTGCTTTTTTCTCCCTTCCCATTTTCTATTATTCAGGGCTAGGTAAATGAATAATTTACATCTTGCATTAAGTAGAAAAGCTTTCTTTTCTTGCATGCAGATTTGACTAAAGTAGTCTTCACCAAAGACAGAGAGTAAAGTCAAAATGTATTTCTTCGTTCCCCAGTGCTGAGATGGCTTTTCCCTGCTGCTCCTTTCCCTGGCTGACAGCACCATCTGCCGTCTAAGGGAGGACGTGCTGTCAGACACCGATAACAAATTCCTTCTGGTAATTTAAACACGGCTCGGATTTGCCCTTTAATCACCTATCAGAACACAGCTCGCGAATATTAGATTCCTAACCTGCTTGGAAACCAAGACTAATCTGTTTGCTCTGATGTGCAGCGTAACCTGTATTTTCTACCTGGTAGGTTAAAGGATGCTGAAATGTTTATTAATATAGAAATAAACTGGAGCAATTAGCATTTATGAGGCACTCTTCATCCCAGATTCTTAGTGTGCCTGCTCAGTGCTAATTAGGCTCACACCCGTGTGACAGGAATCAGAAACTAGCATTAACCTAATTTTGAAAGACAAAGACACTGAGACACAAGGAGCCCGAAGTGATTTGAACAAAGGTCGCTCAGCAAATCTGTGGCAGAGTCAAGGTGAGACGCCAGCTTTCCTGGCAGCAGCCAACCACCTAGGTAGTCTCCCTTGCAGTTGTTCTCAGTGCTTCTCTTTGGAGCAGTTCCTCCTCGCTCCCACTTCCCATGCACTCGGCACACACAAAACCACAAGCTTTTCAGTCCTGTGAGCTCAGCCAACTCTTCTGTGCTCTTTAAGAGCCCTCTTTCTCACCCTAGGATGTGCGCTGAATGCCAGGCCTGTGGTCCAGCACCGTGCACCTCCTTCACTCCAGTCTTCCACTCCCCCTCCTTGGAAACTCAAGGGCACATCCTCAGCTATAAAACCCTGTCGCACGCTCTCTTGAACTAGCTTTCCGCCTCCTTCACACTCAGCAGTAAGAACCTCTGCCAGCCTCTGTCCCTTCATTTCAAACACACGGCTGCAACAACTAAGCAGCTCACAGCTGAACGTTTACGGAACAATCTTCAGCCCAAAGGTAAAAAAAAAAAAAAAATCGCATTGAAACCTCTAAGCAGATTCAAATGCCGATCTGTTTCTATGATGCCGGCTAGAATTGGGACCAAAGAGGCCTATTGGATCAATGAGACCATCCCAGGATCAGTGAAGGGTCTAGCTTGCTTCTCGCATAAAGACTTGATCATTGAGGCATCCAATTTGGGAGGGGGTGCATTCTCCTCTCTCATTAAAGGGGGAGCTGGAAGCAATCCCTGGTTCCTAATGCTGCGTTGTAAAAGGTTAAGAAGGCAACTGCCCTCTTTCTAGGAAAGTTTCCAACAAGCCCATCATTTGCAGGAGCTCTTTGAAATACAGCAGGACAAAAAAGTCCACAAGCTAGAGGAAAAAGTTTTCCTTTGTTCTGCGAGATTTCCTTCCGTTGGCTGAGACCCAACTATTTTAAAAACCCACCTTTTGCCTTCCTTCGGTTTGCAGCTCTCAGGAAGCAGCTGGCAGCCTGCCAAAATAAGAAAAGACGACGAACACGGTAAAGAGAGCTGGATCTACATTGCTTGTAAAGCAGCACCAGCCTATGCCTCTCCGGGCTCTGGGAGCTGCTGTAATGGCAGCGAGCCAGGCAGAGACCCTCCCTTCTGACTCTTTTCTTCCAGTGCAGCACATGGTCTGAAGCCCCGTCTCACATAGTTATAGTTCAACCCTTTGTAGCAGGAGGGGAAAAAATAGCTAGGCTCTCACCCTGAATGCTCCCAGTGACCTGGCCCAAGGCATAATGGCAGCATCCCATCCACCAGGTTAGCAGCCTCTCCAGGTGCCAGCTTGTCCCACAACGCAGGTTGCAGACACCTGGGTTTGAAGTCTTGAGGTTCACACTCAGCTAAGGAGACATTAAGGGGAGGGAAGAGCCATAGTTGTACATGACAGGAGTTTGTTTCTGCCTTTTCAAAGCAAATGCTCAGGGCATGACATGGCAAAAGACCCCTCACATCACGCGGGAGCGCAAAGTCGAGAGGTGGGGGATGCTAGACCCAGAGATGGCTGTGCAATCCTAACAGGGCGCCCGCGTGCACATGCAGGATGACAGAGACTTCGTTTCCGCCATCACAGACTGCTCTGCCCACAGCCCTCTGCCTCGTTTTGTGCACCAGGGGAGCACGCAGAAAATGCCAGTTTGGCACTTCGTAACCACCGCGAGCTCAAGTCTGCAGCTTTGATATTTTTTCACGGAACACGCACCTAAGGTTGCCTCAACTCTGACCCCGTTATGACACTGCTCTCTTTCCAGTAACTCGACGGCAACCCCTCACCCCCATCTGGACACAGCTCTGCTGATGGAAGAGACTTCTGTGTGCGGAAGCTAGGAGAAAACCCCCTCAAGTAGAGCCCAATTTCCACCTGGGGGCTTTGCTGGCAAAGCTGTGCTGCCCCATAATGTAAATAAGCCCCAAATCCATATGAGAATCACACTTCACAGCATATAAAAGCCCCCTCTGAGCACTGGGACAGTATAAATGGATCTTCAATGTTGTTTGCCCACATTAAGACTCCTTTATCCATGCACATAGATGATGGCCTCAAGTTAAAAACTTGGGTTTACATTTTCCCCCAGGGACCAGAGCCATCCCTCTCCCCATTGCAGAGCACTGCTCTCCTAGAAGAACAAGAAGTATTTGTTCTTCACCATTTAGCCTAAAAGACAAGTGCAATGCTGCAACTTGATCTGGACATCACAGAGTGTCTGCATAATGAAACAAGTTAGCAAGCATTTACTTCATCGCCATTTCTCTTGGCAGCATAATTTTGAGACTGGATGGAAAAGCACACGAACCAAGTGCTGCAAGGTTGTGAAAGCAGGTTTTATGATGTATTTATTCCATTCTTCTTCAGAAATATAGCGCGGATAAGGGACCAAAGGCTGCTCATTTTATTCATGCAAGTAGTCTATGGACTCCTAGGACCAAAGCGAACAGAATGCAGACCTCGCTGCTTTCTGGGAGCAGGGCGGGGGAAAGGAAGCAGCAAGTGTGCCAATGCAAAAAAGTATAAGAAAAATATCCTGCATCTCGTGAGGAATGTCATTCCCAAAATGGCAGATCACAAGTACCAGCTAAAACGTCTCCCCCACACCCAGAAATAAAAAGCCACAAAGATCAAAACCCTGCATTGCCTGCAACAGAACCATACAGCTCTCTCACTAGCCATGCGAGCCTGTGGCTCAAGGCTGCTAATTCCTCAAGCAAGTTTCATAGTCACGGACCCCTTTTATGAAAAGAAAGCTGAAAGACTTCATATGGGAACAGTGATTTTCAGCCCCAGGTCTCTGGTTCAAATCAAGCCCAGGAGGGCAATGGGTGATCAGAGCTGTTAAGCAAAGGGTGCTCGGGAAGCTATGTTTAAACGATCTGGCGGTGATAATTGTTCCTCTCCTGGGAGGAATGCATGTCACATGTCTCGCCCATCAACTTCCCCAATGGAAGTGGCATCTTAATTTCCACCCCTAGCAGACAGTTTAAGCAACAGGCAGCCTAAGCATCCACAGCTGGAGCACCACTGGGGCAGAGCCAAGGCAAGCGAGCAAGGCAATGAAAACTATAATACTACTTACTACCCCTGCACCATCCATGCTCTGAATTAATAAAATGTTTCGTCCTGCAGATTTGTCATTCTAGCAGCTTTCACAAACTCCGCCATTGCTTTTCAGTAAAAACACATCACAATCATTTATGAAATAAACCGGCATTCAGGGTGTATTCTGCTCTGCGTTTTCCAAACCAGAGAGGCTCAGTTGAACATGCTTCTTCAAAGCAACAACTTAACTTTTTTCCTCTGTATTTTACAACTAATTACAACATGGCAGTTTAGCCCACATTTTCAAGAGGCCGTCACGAGTAGTCACAGATGTGCAATGCAAAAAAATGGTGCAGACAAGTCAATGTGAATTAAGACCTTGTTTGCACAATGCAAGTTTGGCACACAATTATTTATGACTTGCTAAAGTTTGGGTCTACATGTACAGGACCACTTGTTCCTAAAACTGTAGCAACAACTATATAAATAATCAGGGCTAAGTCTTTCTGACTTCACTTGCCCCAGAAAGGCAAGGTACCTAACTGCAGACGGAGAACTAAACAGGGATATAAAGATGACAGTTTCAACAATCATTACAACGTTGACTGCTAGTAGCGATATCAAATTATCTGCAATTTAGACAATCTTGGAGAAAGGTCAGTTACAGTTTTTGGATCATGTTACGGTCATCTGAAAAAAATCTTCATTTTTAAGAATTTTATGGAATTTCTCAGAGTTTTCATAGAATCGGAGAAAATTACAGCTGGAAGGAACCTCGGGAGGTCACATCTAGTTCAACCCCCTGCCCAAAGCAGGACCAGCCCCAACTATCTTATCCCAGCCAAGGCTTTGTCTAGCCAGGTCTTAAAAACATCAGCGATGGTGATTTCACAACCTGCCTGGGTAAGCTGTTCAAGTGCTTTACTACCGTCTTCGTGAGAAAGTTTTCCTGATATCAAACCTAAACTTGCCTTGCTGCAATTTGATGCCATTGCTTCATGCTCCATCATCTGCCACCAGTGAGAACAGTCCAGCTCCATCCTCTTTGGAATCACCCTAGATTCATAGGTGTCTGGGTCAGAAGGGACCTCAGTAGATCGTCGAGTCCGACCCCCTGCCCTGGGCAGGAAAGAGCGCTGGGGTCAGACGACCCCAGCAGGCGCATGCCCAGCCTCCTCTTAAAGACCCCCGGGGTAGGGGAGAGCACCACCCCCCTTGGGAGCCCATTCCAGATTCTGGCAACCCCTACCATAAAGAAGCTCTTTCCGACGTCCAACCTAAACCTGCTCTCATACAGTTTGTGGCTGTTGTTCCTAGTTAGCCCAAGGGGTGCCCTAATAAACAGGGCATCTCCTATTCCTTGCTGCACCCCCAACCTTCCCCCAATTAATTTGTAGGCAGCCACAAGATCTCCGCTCAGCCTTCTCTTGCGGAGGCTGAAGAGATCCAGGTCCCTCAATTGCTCCTTGCAGGGCTTGGCCTGAAGACCCTTAACCATACGAGTAGCCGTCCTCTGGACACTCTCAAGGTTGTCCACGTCCCTCTTGAAGTGCGGCACCCAAAACTGGGTGCAGTACTTCAGCTGCAGCCTGACCAGTGCCGCATGGAGGGAAAGTACCACCTCCTTGGACCTGCTTGTCGTGCACCTGCTAATGCATGACAAAAATCTCCTCTCAGGCTTCTTTTCTCTAGGCTACATAAGCCCAGTTCCCTCAACCGCTCCTCACAAGTTATGTGCCCCAACCCCTGAACCATAGTCATTGCCCTCCAGTGCACTGTCTCTAATTCGTTCACTTCCTTTCTGTAGTGGAGGCCCAAAACTGGACACAGGACTCCAGATGTGGCCTCACCAGTGCCAAATAGAGGGGAAGAAGCACTTCCCTTGATCTGCCAGCAGCACTCCTACTAATGCAGCCCAGGATGCTGTTAGCCTTCTTGGCACCAAGGGCACACTGCTGGCCCATATTCAGTTTATTGCCCACTGTAACCCCAGGTCCATTTCTGCAGAGCTACTGCTTAGCCAGTTGGTCTCCAGCCTGTACCAGTGCACGGGATTGTTCCTTCCCAAGTGTAAAATGTTGCACTTGTCCTTGTTGAACCTCAAGATGTCTTTTGGTCCAATCCTCCATTTTGTCGTCTCTCTCTGAACCCCAGCCATGCCCGCCAGCATATCTACTACTGCCCCCAGCTTAATGTCACCCACAAACTTGCAGAGGGTGCACTCCAGCTCATCTTCCAGATCATTAAGAGATTGAGCAAAACTGGCCCCAGGACCAACCCCTCAGGCACTCTACTTGATACCTGCTGCCAGCTAGACACTGAGCCACTGATTACTAACCTCTGAGCCCAACAATACAGCCATTTTCTGTCTGCCGTACAGTCCATTCATCCAATCCGTATGTCCTTAACCTAGTTGCGAGAATGTTGCTGGAGACCGTACCAAAAACCTTGCTAAACTCAAGGTACGCCACATCCACTGGTCTCCCCGCATCCACAGAGCCACTCATCTCATTATAGAAGGCAATCAGGTTGGTCAGGCATGACTTGCCCTTGGTGAATCCCTGCAGACTGCTCCTAATCACCTTCTTCTCCTCGTCCAAGTGCTTAAAAATGAATTCCTTGACGTCCTGCTCCATGATTTTTCCAGGGACTGAGGTGAAGCTGACTGGTCTGTAGTTCCCCAGATCCTCCTGCCCATTTTTAAAGATGGAACTATATTTCCCTTTTCCAATTGTCCAAGACCCCTCCCAGTCACCATGAGTTTTCAAAGATTATGGCCAGGTGCTCTCAGCCAACTCCTTCAGCATCATCAGGTACGTCATGTTTGGCCCCATGAACTTGTACACATCCAGCTTTTCTAAATAGTCCCTAACATGTTCTTTCACCACTGTTGGCTACTCACCTCCTCCCCAAACTGTACTGCCAGGTGCAGTAGTCTGGGAGCTGACCTTGCCTGTGAAGACTGAAGTAAAAAAGGCATTGATTAACCTCTCCATAGGCTGCCTCCCCATTCAGAAAGGGACCTAACTCTTTCCCTGATCTTCCCTCTTGTTCCCGACACACTTATAAAAATCCTTCTTGCTACCCATCACATCCCTTGCTAGCTGCAACTCCAATTGTGCTTTGGCCTTCCTGACTTCATCCCTGCACGCCTGAGCAAGAGTCTTATACTCCTCCCTTGTCACTCGTCCAAGTTCCCACTTGTAAGCTTCCTTTTTGCGGTTTACCTCACTGAAGAGTTCTCTGCTAAGCCAAGCTGGTCTTCTGCCACACTTGCTAGTCCTCCTGCACATCGGGACAGTTTGTATCTGCAGTGTCAGTAAGGTTTCTTTAAAATACAACCAGCTCTCCTGGACTCCCTTTGTGAGTCTCTCATCATGTATTCTGAAAGGTGTCTCAAGAACAAACCTATTTAATTATACTGCTGCAAAATATGAAAAGCAGGTTGAATTCAGAATACCTGATTAAAATTCTAATTGTTCTGCTGGCTTTTCAAGCCAAAAGGATGGTATCGGTAGCTGACGTACATTACAGCCATGTGCCGTCTTCTGTTCTGATCACACGACTTGCCATGAAAAGAGATGGCAAATCACAGTAGCGTAACTAAGAGGGGGAAATGGTGGAAAGGAGCAGGAGGGAAGTGGACTGCTCGGGCAACAGAACTGCCCAACTCACCACTCGCAAAACACTGTTTCTACGTCGCGCGCTCCAGCTCGCTCTGCAGGCTTCTCAAACTGCAGCCCCCGAGTATCAAAAACCTGAGTTGGGGACACGGAAAGAAACTGCAACAAGTTACATGCCCATGCTTTTTGGAGGTTGCGCTGCAGGAAGCCGTCATCCTGCAAATGCCATTCCTATATTTAAGGGCAGACTAGGCTATCACAGCTTCACTTAAATCAGTAGGGGCCAACCTTTTTTGTAGGCATGCCAAAAATTACCCTGCACCCTCCCCAAGGACCTACCGCTCTAATCCCTTTCCCTTACCCAATTTGCAGCTCAGCTTTTTGCTCCCTGCCCAAATGGTGCTCTGCTTTCTGCCCAGAGACTTCTGCTTCATTTGGAGCTATGCTTTCCGCTCCTTCCCCCATCTGCCACTTGCCACACAGATAAGCTGCCTTTGCTGCTTGTGACACCTGGGCCACAGGTTAGCCACCCCTGCGTTAGCTGGTCCATTTGAAACCCCTTAGATACTTTATTTATTCACATACCACAAGCACCTTTCTCTGCAAAAATCAGCCCTCCAAAATTGTGGTGGATGCTTTAAGTGGGAAGGGTGGTTTTTCATCACTGCAATAAAAAGAGGGAGGAATATTAGAGCACAGCATTTGCTTGCTTCTGGATGCCAAGATGGCTACTGTCTCTCCATGGTCCAAACAAGCATGAGGAGTGGAGACCTGCGTTAGACCATAGCTGTAGCTATTGGTGGAGTGTTGTAGCTGGTGCCTGAAAAAGCAAATTAACTGGTTCCAGGCAAGTGAGCTGTTGCATGAGGTCTCTAGCATCCCAACAAGACTTTGGACACATCTCAATTTTGGAAAACAGAAAACAGATTTTTTGAGTCATGGCATGAGCTAGACTAAGTCCCCCGGGAAACGCAGAGAGTCTCGGAAGTATGGCAGTCCAGGAGACAGTCTGAGCGAGACAGCAGGAACTTCCTGGGCTGGCACGAGACCAATAAAACTAAGGGCCAAGATCCTTGCAAGAGAAGTGGCAAAGCAGTTCTTCAGATAAGTTCCTATAAATAAGAGAGTGTTGTTTGCACAGCATAAGCTTCATTAAGGTGCTATCAACTGCATGCAGCAGCTCACTTGCCCTAAGGTTGAGAGAGGAATCTGCCCCTTCTGTTGGCTTGGGCCACAGAGAAACAACAGCCGTCTTGGCAGCCAGAAGCAAACCGACACTGTGCTCTTATATTCTTCCCTTAAGAGATGCTCCCCAATTCTGGAGGGCTGATTTGGGAGAGGGATGCGTGTGGTACATGAGTAATGCAGTATTTCCAAAATGCCAGTTCTGCTACACGTGGACTGTATCGTATGCCACAAAAGCTGCATGTTTGTGAGGCCTGTCACAGCTCAGATGTGGCCATCCCAAACCCACAACAATGAAACTTCAGTATGACACCTCACTACCACGTTGCATGTTTTATGTATTACAAATTTTGGAGATTTTGAAATTTTTGGAGAAGTCAGTTTCTTCTCCACTTACCCGTTAAGTGAAAAATAACAGACTTTTAAAAAATGATCAAAGTTGTAGATATAGATATGTGATGAAAACAAACTTAGGAAAGCATGTTTTGATAACAGTGACCCTTCAGATTTTAGCAGCACATTCTGCTTTCCTGTATTTATGCCCATGTTATCAGTCAGCTTTTGCCCTCAGATATGCCCTTACTGAAGTCAATAAATAATAAAGGCGTATCTGAGGGCAGAAGCTGACCTGTAACACGAGCATAATTTATAAAAGAACTTTACTAAGTCAAAATACAACTGTAGTACAATCTATTATACAATACTTCCCTGCTAAAACTATTCTAACCCTTGAACTTTGCACACACAACTTCTTGGGGACGAAGAAATATTTCAAGATACATAGCAAGAGCAGTTATACTCCTTTAAATATTAGGCAACATAAGGAGGCAATTTAAAAGAAATAAAGTGCATCTTTGGGAGACATCACCCCTTCTTTCTGACTGATTTTTTTTTTAAACTGTGTCAAGGAAAAAAAATCCAGGAGGAAGAAAGATTTAAAGAGTGAAAATACATTAGCAAATACAGATAAATTTGTTTTTAATAAAGGAGTTAATTTTCTTTCAATCCTATATAAAACAATAGCAATTAAAAACTTCATTTTTGAAAGTAAAATATTTACATATGAACAAGTAACTGTGCAAAATTTACATGAAAAAAATGGAAAGACAGGATTTCCTAAAAGACAAAATAAAAGGTGTAACAGTTGTCAGGTGTTGATAAAAATACTGATCAGCATTCAGTTTACACGCAAGAGAGTTAAATTCTAACATAAGAGTTCACACAAAGAAAGCCAAAGTATTTACAGTCATAAAAGTACTATCAATAGACAATTTAATACAATAACCTCTGAAAATATAAAGAACCAATTAGTATATTTGTAATAAAAAAATAGGTACAAAGAAGGGACTTTGCTCTGGACATCTTTAAAGTAGGCCCACAGCTTGCATACAGTCTTTTAGCAAAATAATTATAGTTTACATAGCCATTTTTATGTTATGTGCCAAAAATTATGTACAATTACTGACAAAATACACCAACCATTTTTCAACACTTGATTCACACTGAGAAACAGTCTTTTTGATGATTCCTCTCAACTTTGATTTTATTTAATCTAAGCTTTCACTTTAGCTAAAAAACACAGTGCAAGTAAAATATATTTATGCTGAAAAGGTTTTTCTTTTTTTCGTTTTTTTCTTTTTTTAACTTTACAGCTTTACAAACTATAGCAAATAAAATGCATTTTTACAGATGCTGCTAAAACATTCAGAAGTAACCCTCCTTTATGGGATTTCAGGGCCTCTAATAAGCGATAATGTGATTAAAAATTGAGGTTATGTTTAAAATTGTATATCCCTCTAGAATTTGAACATTTGGGGGGGAAAGATAAATATACTTAAAAATCAGTTTGCTTTGCTAACTGACTGGTTGTTTGTTGTTGTTTTTTTTTTTTAAAAAAAAAAGCTAAATGAAATGAGGTCATCTGCTGTAGACATATACCTATATAATCAATTTAGTTAAGTAAAACTGAACTAAAATGCACAATTAATGTTGAAACTGCTACAGGGCTGACAAAGGGTAGCTAGTTATTTGCTAAACGATTTCCATCAGTCTTTATATATGGCTTGTTTGGCAAGAAGGCCACTCAATCAAGAGATGAGTTAATAAACAGGAATATAAAACTGTTCGTTGTAAAGAGGTGGTTGTTTGTTTGTTTGTTTAAACAATATCCCATTTGCTTGTTACAAAAAGGCGTAATCTGCAAATATATAAAAAATGTCCTCAGGCGGCTCTCTGTCAAAAATACCTTGATCTTTTCCATTTTACTTAAGGAATGCTTTATATAGCACTAGTGAATGGCTTGTCTCGCGCTCATTTTCTAAACAAAATATGAGGTCCCTGAGGTTCACCCGCGTTATCCTTTGTCGCGTAAACTGCCTGGTTGTTCCAACTCCAGAACTGCCTGGGACTGCCGAGCTTGTACCGGATCCCTAGAGGCGAGAAGAAGCGATAAAGTCAGAATGTTTTAAAGCCCGTGGTTAATGCTCTGTGCCAGAGTTCTACAAACAATAAAACAGGAGCAGTAAAAAGTGAGGGACTGCTTACAGGTAAGCATTGGACCTCGTATGCTACTAGATGTCTTTTTTCATTTGCAAACAGGAGCACAACTAAGTGAGCAGACAGAAGTTCCTGGTAGCTCCTACTGTACAACCTGCAGAATGTAGTCCGCTTTATTAAACATACCGCCTGTTGGAAAACAACCCAATGAAGGCCCAGAATCGATAACTGGTGGCTACCGGCACTGAGTACATGTAGCTTCAGCTGAATGCTTTCAAAGTGACTTAAGAGCCTCGGTCCCACTTTTACTAGTCTTGGGTACTTTGGCTGGAGCCTCACCCCCACTTCCCCTGTGTGACCCTTTCACACAGAGTAAAAGTACTGGATCATTGTAAAGGATGCCCAGAAGTCTTGTATTTGGCTGACTGAGAATCCAATTAGTGCAGGTACAGTAGAAGCCCATCTTAAAGCTGCCTTCTGAGGACCCCACACAACCCTTGCTGGATGGGGTGTGTTGAGGGCTAGAAGGGTATATAGAAACTAGCCCCACAACATGCAACTCTGAGGCCTGCTGGTCAGCTATGGCGAAGCTGCCACAACCTGGTTACTCCAAGTCTCCAGGGCTGTCTGTGTCTGAGCAGCAGGGCAACACACAATTAATAGATTTAGGCTTGCTAGCTCTTGACAAGAAGGATCCATATGCAATCTCTGATGTGGCGTGTCTCCACCCCCTCAACCCCTCCCCAAACTAGAAAAGGCAAGGCTGTACCCATCAATCAGGGGAATGAGCCCACTGCAGATCAGGCAGAACTTAAAGCCTGACGGTTCTGAGTCTGTTGAGTTGGCATGAAAGGTTTCAACTTGTAGAGGAATGCATACAAGGGTGCATTTTTTTCCAGGAAACATACACATTAGAGAACAATCAAAGGTAATGAGGATATTGCTTCTTCAAACTAAACCTAGAAAATGAATTTGAAACTAAAAGCAAGACAGAAGGTGGAGACTTGCTGGGTTTCAAAATACCGTCACAGAGGAAACCAAGGGATGATTGCAGCAGCTCACTGCTTTACCCTCTCACATGAGACCATAAGACTTTACAGGGCATTTGTTCAGTCCTTAAGGATGCTGCTATTCAAAAAAAAAGTCAGTCTCATGTGTTTAGGGTCTATGTACCTCTACAATGGGATCTATACTGACACCTATGCAAAGAGGAAACTAGTACTGGGAGTTTACATACAAGAATTAAGTGAAGCAGAGAGATGTGTTTCTTGCCTTGCCTTATGGATTAGGGAAGTTCCTTCCCCCGGTGCCACTGAACACTCGTATAGTTACAGCAGAAAGAGCGTTTCCTAGACCTAAGGCAACCAAAGACTGATACAAATTAGTAAGGATTGAAATTGAAAAAAAGTAAGAAAAGGTATTCTAAGGTGAAGAAACAGATAAAAAACTAAGGGACTGAAGGGTCCTAAGGGACCCTTGTCCTAAGGGTCCCCTTGGGACAAGGCCTGGGACTGAAAGTGTCTGGGGAGGATGTAAAGAGGCTTTAAAAAAGGTAAAGCAATAGTTTCAGAGGACAGAGGACAATTAAATACCATAATGAGACCAAAGAAGCCATGTTTATAAAGCAGTACAGGCAGCCACAATAAAATGCAATTAAAGAAGTCATTTAAAGCTTACATACGCTCACTTTGCTGACAGCACAAATTGAAGTGCAGAAGCAAACATGTCAAGCTGCCATAAAATGCATTCAATATTAAAAAATTGTCAACTCAAATTATTACCAGTGTTATGGACACATGAAAGGCAGGAGCCTGTGGGACTGGCTGGGCTGGCTATTGCTTATATCCGACAATCACTTCCTTGCTCGCAGTTAAAACAGGAAGGTATTGGTGGTGAGGCCATGAAGCGCTCTGACCAGCAGATGGCACACACCGACCAAGAACTTCGCCTGTGCTTTAATTTGAAGAAGTCTAATTGCCTGTATGACAGCTACTGCTGCTTTACAATGCGTGTTTTTACACAGGACAAGGAAAACAAGTGGACAAATGGGATAACATGCATTACACCCTAGAAGCCTGCTTTTATCAGGTCTATTTACAGAAAGCAAGATGAATTTCATTTTAATCGTTTCGGAAAGGTAGCACCATTTTACTGTGCATTTTACACAGAAAAACAGAAAAAGCATTTATAAAAAGATGCGAGGTGGACAGTCATCACAACCTCTAAAGCTTCAGTACCAAATTGCATGGCCGCTCCTATACCCTGTAGTTCTGTTTATTTAAAAGGAATGTAAAAAATATCACAACAGAGAGATTCAAGAAAACAGTTGTAAATGCATGTGGATAGGATCCTGAGGAAAGAGCTAATTCAATTTTCTAGATAGCAAAAGGAATGTATTCATGTACAGTGTCCATTATTAAGAAGCCAATCGAAACTTGTGTTGGAGACTTGCGTCTCCCAAGCTAGTTCTACACACTGTTCAGTGCAGCTCTTCCTCGTTCCATAACATTTTAATCGGGAAATTGGACTGGTACTTCAGGAACAGTGTAGCGACTCGATGTTCTGTGCTACATTTCTGTAATGTGGAGAATTATTTACTAAGAGATTTTCAAAGAGATCTAGGCTCCAAGTAGGATTTTTAAAAGGCCTTAGGTAGGTTAGGCACCCAGCTCCCACTGATTCCACGGGAATTTAGTGCCTAGACTACTCTGGCAATCCTAAGAATCCCACTAGGTGCTTACCTGTATTTGCAATAGCCAACTCTGGCCCAAAGTGCATTAAAGCAAAACAAACTCTACGTTTACCAGCCACAAAGCAGAGAGAGATTTTCTTAACTAAACCCAAACCAGCATCTCTAAATGTTTTAAAGGTTCAACAAACATTTACATTAATTTAAAAGGGGTGTTGTCCTGGTCACAAGCCTAGCTCACTTACAGACCTGAGTGATGGGGTTGGGACGATATAAACTGCTAAACTGGGGAAGTATGATTAGTGCACCAGGGTAAATTTCAGCACATAAGAATAAGGGTGGGGACAGAAAAGAGACTGGGAACATCACAAGAGCCCTGCTCCTACTTCCATGTGAATGGACACCTATGTGGGACACAAGACAACACCAGGACTTAAGATTGGCATGACTTTGTGCTCATCTCTGCCTGCATCTCAAAGTCACAACTCTGGTACCAAAACATAAGAAAACCAGTACTTAAGAGTTTCATAAAGTCATAGCGTAAGTTGCTATCTCTCTCAATAATGTCAGTTTGTGAATACTGAAGAATTTAAATTCTATCTTGTAACTCAGTCCTAAGCATAATGATATTTTCTTTGCAGTACTTCAATACCTACTGTGTAGAATATGTTATTTCTAACGGTAAAAATTAAATTGCAGGTGTTTTCTTTTTAAAAAGCTACTACTGGCGACATTTATTGAGCTGCGGCATACAAAGAGTTAAGAGTCTTTTGCTAACTTTTAAACAACCTAGTCAGGTATAAAATATCTAAGTAGATTGCAAACTGTTTTATTGAATTTTGAAATGGTACAATTACTACTTAGAGGTAACTTTACATGCAATTAAGATTCAGCACTCCTTTGACATCAAAAGCTTACATTTACAAATCTGTGTCTAACTACAAAGGATCAGATTTTTTGGGAACCTGTAGTTAATTGGTTAAACGGTAAGTGATTAATCAGCAATAACCAAATTAACCAGATTTAGTCAAAGTACAAAATGGAAATTCCTAGTAAATGTAAAATATATTCAGGTTTGCCTTAATATTACAATTTTACAACAAATATTACAATTGCAGGTATGTGTGTAGAAGCAGGCAACACTGAAACTGCTGCTGCAACTTCTGTTCCTATACCCTGACATCACAAGCTTTAACTGCAGGATGGAATTCTCAAGTAGTGCATCATTTTAAATGTGTCGTTTAAATTTTTAATTTAATCTTGAAATGTATACTACTACTTTTACAAATGTTATTCCAGTCATCAACTAATTTGTTAAATGGGATTTTAATTCACATTTTTCCCTACTGCAGGTGTTTTAATTACCCTCAGCACTAATATCTCAAAAGTGCTAGGAATGCTCGCCTGCTACCTTTTATTTGCACGCTTTATGTACAACAAATATCATTTACTAGCATTATTATTGTTGCAAAGCTACTTTTCGTAATATGCAATACTACCCGTCACATACTTAGTTGTTTCAAGAGCAGACAAAGAAATACAAAGTAAGAGGAAGGGAAAAAAAGGTCTTTCATGCAAATTACTGTAGCAATAGAAGTATAAAAATCTACCCAAGAAGTGATATACTGTATCTCGAACACTAGTGCTATTAGTTCTGCACATGCTCTCCCCCAACTGGCTTTCTCTCTGCACAGTTTGAAGGCTCAACTGTAGTATTTAACTCTATGGAAGGAAAAACCCAAGTGTTCGTTCTTTTTAGCGTTGCAGATGCACTATTCAACTTCCAACAGATCTTGCACACAGGAAACATTTTGACTCAGTTTATTAACAGGTCTCCAGATGCAGATCATGTACACCTCAGGCTTCGACAAAATTTAAAAGTAATCTGCATACTCAATTTTCAAGCATTAAAGTCAAACATTAAACCTTCTCCAGAAACATATTTAAATCCCTTTCTGGCACTAGATACAAACGACAAGTTTAAAATTAAAAGAAATCGGCTGGATATTGCTTAATGTCTGACAAGATTAGGCTGCTTGCAACCATGAACCAAAAAAGACACTTTAAACTCAGTGCATGCCCAGAAGAGGGAGCACAACAGCCGCACACAGCTTTCCCAGGGTCTATAGAGATTGGGTGCTGTAGTACAGCTTGTTTGATGCTTTTATCTAATAACTGATTGAATCAGCTTTAGCTAAGTGGCAAAAAGCCCTTTTTTGCACCCAATCTCTACAGACACTGTAGAGCCAGGTCAAAGTAACAGGCTGCTGCTTCTGATAGAGTACTTTTTTGGGAAAGGGTGGTTTAAGCACATCTGTCAGTGCCCTTAGAGCCAATCAAAACCTGGAGAAAGTTGTGATAAGCAAGATTTTCATAGTAAGTCTGTCAATATTTCAGCAATGATTTCAAACAGTGGACCAGTGGCACTACTATTCACCTCTCTGAAATGTTAGAAATAGCTCACAACTTGGCTGGTAACTTTTAGATACAATGTAGTTTTCTACATAGAAGAAACAAGGTAACTGAATCATTTCCTCCAGTCCCTTTCCTGTACCTGGAGAGCATGGGTCCTACTGAAAACCTGACTCCCAAGGACTTTATTGGGCTTGAAGATGCCCCTCATCAAATCCCCAACAAGAGATTCCAATCTGTGGCAGAATGCCGTGAAAACTATGGGTCTCATCAAACACAGACACAGAGTCACACATACTTTTAACATGGAGACCAGAAAGACTGCTGTGGATGCTTGTGTAGCAAAACTGTAGGATCTTTGCATACAAGAGCTATTATACTGTACCTCTGTCCCCGACCCAGATCCTGGTGAATCAACTTTCCTTTTCTTCCTAGGACCAATTGCGGCTAATGCAGTTAAGTTGGCATCCCTCTGTCTCATTTGTGCTAGCTCTTGTTGCTGCATCTGCGTTTTCCAAAATAAATACGTGTTAGTTTTTCCTCCTAATTTTCTGAGGATATTAAATTGTTAAAGTACACAGACACCTGAACACGTACCTCCTTGGCCTTCTGTTTCAACCTAAGTTGTTCCGGATCTTCTTGTCTAGACCGAGACTACATATGGGTAAAGAGTTTGGGAAAGAAAAAAAAAAAACATAGAAATTAATTGAATTGAAAAACAAAGTTGAAGACACAAAAGTTTGTCTAAGTGAAGAAGTGTGTTCAAGTCAAATTCCTGCCCAATTCTACACAGTCAACAACACACCAGGGAATGATGTAGCGAGCATTATATCTGGACAATGTTAACGCTACAACCTGAATGACCAAGTACCTATTTACACCTAGGCTGAACAGAGGCAGCGCATGACATGGGTCCAGAGTGAGATTTGAACTCACATATCTGGAGCTGTAACAAGAGGTCTTGGCCAATCTGCTACCCTGCACTCTCTTGCAATTATTGTTACATTAGTTCCAGGAGAAGTGGAGAATGCTTATTACTCAGGAAAATCAAATGAGAGATTATGGGTTTTTGTGAGTGATGTCTTATATTGGATCAACTGCATGCCTGGGATAGTTAAACAAGCTTTCAAATGTATTGCATTCTTCATCAGGTCTGAGGAAGGAAGCGAGCACAGCTCTTAAGAACAACGGGTACAGCTGTGAAGTTGGAGGGGGACGAAATTCCCAGGGGTAGCAGACAAATAATTAGCAGAAGCAAATGAAGCTTGCCTCTGTCTTAAGTCCTGGACCATCATGGCTAGATTAGAGTCACTCTAATACTACCATGAAAGCCAAGCACATTTTAGAAGCTTAAAATATCTTCAAGTTCCTATCTTTAGGAATCCAAGTCTGGAATGTCAGCTTCTAAATAACCATTATAGATCATGTGTGCTTTGCTTTCTAAAGCACTTGCTACCACAGATACCGTTGCAGAGAGTATGCTGTACTGTAGCAATACTGTTTTTCATTTGAGAGCTCCCTAAAAAACCTATTGTTGCACTTAAACAATAACCCCACCCCCCAAAACCCATAATCTTATTCTTTCCTTTCATTCTTCAGATTCAATACCCCACTAGTATAAGGGCACCCTCTATTTTCCAGTCCAGTAGAGTAGATTGGTTGCATCCATCAAATTTACACTTCATAGTAAAATGCTCTTACATTCTTGACACGGGAAAGAGACCTTTTTTTTTTTAAATCCCTCTTTTGATGGACACAAATAGTAAATATTCCAAATAGCTAAATATTCACACCTTTAGCTACATCTATGTGGATGCAAGTCACACAACTGGATGTGGACATATCTGAAATTCCTAATGTGTTGTATTAACAAGTCAGATTGCCACTTATACCTAAACGTTTGGAACTGGAGGTTAGTGAAAAATTACCACTTTAAGTATATAACTGACTACCTAATTATAGATAGGAGTACCACGAGTGCACATATATATCAAGTAATTGCTTGTACAAATTACCAGTTTAACTATCCATCAGTTTGCATAAGCAACTTGTATAGGCAACTCCACAGTAACTGCATGTATGTTTTTCAAACTTAAAGTGATGGAAAAAAAAATCAGGAACTAGACACAAAACCCCTTCCCCCTTCTACCTGCTCCCTAAAAGAATAGGTTTTCAGCCTTTTTTCATTTGTAGACCCCTAAAAACTTTCAAGTGGAGGCATGGTCCCCTTTGGAAATTTCAAAGGGAGGTGCAGATCCCACTGAATTGTAAGTGTGGGTATTCACATACTTTTGATTGACCATAGTCATCTTTCGCAGACCCCTTAGACCAGGGGTGGACAATTATTTTGGGCGGAGGGCCGCTTACAGAGTTTTGGCAAGCCACTGAGGGCCACATGACAGGCAGTCAGGGGCAGATAAATAAATTTTTTTCTGATATAGATCCCACCGATTCTAAAATATAGAAAATATATTTTTTCTATCCGCAGGCCAGATAGGCCTGGCAGGCTGCATCTGGCCCATGGGCTGCATTTTCCCCACCCCTGCCTTAGACAGTCTGCAGAACTGTAGGGGTCCACAGACCATAGGTTGAAAACCACTGCCCAAGAATAGGCAGACAAGGTTCCTTGGGTGAATTTGATATCTTTGATTAGACCAACCCAAATGGTTGGAGAATAGTTATTAAGCAAGCTTTCGCTTTGAAAAACCCTTCGTGAGGCTAAGGAAGTTTCAGCAGTTGGTATGTGCTCTTACTGGATTCCTGTGCAGTGGAGAACCAACGAGTTATGCCATGCTAAAAAGCCTGTCTGTCCATCTCTCAGAGATCAACAACCATTTAAAATTTAAGATTTCCTATAATTAGGGTGAGTGAAATGGGGGCAGAGACAAACCCACATTTCATGATTTACATGGGAAAGCTTTAGCTAAAGTCTATGCTCATCAGGTTCCATATCTGAGCCTAGAAACAGAGCCCTCCCTTTTGCTGCTTGTCCTGTAGAATAAAAGACACCCGTATCCTTTTGACGGCAAATGTGGCACTTTGCAAATCGAAGTGTAAAATCCAAGCACTTGCCTTTGCTGCGCGCATTAAAATTTCCCTTTCTTGTTCATCTTTTCTCTGTTTTTCTATTTGATCAAGTTGTTCAAAGAACTTGAGCTGAGCCCGAACATCACTTGCTTGCTCATATCTTTCATCATCCTGAAAATGTAGTAAAAATGCTTTCAATTACACATTGTAAAAACAAAGCGGTTAGCTTGTCTTGTACACTTGAATAAGATCACATACGCTTAAAGCTTAAATGTTCACTTAGCCCTTTTCAAACCAGGAGTATATCTTTAAACCAGTCAGACTAAAACCTATTTTAAAAAACAAGCTTTTTGTCTTGTTCTGTGAACTCATCGGGATTTGACTTTTAACTAATATTATCATATAACTTTGGCCTTTCAAACACATTTCACAGATGCCTTTTTCAACAGCTGGATTCTGCAAAGCACAGGTTTCTTCATGAAGATGGTAGATCACTATCTGGAATTCACACTATGCCACAGCAATGCGTTTAGTGGAGCAACCGTTCCTCTCTAGCCCCAACTCCATGAGGGCCTGGACACATACTTTTGCATATATCAACAAGAAGAAGTGGACATACAATGTCAAGCCCTACACCAAGATGATCTACTGAAGTCTGGTATAGATTTATCAAAAAAACACGATAACAGACACCCATAAATGATGCTGGTGTGTGTACTGTGTGCCCGCAGATATCCCAGGGTAACCTCTGTTCCATTCAAACAGGTTGTTTCAGCAGAATGGTATTGTAATATCACCTACTGCGGTAACTATTCTGTGATAACTAGTCATTGGATGGATCTGGATCTTGGTGCATTTAATATCAGCATACAAAGCCAATGCAAATTACACTAGCATCAATCCAGTGCCTCAGTGATGAGAAAGGGAAGAGGTTTATTCTACTAGCAGGTGATAACCACCTGCTTGAGAAGGGGAAGGGAATGGAAGAAGTTGGTGCCAAACTGCTTACTCAGCATTTATGCACACTCTCCTCAGAAAGCTTATGGAGCTTTTGCAAAATGGTTGGCAGTGGAGCAGCAGAAATACCCCATTGCTGTAGGCTAAATGGGCAGAAATAGGGCAGCTGAATGGCTTGAGCATGGACCTGCCATCCTCAGTGCCACAGGATGCTGTTTTGTCATGTCATGCTACAAGATAGTTGTATTTGCTGTGAATATGGCCAAATTGGCTAATACCTCCTCTAGGCTGGACTAGCAAAAGGTTTTAACAACGTCCCCCTCCAAAAAAGTGTGGGAATCCTAGTGGTTTGAATTACAGAGTTAAAGGAAACTCAGGGAACATGATAAATTAACCAGTACATTTTCAATGTGCAGCTAGCATCCCCTGGGGAGGAGAGGCTGCTATAGGCCATGTTCTGCAGTTTGCTTGAGCATGGGACCCAGGACACTGCCGGCATGGACACCATCAGCAGGGAGGGCAGGGATCATCTGATCCTTGATTCCTTCCAGCATTGGGAGTGTGACAATATCCAACAGCAAGGCTGAATCCAATCCTCAGGGCTAGGCTAAGGGAAACCGCCTTCTCCTTCCTTTTGGTCGTATGGTTTAAAGTCACTTAATCCCACACTAGATCCTATTAATAACCTGACAGATGGCAAGGAGGGGCAGTTTTTCTCCTCAGTTCATTTTAAATGCTTTTAAGGCTGAAAGCTGAAGCTTTACATTCATTTTCATGCTTCTCTGTGTCTTCATACTACTGTCTTCACTAACCTTAAATTTATAACATACCTTTAAATATAAAATGAACATCAGAACGTGTACACTTTAGCTGATTTCGACTCTTCAAGGGGAAACTCAAATCCAAAAGATTTAATAGTAAATCTTTTTCTGAACCTTAAATAGTGTACGGCACACCTGAATTTAAAAAACCCAACTGCCACAATGTTTAACATTTCAAAATACATACTTCTGACATACACAGTCCTTGGAGATGGCATATAAAGGTAAGTAACATTTCTATAGCAAATTTCAGGTCTCAACACACAAAGATTTACATCTTGTCCATCCAAATGATCCACAGCATATGACCTAGAGAAAATCTGGAACCTCTTGGGTAGTATACTCAAAAAGCACAATCATCTAATCAAGTTATTCTATAATATCACGCAGCAGCCTTCTACCTGACTGTCATTCAACTCTCTCTCTCCCACTCAAGTATTACAGGTTGCACCACAGCACACCTTGGGGCTGCCTGCAACACTAGCTTCCTTCAAAAGACACATATAAACAAATGAGTTTGTGTTCTCAAAACATTATCATCCAGAGTCTTTCTCCATCCCCACACTTTCTGCTCTGGAAGAGGAAGACTGGAAATCCTCTTTAAAAAAAAACCCAGTCCCAATCCGTAGCATAGTCCAGGCTGTACTCAGAGCACACATGCCCAAAGGTAAAATATTCTTCTGAACACTACCATTTACACAATTAAAGAAAACAGTTACCTTGTAAGAAATATTCTTTTGCTGGGCAGTCTCCGATAATTTTTCCACAAGATTTTGTAATCGCTGTTGTGCAGCATGAGACACATAGCTAACTACATCAGGATGGATATCCGTTATCCCATGTTTTTTACCTGTGATCAAAATTAAAATATAGCTTTTATTGCACAGTTATAGTACTGCACAGTTGCAAAGACCAAAATTACAGTAAAGATAGTATGTGCCTAACTTAAGCCTCACAGATGTCCATGTAATATGCACGTGAAAAATAAAGGCCTTAATGCATTTCTCAGCTGTATGCTGTATGTCTCCTGTTCCTAATTTTTCAAACAAAGTTATATGACATTTACTAATATTCTATGAAATCTTAAAAGTTAGCTTTAAAAAAAAGAGAAAGAGGCTGTTTTCTCACTAGTCTACAAAATTCACCAATTTATAAAGGTTATCACATTAGCAGTAAATATAGTGTTCAACAATTTTAAAAGTTCTACATCCTCCCGCCCCCTTTTTTAGAATCTATCATATTATACAACATCCAATAAAACACGCAAATACAAGATCAAGCCATTTTTATAATGTTTGTGATGTCTCGGTAGCTTGTCAACCTTCTGTTATCATGCACCTAGTAATTGCTAGTGAATGTCAGAAGACACCAATACTTAAAATGACTATTCTGGTATATTTCACTGCGTTTAAAAACATTTGTATTGTAACTGAGACCTATGAATGAATGAAAGTTGTGTGTTTGTAAAGGTTAGGCTAGCAAGGGCCAACATACCTATTTCTAATATCCTTCTTTGCAAAGGTGCTGAAAAGAGGAAGGCTTCATCTTTACAAGACCTTGTTAACGTGCCCACTAATTCTGAGTTTGTTGCCAATATCCGTGCACTCTCTTCTGACAGGTTGACTCCAGCCATTGATGCAACGTCATTAATATCATCATCATCCCTTAGGAAGGGAAAATTATGAAAAAAAAAAAATCAACATTCAGTGCATCTATAGATATGCACCTGCAGTGCAATTTTGCATAGTGTGTCCTACATCTCATCTGCACAGGATAAACTCTTCAGTTGTTAGTACCTAGGCACAACCAACTTTACTCTTTCACAATAAATAAATAACAATTTTAGAAGGCCATTAACTTTTCATTTGCCTAAAACAGTAAAACTCAGAATTAAGATATCCTTCAGAATGCCTCCTCACTTATGCCCCTTCACCACTGTATATTTTGAAAGTACCTTGCTAGCTAGCTTAGGGACTACACATCACAGTAAAACATTTGTTGGGAGAGCAGGACTCAAACTGTGTGCCAATAAAAGAATTTAAGAGAAAATAATATGCCATATGACAGCATAGTTTTATAACCTATCACATGGCATGATCATTTTTAACTTCATTTTAATACAAAAAAATGAAGAGGCCAAAGGACTTTAAGATCATTAGAAACCTGAAGCTACTCTCATTTTGGAAAATATTACCAATCTATGGGGGTGCAATGCAAAAGCTAGTATTAACTATTCTGAGGTCAACACTTTAGCCTGATTTAAAATGAGAGTTCTCTGCATGTACCGCTACACCCTTTCAACACATGTGTGGCAGTGACTTCAGGCAGGTAGTAATGGGACAAGTTTTGCTGTGAATGCATATAACAATACATGCTTTCTAACTTTCTTCATGAAAGAGCAAATTTACAAGACTGCACAAGAACCTGGACATCCGTCTTTATTCACTTTGCATATAATAAATCATTAACTGAACAGACAACAGTTTGACCTTCATCAGGTCATTCAGCACCAGAGTGGAATCCTGGGCATGCTTTTGTAGTCCTGCTCTCCCTGGATGTCGTGCCCTCCCCATGCCCTCTCTTCAGGTTTTCACGGTTTGAAAAGTACATGCCCAGAAATGATGCTGCTACAAAATGTGCCAGATGTAGAAGCTTAGCACAATAAGTTGAAGTGGAGGAAGTCTGAGCAGAGATGAAATGAAGAGAAAATACTTCCCATTTCTATTCTTCCTGCAAGTCTACCTAACCCTGAGTCAAAGGCTAGACTTCAGTGAACTTTGGGGTCAGGCCCTATGTGCACACATACGGGGCTTCACTTCTTACCTAAAAGAGCCTCCTCCAGGTTCTTTCAATTTATTCTTTTGAGCGGCAGCTGCTTGCATTGAAATAGTGGAAATAGCTTTACTTCCAGGTAATACTGTTGGTTTTACCACAGGTACTGCAAGAAAATAAAATCAGGATTTGTATTCCCTTGTGATGTAGTCTCAAACTTCGTTATCTATTTTTGGGTAAACAACATCCGATTTGGCACAAAAGTATTGCTTTAATAAGGGCCACAATGCTAATAAAAATGTTGGTAACAAACAGTTGCCCTTCTCCCTCCCAGCTGTTTTCACTAACTTTAAACACTCCACTCCTGAGTTTGCAACCCAGCCATTAGAGCACTACACACTAAATGGTTTAGAGAAATGACAGCTGTTATGCTGTAGCTACAGAGAATTCAAATCTGATACTCTCACAGAAACCTAATTATCTCAAGCTCCTTTATACCACATATAATTCTTACAAAAGAAAAGGGTCAGTAACTGCAAACCATATACCATTTGGCTTATTTTTACTCTTTTTTGAAATAATGAATTTGAGCTATTAGGAACAAAAACAATCAGCTTAAAAAAATTAAGCTTGCAAAATAAGGCGCTTTTGCCAGTATAAAAGCTTTAAAGAGTGACAAAGAAATTCTGCCTTGGAATGTATGTGGTGGTTTCCTCTCATTTCAATAGGACTTTCATACATACTTACAGAGAATATGGCCCTAAATGATTTAAAGAAGACAAGCAGCATGTCTTAGGCCCCCTCTACATCTTACATTTATGCTGTGATTAACATGTTAATCATGACATAAATGGCAAGGGTGCTACACATACATGTGATTTAAGGCATCATAAAACGGCAAGCCACCCATAAAAAGTGTTCTATATATAATGTTGAACAGGTGTAGCAATTTCATCAGGGCCCATGGGCCACACAAGTGGTACGGGACTGGCTCATTGGCCAGATCGGGCCAAGAGACCAGCCCTGCAAGCTACATCTATTGCATTGTGTCAGAGCACACTGCGCATGGGTCCTACCCAGGGCGTGCCACATGCAGCATACAAGTCCAGTCCGAGACCCAAGGGCAGCACTGGGCTAGATCTTTAACACCCCCAGTGTAGAACATTTTTATGGCTGGTTTGTATGGTGCCTTAAATTGAAGGTGTAGTAGGTTCAGGACCAAGGCCAACAATCAGCTTATTGTCAGGTCTGTCCAGGGACCACACCAGGGTCTCAAACCGGGTCCAACAATCAACTAATTATCGGAGGCTCAGAATGGTAGCTGCCCCTGGCCTCAACTCCAGACCACACCGAAGCCAATTCAAGACCCTAGTTCAGTCCCTGGTCAGAAAAAACAATCAACTGATTACAAGCTGAAGCCCTGGACCTGCAGGCACCCAGCTTTTGACCTCCCAGGCTTTCAACTTGCACCAACAAGCAGAAAGGGTGTAACTGGAATTCAACCTTTAATCCCCCCCCACCCCCCCACCCCCCAAAAAATCACACCTGATGCCTTGCACATCACACCAGGGGCCTTAGTAAACTGAGTAGTGGACTTGAATTTAATTGACTCTGTACCCAACTCTGCCACTGGGCTGATGAATAAACTTAAGCACGTCATTCTGTCACTGGTACAAGGAGGCAGTGACCCTTATGTTTGTAAAATACTTTTCAGATTTACATAAGAGGAAGTTAGTTTATTAACAGACAAAAGCAAAACCACTCTATTCATTGAAGATTACTGTACCGATCTTGTTTTATAAGACAGTATTAAGGGTTTCTATTTATTATTTTAATACTAAAGAATATATGAAAAAACTCTTTTCCTCTTACCTGTCTGAAGTTGATTCAATTGAATTTGTTGAGGAGTTGTGAGCATAATACGACTATGGGGTTGCCGCAATGTTACCATAGGGGTTTGTGTCAACGTTACCTGTGGAGGCCTTATTAATGTCCCTGCTTTTTGAGACTGTTGGATAACCTGCAAAAAAGTGAAAAGGGGAAAAAAGTAAACTATCTGAGAAACAATGGTACCCAAGAGTTTAAAGTCAGGTGCAGAAGAACAAATCCTTACATCTGTCTTCAGTCTGATGAATGGATGGGCATGAGCAAAAGCAAATCTGAAATCAATACATGCTTAGACCATTTATTTTTAAATCGGTATTAGATGCTTATAATGACAAATTAATTGTTGCATATGCATTATATTTCTTTTTTGTAGGAAATATCACCAAGAGCTTCTTAGAGATATGTAGGAACAAATGATCAATTAAATATATTACATATTCAGAGGCTGGGATAAGCCAACTAAAAAAAACAGTTTTTAGACTCATAAAAAACAGTTTCATTTCACAAGTTTTTTCAGAACCATTTACTCTGCTCAAAACAAATGGGAAAACATTTAAGTGGTAGATTAATGAACTGAGGACAAGTTTACTTAAAAGTAAGCGTTTCTTTTCAATGTGCCTACTAACTACAACCAGAGTGGCTTGTAAAGTTGAAATTGAATGCTATGATAGAATGCTTTACTAAGACAGACCCATTAGATGCATGTTAGTCAAACTGATTTTCTGCCACTTAATGTTTCTTTCCTGATGGTATCCAAATACTACCCAGATTGCTAAAAGTAACCTATCCTTTTTATCGCACGTGAAAATTCCTGGATGACAAAGGTCAACAAGAAACTGAGGAAAAGCTGCAGACAGCATAGCATATGGCATTTGGCAGTATTTTAAGTAGGTAACTGTTCAGACAGGAACTTCTTAGTTATCATAACCCTGTCACTAATTCATCATTATGTTCAACAAGTCAGTCAGTTATCTCCACCCCTCATTTTCCCAACGCAAACTAGTCCTATTGTTCTACCATTGCTCCATGGAGATGGATATAGGTGTAGGGGTCTTGTGTTATACATGTACAAGCATTCGGTTAAGCTAATTATTACTTCCTCCTCAAACAGTGTTTTCAAACCAAATGAAAAACATTTTATAGACTTCATTTAATTTCTGCTTTGCTTTCCCAGACTACGCAGAGAAGTGAATATACACACACACATATTTAGGCTATTACGATTTTGCCCCTTCAATTGAGGGCCAAAAGTCAATTCTAAGCAGATAACGGAATAAATGTATCCAGAACGGCCAATGTAACGCATGAAAAAGCTGTCTTAAGGACAAAACGATGGTGGGCATCTGACTGTTTATTAGTGAAGGCTGACCTTGAATGCTGATCTGTATGTGTGTTCCTGAACAGCGAGGCACAGAGAAAGACTGTTCCTGTGAGCAACACTGCGAGTCACCAGGACTCCAAGGACCACCAAGTTCCCTCTCTGCCAACTTTCTTGTTTGACTTTGGGCATCTTCATCATTCTGTGGCTTGGTTCCTAACCTGCAAACTGGGAAAGGAACACTCCCTACACTGGAATGCTGGGTAGATAACTACCTAAATATTTTTTCGTGTCATCACTGCATGCCGTGATAATGAGGACCATGTAAAAGCATCTACAACAGAATATACCAAAATATTCTCATCTGTGAACAAATTTGAAGTTTAACATGGCAACAGGCCACCTCGCATATGCCAGTCTGTTGATCAGGTTGCTTACAAGCATTATAAACACTGTATTCTAATGATTTTTTGTGCAATGGTGTATTAAAAAACTTTCCTATGTCAAATTCATGCAAGCACCAAATGATCTATATTTCAGCAGGGTGGAGAAATCCACAAGTTAGCTGAAGTAGAGTTTCTTTCACTACACTGGATCATTACAAACTCCTAAAACCGTGATCAGTACTTATTTAAAACACCACTACGAATTCATGACATGATAGGCAATAACTGAAAGGATTTGTGAATATTTTATTTTAAAGTAAAATAGGAAATAATACTGCCCTTTAATCATCAATGTATCTAAAATTATACATCATTTTCTTTTTAGCGGTTACCTTCTTTAAACATTTGCAAAAAGAGCTCTGGCTGAGCCAAACCATTAATTTAAGAAGAAAAGTCATTGTATTTTGAAAAAGCAACTGTGCAGTAATAGAAGATGCACTTCAGCTTACGTACCAGTGGTGTAGATTGCCCTTGTTTGCTAACCCCAACTTGCGTAGGCTGTGTTATACTGATTACAGGTTGTTGAAGAGTACTCGTTACAGTGGCAGTGGCCTTCCCCGCTGTGCGCTGAACTGAGCCGCTCAGCATCACTGCTGTAAGAGCAGTTGTTGCTTGCGTCGTGGGCTGCTGCTGCTGACTTTGCTGAATAAAAGCCGCTGAGTCTGGGGTTAACTGTCTCAAGGCAGGTAAACTCCTCTGCAGAAAAGTGAAGGCAAGAGTTGATTTTCACATAGGTCTACAGTTAAACATTTTCCAAGTACAAAAATCCTAGAACACAGTGGAGTCCTAAAACTGAAAGAAAGCATCTTTGTTACTACTAAACATGCCTTTTGCTTTAACCTCAAGCAGTGAAAAGTAACAGTCTGAGGCACGTCTATGCTGAAATCAGGAGATACAACTCAAGCATATGCAGCATACCCAAAGTAGTCTTCACCTGGTAGATCAGGTACTGATAACTGTAGGAGCATGGGCTTCACTGTGCACTGCACTGGAATCCAGAGTACTTAGCTGAGGACATGTGATGCAACAGCTACACTGTTCTTGGTACCCAACTTAGGTACAATATAGTTAGCTCCATTATTTCCACATGTGCTGCAGTCATGTCTCCAACTAGAGTGCAGATGTACCCACATAGTTTTACAGTTCAAGTTGTATTTGTAACCTGCACTTGAGATTTAAGAATAATGTATAATCTTACGTAAGATTTTTCTGCATAATTAAATATTTTCTTATTTATTAAAAAAGGAAAGAAAAGAATTGCTCCTGTGATTTAAAGCCGTGTCCAGCGCTCAAGAGTCAGGAAATGCCAGTATGAAGTTTGTGTATACATGCTTAACTCTACAACAGACCAAAACAAATCTCCCAATTAGATCATAGATAGACACAGGAGGGATCTACCTACTGTTAG
>JAGPOW010000797.1:3698091-3838153 GCA_030014935.1 Caiman crocodilus | reverse complement strand
CCCCCCCCCGCACATCCACTAGTCAAACTATGTTATGCATTATTTTTTTGTACTTCTCTTTTTGCAACTGTCTGGTTACCTTTGTCCCAATTTAGCCTGCAAGTGTTTTGGGGCAAGACACTGCTTACGTTTTGTGAAATGCCTACTGTATTCATGAGTATCAGTGCAAGTGAAAAATATCAGGTTTCCTTTTATGGATAAACTTGACACTTGGAAAACAGGTAAAACCACAAGAGCCAACAGTGCAAGTTTCTCTGCATTGCCCAACTGGCATGCTTCAAACCACTTCTAAGACTTCCTCTAGGGATGAGAGGATACATATCTGTCTCCAAGCCAGGCAATCCTTAGTCTGCAACAAGACTGCAAGAAGGAACGCAAATTGTTTCAGCAGCTTTAGGCCAACCAGAGGTAAACTGCTTGGATCACTGAGAATAATATCGCTGTTCCCCATGTTTCGTATACTCAGTTAGACACAACCATGAAACTGAGGATCATTTGGTATGGGCAATAAAATATTGGAAAAATATTGAGACCGAAGGAAAAAAAATACCTTTTTGTATATTTTGCACAGCCTTTTTAAAAAAATTCTAGTCAGGTAATGTTTAAAACATTTGCATGTGCTGTTTTAGATTGATCTCTTTCTTAAGAGATGCGCTTCTCTCATTATTACAGATACATAAGCGGTGAAAGACAATAAAAGGATTAAAGGTAGTTCTATTACCTTCAGGAAAGGCACAAGGTAAGGTTGAGGTGAAGAATTAAGTTCTCGGTACAGCCTACTGGTAAAATCTTCTGCTTCAATTTTGCCATCCTATGAAATGAAATGTACATTTAAATTCACTGAATAATGAACTTTTTCACATTAATTGTGCATCTAGAAAATATCACTGTTTTCTAAAGGCCCAGTACTTTTTTGCTATTTTCGGTTGCCAGAAATGTGATGGTGACAACAATTTTGTAAAATTCAATTGTGAAGTTTGAGTCACTGCAAATCCAACAGACTAAAAAGGCTGCCAAAGTCAAAAACTCCACGGCCCTGCTTAACTTTAGTGTGAAAAATAAAACATATTCATTGCTTGGAAATGTTAGTATTATGGACAGATCTTCAATCTCTTTTGTTCCAGTCTAGTGAGAGTCACAATTTTCAAAAAAGCATTTCTAAGTTTAAAATACACAGCAGGACAAATTAGGTTAAACATTCCACAGATACTAACAAAATTATGTTTCGTCATTAGACTATGTTGTCCAAAAAATCATCTGTAATTAACTACTTGTGAATCTGCACACTTGAATACATTAGGCTAATTACCCATTCTGACCCAGAAAAAAAATCAACTTTATCCCTAGCACCACAAACAAGTATAATTTTTAGAAAAAATTCTAACTTAGTCACAACTTACACTACTTTTCTTTTTTTATTTCACATATCCTAGACCAAGAAAACAGGCTAAGCAGTTTCACTAGTTGATGGCCAGATTACAAATAATAAAGATAATTTTTTTTAATTTCCATTTTAATTCAGAAGATAAATACCTGGCATAGAAATTGTATGGTGTGTCTTAAGTTTTATAAAAACTTAGTTTTTTCAAAACAGCCTGGAGACCAAATTTGGCAAGGAACCGTCTCTTGAACTATCAATATTTTTAGTGAGCTTCTTACCAACAAGTTCTGCACTAGCTCTTTGACATTTGCTGCAGTTTCTGAAGACTGTTTTCCAGATGAAGCCAGTTTTATTAATGTGGACAGAAAATTCTTGCATTTCTTCACATTTTCCATAGTTTCCTATTAGAGGGTAGAAGAGGAAAAAAGTTAAGAACGTGAATTAAGAAGTGCCTCTTGACTTGGAGGCCTACCAACATGCTCTTTTATCTGTTACTTCAAGCCATCCGTTTAGCAAATATCTTATTTTAAGAGTTGCTTACAAAGAACAGAGAAACTCTGACAGGATTGCTTACTACAAGGCAAGACTAGTACCTGTACCTGCAGTTAAGCAGTTATGGCAAAGTTACGTGAGGAAAAGATGAAGGTTCCCAACCTATTTGCCATGGTGGGCCACACTTGCAGCTCTGAGTGTGTTATGTGAGCCATACACGCACAACTTACTTCCTGGAGCTCACCAGCATATTTACTTCCATTTAAAAAATGTTTTACCTGCATCTGTTACCTGACAGTAATGCAGGATGGTACATGGGGTGAGAACCACTGGCTAGAACAATGGTGCTCAACATTTTATTTTTTTAATTTTTACACAACCTTAAAATCAGAAATGGCTGAAAGGCTGCACAGAAAAGCATTATGGTTTTATACTATTAGATAAAATAAAATATAAAATAAACATTTTATTTCTCTCTAATTAGGAAATATTAGAAAAGAAAACATATATTTGTAGTAATTTTAGCCTTATTAATACTAAATAAAACTGCATTATGTCAAATTTAATAAAAATCTGTAAACTTTAGAACCATTACATAAAAATAAGACCAACCATAAAATTCCACAAGATAGTTAAAGAATTCGTTCAGGCGACAGATGGAGTTTGCTCAGGTGGCAGCGCTGCACCTTATTCTCAGCTCCCAGTGCCTTACCAGGGTCACCCGTGTGCTTCGGGAACGTGGTGGGAGTGGGACCATACTCTGCACTGGACCTTTCTTTGAAACAACTTTTTTTTTCAGGTGCTGTAGCTAGCCCTGTCTGCACCTGAACCCCATGAGCATGCTTGTGGAGGGATGCCAAGGGCAAGTCTTCCACCTACCACTAAGCTTTCATGGGGCTCTGAAGCCCAGAAATTGAGTGTCACTGCCATTCGCTCCTGGCTCCTCCACTGAATTCAACGGAAGGGAAAAGAGGGGCAGTGCTCAGCTCCTGGGTTCCAGAGCTACATGAAAGCTGCGGTTCCAGCCACAGCCTGTGCTCTAATACGCTGGTGAGTTCAGAGCTGTGGCTCTGGAGCTGGCTGTGGAGCCCAAGAACTGAGCTGTGGAACTGTGGAGCCCAGGAACTGAGCACCACTGCTGCTGCTCAGCTCCAATTTTCCCTGCCACTGAATCTGGGGTTGGGGAGAGTGGGAGAGGGGCAGGTGAATGGTGGCTGTGCTCAATTCCTGGGCTACAAAGCTGCATGAAAGCTCTGAGTTTACTGGTATGTCAGTGCCACTGAACAACACTGAACACCACTGAAGCTTATAGCCTCCTTTCGCCTGTCAGTGAATTCGCCTGTGCTTACATGCTAGTGACAAACTGTTCACACAAGCTTTGTTGGCTGCATCTGGCCTGGACGTAGAGTCCAAGTAGCCCATTGTGAAAGAAAAGATGACAAATCCCACAGGCTTCTCCTAAGACCAGGTAAAGACAGGAATCCATCAACAGACAGACAAGAACTCCTTGTGACAACTGTGGCCAGAGAGGAGTAAGTTCCTTATGTGGCAACACCATAGCACAGAATATTAGCTATAATTTTTTTTCAATTAGGCTGCTTGTAAGATCTCTGGGAAAAAAGTCAAGCTGCACCATGTAACCTGCCTGGAGAGCATATTATTACAGCAGAAGCAAGGAGCTATCATCCTTGCCCCCCAGTGTAAAGCAAAGAACACTCCACCTTGATTCAATCTCTTATTCCCTCTCTCACTGCCTATCCCAGAGACATTAGACACATCTTGAGAAACAGTAATTCCCAAGTTCTAATCCCATTCTGACACTGACTCCCTCTCTAGGGCACTGCATAAATCACTTCTCTGTGAGGATTTATTCTGAGTGCTTTACTCTGCTGCCAAGAGCTATACAAATGTGGTGTTACAAAAAACAAAATGTTTGCACTTAATAAACTTCCAATCATACTTGTTAGCCTGAATCTTAAATTATATTTCTTTTAGCTAAATGTCATTGTCTGAGACCTCCAGAGCTCCTGGGAAGCCCACATCTTGATATGCTCTTTATTCTGAGACAGTTACCTGGATGTACATACAAAGAAGGGCACAGGGTTTTAAATGCACATTTATATTATGAGCTGATAACCATAGTCTTACTGTGGCAGCAGTGGAGGCTGCTGTTGCTCCTTGCACTGTTCTTTGAGCAGTTCCAGTCTGTACAGCTGTTGCTGTTCCTAGTGTAGTTGTTTGTGCAGTACCACCCAGAACAATCTGAGACTGCAGAGAACACAGACATGAGATTAGCACACATGAAGTGTTCAAAAACCTGCCTTCTTGAACCATCAAGCCAACAAAGTGGCAATAACCAAACCACAGCACAGTGGAACATCTTTCACAGCTGCTATAAACGCTCAAATTAATTGCTCTACTATAAGCCATCTGTTGCAGTTGAGAGAAAGAACCACCAGATGGCACAAAATGCTACATATTTAAAACTCAGAGTTGATTAAGGACTGCATGATTTTTGGTTACAGGATGAAAGGCAGTATAATGTTTAGCAGGGAAACACACTCAAATGGCAAATTATTATTAAAATAGCTTAGGTTTTGGTTTGGTTTTTTTTTTTAAACGTTTCTTAATGCCACTTCTTCCAAACAAATTACTGTTTTTTGTTTAAGTCACAGAACGACAGGTTTTGCTTTAGAGCTACCCATCACCTTTCGACAAGCAGATAGACACAGCAATTTTTTCTATTATTTAACCAACTTATAATTCTAGAAGTCACCAGAACCACAATGAACATGAACAGTTTTTTAAATACAATTTTTAACTTTAAGTAATGGCTGCCCTAGTAGACTCTTAAGCCCGATTCAAAAAGTGAGAGAGATCAGACTTCTTCCAGCCACTTTAACAGGTAATATCATTTCAACAGAGCAAAAGTAGAAAAAAAAACTTTAGTTACAAAAACTAAAATTAGAATGAAAATTAATCTTTCACTTTAGCCACTAGCTTCCAAGCTATATCCTGAATTATCAGTGATGATGCCATTAAATCCAAGCAGTAATTGCACATATTAGAATTGGGTCTAAGCACTTGCATTACTGGGGTCTAAAACAAAGAGAAGAGTTGGAAGGAGATGAAAAACTGGCAGTATTGAGAAGCTCTAGAGGACTTAGAGAAATGTGAGAGAGAGTTTTAATTACAAGCTTTTTAAAAGCTTAAGCAGGAGGCAATGATGGAACTAAAGTTTTCTAGTATTAAAGAGGGTTCCAATCCAATGGTAAAGGTGTGCCAGTTTTCCTGGGGAGAAAGTGTAAGGTGTAATTTAAGCCAGAGGCTTTTAAAAAAGCTGCCTTTCAAAACTTCCTTTGAAGACACTTTTCTGAGGTTCACAAGATGATCTAAATTGCATCTGAAGTTTCAGGAGGGGAAGAAAGTGTCTTCCAGGCTCGAAACTCCTATCTAGAGCTTTTATTCTCAAACAGTATTTTACTGTCAAATTTCAAGAATGCTTTCAGGTTCTCTCAGTAACTGATATTTTAATAGCCCTTTTGCACGGTTCTACAAACTCACCTGTACTACAGGAGGACGCTGTAGCGTTGTTGTGGGTTGTACAGTTGTCTGAGCCTGAGAGACTTGTTTGATAATAGTAGTTGGTGTCACCTGCCGTGCAATTATAGGTGCTCCAGGAGCCTGCAAAAAGCCCAAACTTTGAGAGTCCGAATACAAGAGCTGCTATGAAAGATCAGATCGGCATTCTGCATAGTCCAACATCCTGGACATACCGCTTGACATAATGCTTTGTCAAGCCAGCAATGGAGTCCCTCAATGCGAGTGCCACATGCTGAAGTGGTAAGGAAGCTATTGTTTACTTATAGAAATTAATGAGCTGACCTGGACTGCTGAGATCTGTACTGGAGGAGCACTGGTAGGTGTTGCCGGACGAGGAGTCATGGTATTCTGAGACTGGGACTGGGCATGTGCCTGTGCCTGCATCTGCGCCAATGCTTGTTGAGGAATCATCAGGAACTGCCCATTCTCGCTACGTACAAGGACCATGCCTACAGAACAGAAAAAGGTCAAGAAATACAGCTCACATGCGGCTGGCCACAGAGCAGAAAGGGAACAGCTCTAAGTTCACAGACAAGCCTCCCAAGTTTGAACTCAGCATACACATATTGCATTAAATACGATCTGAAATAGTGCATCACCGACAAAGAATGATTACGGCACAGCTTAGAAGAAAACAAAAAAAGGATATAATGCAAACACCCAAATACTAATTACAAATCTTGAGTGAAACTATTAAAGACACATTCTGTGATTAGACTATCAAAGTATGCATAGTATTACATTCATGAGATATAAAATACTTGAAATTCTGTGGAGCCACAACTTAAAATTAGCAAGCCTGATAAACATGCTACTTATTCTTT
The DNA here is from genome assembly GCA_030014935.1 of Caiman crocodilus. Classification (NCBI taxonomy): domain Eukaryota; kingdom Metazoa; phylum Chordata; order Crocodylia; family Alligatoridae; genus Caiman; species Caiman crocodilus. Next base: position 3,831,853 of record JAGPOW010000797.1, on the reverse strand, counting down.
TCTGACACGAAGGTATTCACTTTTTATGAAACACATTGATTGAAAGAAAATCCTGCCATTAAACATGATTCCTATTAGTCTTGCCTTAAAAAAAAAAAATGGAAGTGGTCATAAAATCATAATCTTTCTCAAGTGCATCTGTAACAGACGGTACTGTGCTGCATTACACCCCAAAAGAAAAATAAAAGACAGAAGGAAATGAGGCAGTCATTCCCTGTTCAGTCAGACACAGCCACATGCTGAACCCAGCTGGATAAACGTGGGGAAATCAGATTTTAATGGACAGATTTTCAGATGCTGACCGCCTTTTCTGGAGGTTCAGTGAGAGTCTGGAACATCTAACCACATTTCCCAGGGATCATTAATGTTACACTCTTCAATCAAATCAACAGGAGCCATAAGTAGGGTTTCTTTTTTAGGGGTGTAGAAAACTGAGTAAAACTGGCCACCCAAATTTTAGCAAACAATTCCTGAAAATTTTTGCCTAAGTGACAAATTGTCAATATAAAATTGCACTTACAGAAAAAACAGAAGCACTATTAAGACCAGATAATTTAGTTTTAAGTGCAACTCAACAAACAAGGTATAATTTAGAGCTTTCTCGCCCTCCCCAGCAATAGCTGAAGATCTGGTCTGAACAGTTTTAGAACAAACTGTTGGAAACAGTCATGCTCTAGTTTGCTTTTCTAAACGTTTCAGCACTTCATCTGAATGGATACAAAGACTTCCTACTACTTTCTTGGCAGGTTTCAAACCCAATGTTGTCAAACTGCGCAAATTTGTTTAACTGCTCCACAAGAAGATTTTAATGGTCTACATTCAACATGCAACCTATCTCCCCTATATACCCTGATGCTACACTTAAAAAAAGGTCTCCAAAAGTTATGATATAATCTCTCTCTCTCCTCATAGAACCAAATCATCATTAAAAAATGTTTGAGACAGTTTACATTAGCAAGGGGCCAATTTCAATTATTTGGCTCAGTGAATGTTTTAAAGTCACTGACCAATCAATGCATACTGTCCAGGAGACCTGTAGCTAGGAGCATGAATAATTTTTAAAGTATTTTCCTGAGGAGGAAGAAAGTACTCATTTTTCTATATCATTACCATCAGGGATCCTGGTTGTCTTTGGTTTAAAAAATCCTCAATTTTCAGTTAAAAAAAAGAGTAACTCCAATCTTCATTTTTCTGTGATTGAAATGAAACACCACTGAGAGAGAGAGAGAAAGAAGAGGGGGGAGGCGCGTTCATTTTAACAGTGTAAAAATGTGGATTTGGGGTTACTTTTTAACTGAAAATTGGGGATACATTTTAAATCAGAGAAAACCAGGATCCCCAGTTATAATATTGTAGGTAGTGGAGTTAATTAAAATGCATCTAGTTTCTACATCAGATCTGAAAGAAAAACATCTTTCACATTTAGTTACAGTTTAGAGACACAGCTATTGGTACATAGCTGGTAAATTCTCATACAGGTATAAAAGCAAGATCATTTCTTGTGGGAAATTTTAAATACTTGGCAGAGTCAAATTCTTTATACACTGTTCTGACAGCCAGCAGACATGCAGAACTGGAGTGTGCATGAGCATTATATACAATAACTATATTAGCTGTCTAAAAGTGAGTTTTGATTCATACTACTACAGGCAATAGATGCATGCTAAGGAGGTTTCACTTCCAGCAACAACTAGGCACAAAAAAGTATGGCTACAAATTGCAGTCTAACGTGGGTCAAAACCATGAAACTGGACACTGGAGGAACACTGCTTAATACATCCCACTCTACCTGGTTTCTGGAAATTTGATCTGCAACTGAAAACTTAGGGATGTTACGTCTCAGCAAAAATTGGATTTTTTTTTTTTTTGTGTGAATTACTTTTGCCTTTCTAAAATGTATTCAAATAACCTTACTGCACTGGAGTAATTAATAACATATTGATGGATAGCTATTTTAGAGATGCATTGATATATCAGTGTAAATCTAGTTAAGCTTTGCTGCACTTGGGTTAGAGTATACTATCCTGCCATGCACACCTAGGGTGCTATTATAATAATGTTAGTATTAATAAATTGCAGCAACAACCATCAACATAAGTCTACAGAAAATATTGTAAGATCAATCAGGTTGTAACAGTCCTATGAAACTTAACATCGTTTTAATTGCTTGAAATTGCTCATAAAAATAAATAAATGCTTGTCGTTAACAATTTATGAAAACATACACAATTCAAAGAAGTTTCAGGGAAGAGGGAAGAATTGCTGTGAAAATCTTTCCCAGAAAAATTCATCAGGTATGTTAGAATTATTTGACTGATGATGACAGGACACTTCAAATCTCTCAAGTCTTCCTGAGACTAAGGGGAAAAAGAAGTGTTTTTTTCCCCCTAACTCAGACACAGTTCAGTTGAATGAAGACTGAAGTTTTAACTCTGCTTACTACAAAAACCAAGCTGGAAGCATAAAACTCTAAGCATTGGTGTTAAATGGGATCCTCAATGGAGCTACTTGTTTAAAAAAAAAATTCCCTATGTTAGACAAGGTCCCCAAACCTTGGTCTTGGCCTAAACCAAGAAAATTACTTACCAAGAAACCCTGACCTTGACAGCGTCCATCCTCGCAATGGAATACTGAAGGCTGCATGTGACCCAAACAAAACGGAGGGCCAAAAAATTAAGAGGAGTCTCATTTGTACTTGCAAGCCAAGATTTTCCAGTCTGTTTGTTCTACAGTAACTGTTGACAATACTGCATCTAGAATCATGCAATGGTCAAATTCAGATATGCCACAGTCAAGAGCATGTACATGCGGACAGAGCAGAAATTACTGGAAGTTAGGAACAGCTACCAAAGTATCTTTCACTTTCATATTTAACTTCACTATGCAAATACAGCACAGGACACTTGTCCTTCCACAAGGATCCTGACAAGTTTTAGTTCATTTTTGTTCCGCAAGGAATGAATTGCTATTTGACCACCAACAGCCAATAAAGACAAATTTCAGTAACTGTTATTGAAAGTGTGCCAATGAAAAAAAATATGATGAAGCCTTAGTAATAGTTTAATATTTATCCAGACTAAATTGCTGGTCTCTATTTTGTTTTCTCGGAAAATGCGTTTGCTAAGATCCTCCATATCCTTCCAAACAATCACATCATTAAGGATACCAGGAAAAAAAGTGCTTAGGGAATATATCATATTTTGTGCCCTGTAATCAATAAGGTAAAGTATCACATGTAACAAATGTATATGTATATACGCGATTCATTTCTTATCATGTCCATTACAAAAATTCAAGCACTAAAGAACACTTTTCCTAACCTACTTTTAAAAATAAAAGTTAGCTAGAAGTTGCAATCAGCTGTTGAACTGTTCCCTTCATCTGAAGTAGAAACCTACAAAAACCTGTAATATTTCAATCCAAATTGAATAAAAGTTATCCCAACCCTGAATACATTTCTAAAACTGACTTGCAATTCATTTTCAGCTGAGGGCTATTCCAACTTTTGACTGGTACTGTGCCTATCAAACATTTTCATGCTATGGACAACAAACAACCACCTTCCCATTCTCACCCTCACAATTTCATATTTTTGCAGTGGCAGTCAAAGTTCTTGGTCATACTACAAATGTTCGGATAAACTCAGAAGAACATGTTTATTTTTATACTGCATGGCAGCTAAACTGCATTTGATCCACAGACTTGCTTAAGGCTGTAATGTAAAGTAGCAGAAGCGTACAGCAAATGCTTGTCTAATTGTCTGTCTCTTATTACTGTTGGGTGTTTATATTTCATAGAGAAGTAAAGGTAGAAGGGGCCTCATAAGATCATCCACTCTCAACTAGGAATCAAACCTACAACCCTGGTATTATTAGCACTATGCTCTGGTCTACTAAGCTAAACAGTCAAGAAGTTTTTCTGGGAAAGACTTCACTGCTTTCTGAACACACCCCCTCCCATAAAATACCTGCTTCACAAGCTAGGTTTCCACTATCCAGTATTTTGTTTATGAAGTTTTATTATTTAAAGAAATAACAACTGATGTATCAACCAAAAGCTTGAAATGGCAACATGTATAAAGCATGTCAGATATGATATGCCAGTCAAATTTTTACACCTCAATCTTCACTGAAGAAAACAAAGAAAAACTGAATTACTCCATATGTAAAGGTAGTGGAGACAAACTGCCAAGTCCTTAGTGAAAGAAAGCTTCAGTGACTTGCATCATTTCTGGAGCATACAACTGTGCACATTTGGAACAAAAAACCCCAAAAAAACAAAACAAGGGAGGAATTTTATTTAGTAAGATCAGGATGATTGAACGCCTCCAAACAGGCAAGTCATTTGATCAGTTAAGGAACTTTTCTGAAGATTTACTAGACAGGCCACAAATAGTTTGGGCCATCTAGTCTCCCATACAAGCTACGCGGCAAACTGTTGCATTCCTTACCATGCTTTCACCGGGCAGTCATCTAGATCACTATTTCCCAAATGAACAGGTATGTCACAGAACTTTGTAGCGGCGATGAGCTACAATGAACTCATCATTGTATGGGGATGGGAAATGCTGTAACTGGTGTGCTGCAGAAAAAAATATATTAATATAAAAGTGTGCCTTGGGCTGGAAAAGATTGGGAAACACTGATCTAGATAACAGGGTACCTAGATGATATCTCATTTCAGAATAGTGATAAAACAATCAGTTTCTTAAAGCACCTGTACAGTAGAGCACAGGCCAAAGGGCACTGCCTGCAACTGATAACATGCCCAGAAAGGAGAGAAACATTTGGTGACCAGTTATTTTATCATACAAAGATGAGACACTTTAATATCTACAGAACATCACAAATCCCAGGCAGAGCCCTATCAAATCAGAAGAATCAGCATCACTCTTTATGAAGCAAGTCATTCACAGAAGTTAAGGATGATCAGGTTCACGTCCCAGCAAAAGCCTCTAAAGTTTTGATTACTACAGTATACCTGGAATAACTTTTATCACTAGAATCAAGCCAAGGGACTTTGGAGACATCTTTCAGGGATACAAAGTCTTGGATTTCAAAGCGAGATAGATCAGAGTTAAAAGAAGTTTCATGAAACTGTATTCTTCTCCAACACTTTCAACAGGCCCCTCATCTGAGGCAAAACCTCCCCTAGATGTAAAGTAATCGAGTCTTCTTCCCACAGAGATTTTTTTTTTTATTGAAATATGATAAATCATTTAGCTTCTTCCCAGGAATTTGTAGAAAAGCTTCATCCCATCAGAGGTTGCCTGAGCAAGGCTAACTGTGAAAATGGTATTTGTATCTTATTTGTGGCACAGAGCTACAGATGTTTGACCTGGCAGAAAATTCAATAGCATCACAAGCAAGCTGGTGTCATCGTAATAGATGACAGCTTTCTATTACTACCCCTTCTGTCTCTACAGAATCTCCTCTGAGAATACAAGTGGGAGTAAGTGATGGATAAGGCCTTGCGAGCTGACACCACACGTACTACTGCAGTACAGAAACCAAAAAAGGGTGAATTCAAGGCACCTCTGAGTTCTCAATCTTGCTGTCCACAAGCCCTCTGGAGAGCCTGCTCCAGTCACAATGATAAAGGATTTTCTAGAACTAACTGAAACAGGTTTGAGCTAAGCTGTGACAAAGGAGTTGGTTGCTTGGAGGGTGTAGGGAAGAGACATGAACTTGTTCTGCTGGACTTGATGCAATTTCTAGCTGGCTTCACGACTAACTGTCATCAGTGATGGACCATTCACACACTACAAACTTCTCCAGAGGTCTAGAAAGATGACTTCCATCTCTTGGAATGACACGTTTTGTTCAGTATCTTCATCATTGATCTGGAAGATTGGCTAGAGTGCACCCTCAGCAAGTCTGCAGATACCACCACACTGGGGGAGTAGTAGATATGCTGGAGGGTAGGGCTAGGATTCAGTGACCTAAACTGGAGGATTGGACCAAAAGAAATCTCATGAGGTTCAGGTAGGACAAGTGCAAAGTCCCACACTTAGGACAAACCAATCCCATGCACTGGTACAGGGTGGGGACTAACTGGCTATGTAGCAGCTCTGCAGAAAAGGACCTGGGGGTTACAGTGCCCTTGCTGCCAAAAAGGCAAACAGCTACTGGGCTGCATTGGTAGAAGTGTTGCCAGCAGAGTGAGGGAGGTGATTCTTCCCCTCTATTTGGCACTGGCGAGGCCACAGCTGGAGTCCTGTGTCCAGTTTTGGGGGCCCCCCCCCACTACAGAAAGGATGTGGACAAACTGGAGAGTTCATCTGAGGGCAAGGAAAATGGTTTGGGGGCTGCGGGACATGACTTGTGAGGAGAGGCTGAGGGAACTGGGCTTGTTTAGTCTGGAGAAAAGACAAAGAGGCTTTAACAGCAGCCTTTAACTACCGGGGGGGAGGGGGGGTTTCGAAAGAGGAGGGAGCTGGACTGTTCTCAGTGGTGGCAGGTGACAGAACAAGGAGCAATGGTCTCCAGTTGCAGTAATGGACGTTTAGACTAGATATTAGCAAAAACTCTCATGAGGAAGGTATTAAAGCCCTGGAACAGGTTGGTGACAGAGAGGAAGTAGAATCTCCATCCTTGGGCATCTACTGAAAAAGTAGTGAGCGCCACAGACTATACACAACTGCCTGAGCTTCCCTGATAAGGGACCTTGGGAACCTAGTTGCAAACCCCGTCCTCACAATGCCCATCTATCAAATAAAAATCAAGACAGTAGAAGGAATGAAAAAGTGAGAGCCTGCCTTGGAAACATGGCACTTAATGACAGCAGGAACTAGGGATGGGATGAGTACAGTTCAACAGGTACGCTGGCAGAGCACATTATGAAGCAAGTGACATGACAAACCTCTTGCCTGGCCAACACTACAGTTTTTCAGGCCTAAAAAGGAGTGGATCCCTGTGATGGAGAAACCGGCTCTAAAATCAAAAGCTTTTTCAAAGAAAAATAAAGCTAGAAGGGACATTAGAAGATCATCTAGTCCAACCCCCTGCTGAAGGCAGAATCATTCCCATCTAAATTTCTCCAAATGTTTCTCCAATCAGCACTTCATGTCTGGTGACACATTCCGTAACTTCTGGCCTTTGCAGTGCTGACCACGCTCATCAAGTTTTGGGTGTTCCAAAAAGGCAAAATTGTGCTCAGAGACGGTTAGGTGCTTGGTTTTCTTTTCAAGAAAAGCCACTAATTGCAATGTGAAGTGTAATTATAAATACAGTTATTCTGAGAGGGCTAACTGAATTTGAAGTCTGCTCAATGGTAACTTCCTGACATCTGGATATTGTAATTACAGAGCATATTGGCATTATTTTAAATGGAAAAGTAACAAGACTTTTACCCATCTTAAACTAACATACTGTTTTTAATTTGCTATTCCGATTTTTTTTTTGAAGCCACAATACAGTTCATTCTTAAAATGAGTATGACAAGGTAGTGTAGAGCAGTGTTTCTCAACCTTTTACGGAGCAAGTACCCCCTACCTGTGGGTTGTGCACACCAGGGGTGCACAACTCAAGTATGTACCTGAGCTAGAGGTGATGTTGGCCAAAGCCAGGAGGGCTGAACACCAAATTATTACTGGGGAATTTAATTTTTCTAAGTGCACCAAATTTTTTGCCAGAGTTTTGAGAGGAAAGAGGGTGAGAGAAAGAGAGAAAGAAGAAAAAAGGGCGAGAGTGTTAGGGTACACCCTGCTTGGGTCTCATGTACCCCCAGGGGTACACATAGCACAGGTTGAAAAATGATGGTGTATAGTAGAGCAGGCCAGCTTGCACATGAACGGCACAAGCAGCACAGGCAGTCTGTGTGGAGTACACATCAGACCGGGGAGGGGACAGGTAGCACAGTAGCAAATAAGACAGGGAGCAGAAAAATAGATCAGCAAATTGAGCAAAGTACAGGGCAGTGGGCAGAAAGCAAAGCAGCACATCAGGCAGGAAGCAAAAGCAGAAAGGCCAATTAAATTAGGCCAGGTAAGGGGATGAGAATGGCATTTGGGGAGGGCATGGAGGGCCCCCCATGGTACAGAGAAGGCACACAATTTATTCGGAGAAACTCACCCTCACACACAAGGACATAAGTGTATGTACATGAAAATACCAAAAGCATAATACTTAAAATACCGACTTTGGTTTTTCAACACAAAAAAAGAAAAGGCTATTTTTTTCCATGTAGTTCTGATATCATGTTTTCTTGCTGTCAAAAGCTACTGTATTGCACACACTTACAAGCAGCATTAGAAAACAAAGCTCAGTTACCTGGACCTAAATGGGAATTGGAGAGGGAATTCTAGGAACAGAGAACCAGAAGGGGCCTCTCTTAGGTCTACTACATATTTTGTCCTTCCTACTGCACTATCCTAAAAAATTCCTCAAGTGTTTCTGGACACTTTTGAGCTACCATCCTTCTTGCATTTCAGATGGGGGTCAGTTAGTGCTGGATAAAGTCACACTCTTTAACACTCTGTATCAATCTCCAAGCCAACAAATTAGGCTTCTGACGGGTAGAACCAAGGGGATTTGCTTCAGTAGCTAGTTAGGAGTAATCTGCAGTGGGTCTCCTAGTGGTACCATCAACAAATGAGGAACCTGGGGATCAGTCGTGGTTCTTGTGCTAAAAGACAAAGGAATGTGGGCACCTTCCCAAACACAAGGTATCTATTCTCTACCCTTGGCTTTGCAACAATCTCAGGCAACATATCTGGACTTTGTATCGCAGAAAGCTATACAATCTTGGATATGTGAGTCAGCACTTCCCAGTCAAATTTTCAATCTCTAGTTTGAAAGAAAGAGTCTTCCACTCATCTTCGTGGGTGAGCTTCCCTTTAACTTGGTTGGATAAATCATTTTGTTTCTCCAAGGACATTCATGTTCATGACTTCTGAGGCCCTGAAGGATTCTCCAGACCAAAATATACCAGCCTTCAGTTACCATTTTAATTTATAATGGTGAGTACATCAAGAAGCATCTTGGAAAGTTTATAAAACACAATAGTCATGTGTATGTAGTACAACAGAGCCAAGTTGTTCAAAAAACAATGTCTAAATTCTGCTGTGGCATTGATTTATTTTGCTGCTGTGAGATGTCCTTCCTTTCCCAGAAGAGCAGCGACAGAAGAAACATACATAGCTCTTCTGGAAACGTATTGGGCACCTAAATGCACAAAGGTACCAAATTCCATGATATATTAAAAGACAGCTACCTGAAAGGAATGAGCAGTTTCAACACGCCAACTATTGTTTCAGGCCTATTCGGAATTAGAAAGTTAATGACCGGTCAATCTACTTTTAAGGTCTTCTCAGAGCTGTAAGTTAAAGATACTTTTAACTCCATCATACATGCTAGATAACTGAACAATTTGCTTAACCAAACAGCACAACTTTTATTGTCAGCCTCAATTTATTGCCTTTTGCTTAAGCATGGTTATCTGCATAGCCCCTTTCAGCCCCGCTATCTACTGTGTCACAGTTGTGCTGTTAACTGCAGACCGACTAGCTGCCTATCTTTAACTAGCTGTACTCTTTAATTGGGTCAGGAATGGTGACAGGGAAGCAAGTGTGAAAGGACTCCTATTAGAATCCTTGTAGATGAGAACGGTTTCTCCATGGCAAGGATTTAACAGCAGTTCTGCATAGCTATCGGCAGCCAATAGCATAGCACTGACAGCACCACGCTCCATGGGTACCGACCTTCCACTGAGTTCAGGTAAGGGCTTAGCATTTCTTCAGCCTGTAAATTGTGCACTTAAACCAAACAACTGTAGTTCTCTACAACAGAAAGCCAATCTTCTGATGCTCAATTTTATGATAAATTTCCTGACCACAGAATCAGAGTACGGTCCTAAAAACCTACCCATTTGTCATCTAAATACATACAAAACTATGCCTGGTTTATATAGGCATATAGGAAAGGATGTCTATGATGGAGTTGTTTAGGGTTTGGGGGTTTTTTCAGAGGGGGTGGGAAGACTGCGAGAAAATGGGCATTTCTACCCATAATCTGCCATATTTACTGTGCAGTATGCCAACCTGAACATAAAATGTGATACCTGCATCATGCCCAATTAGTCAGTTAACACACATGTAGATGCCTTACTGTGCAGTGACACTGTGTGTGTGGACTGACTTGGGATTAACTTTAGTCCCAAGTCAGTTCATACACAGTGTTAACACCCTTTAATGCATGCAGATGTAGACAGTGACCTATTCCTGCTTACAGTGCAGTAAATTTAAGCCAGCATAAATGCATGTGTAGACATGCCCAGTGTGTATTTGTCAAAATTACTACTTCTCACTTAAGCTGGTATAGTTTTATGGAAGGTTTCTCAGGTCCAGGAGAAAATTTCTGGTCTAAACATGGGAAAGACTGGTTTCAAGCTTCTTTAATGCACGTTTCTCCTGGGTTTTTTGGATTAAATACTTCTAATGGTCTTGTTTTTTTATCAAAATGCAATGAGTGAGATATTCTGAGACCAGAACACATACAGACTATCAAAAAAGTAAAACAAATCAACTAAGAGTTGCTTAATGCATTACAGTGAATTAATACAATTTGACTTTATTTAAAAAAAAGCTTTGAGAGCTTTAGGAGAGAATTCCCACCAGTGTGGCCAGCTACACTTTTGCAAACCTTATGCAGACGAGATTAAGACCTGCAACATTTTTAGTACTGTCCTACTGCAAGGAAGGGCAAACCAGAAGAGGTAGCAATAGGAATTTCTTCCCCAAGAAATCCCAACTCAAATTACTTAAAGGGACAAGACATCAAAAGATATCCTATTTTAGTGATGTATTCAAGAGGAGAAAAAGAAATAGTTTTAAAAAAAAGCCAATGTTGGGTAACCCATAAAATGTGAGAGCCCTTTCCTTTTCTCCCTCCCAGAAGAGTAATATGCTAGGAAAGAGAATATAAAAGGACATACATGAGACTGAAGAATACAGCATGGATATGAACCCTTTTTTCCTTACTATTGACATGCATGCAAGGATACTAGGGATGTGCATTTTATTAAAGGGTAAATTTGATTCAGTGATGTTAAAGTTCCTTGTTCTTTTCTTCAAACAGTTTTCTCCACCTTCTCTTTTCTTGCTTCCCATGCTCATATTTTTCCTATCCCCTCTCCCAGTTCAGAGAACCACTAATCCCTTTAAATTGTTCTTCCACATTTCTCCTATGCATATCCTTCTATGAAGAGCTCCTGCCACAGCTCTTCATTTACTTCAAGCTCCCTCTTTTCTCCACAGGATTTGCCAGTCCTAGCTTTTTCATGGAACCAGCTATTGTTGCTTTTGAAACAAATGTTAGATGACTGAACAATCTTGTATCCCCTCACCTAGCTATCATTTCTACATTGTTATTTAGACCGTTTACCCTTTGGGACAGGACCATGTGTTCTGGGAGGCTTGTACAACATCTGCACATTTTTCATTTCACCTAAAGTGTACCTTTGACACTTAACAGGTCAACGACTCAGAGTAGCAAGCCATATTTTTTGATACAGAAAATAAAAAAGCACTCCCCCACATCCCCCCAAAATAGAAGTCTAAAATTAAGGTGCATTTTGTATACTGAAGCTATGTAATGAAAAGCAATCAATTTATAATAAAAGTTGATCTAAAGTCAATTATTTGAAAGGTTTGTTAAAATCTTTTCAGCCCACAAAATTACCCAAGGGAAGGTGCATCTTATCCACCAAGAAGTGCAGCATTTTAGCTTTACTGCAATTAGAAGACATAGCACTGCTGCTAGAAGGATGTGCTACTGTACTTACAGGGCAAACAGGAATTTTTAAATGTTACAGAAATGTCTTACTTAACCACCAGTTTCATGTAAATCACTTGTTTTGCACTGGCTACAATGCATGACTGAAAAAAATATTTTTAGCGATACATTCTTAAGAACTAAAGCAGCAAATGTTAGAAGAGCTTGCTGGACAAGTGAGGTTCAAAATTTGTCTCTGATTTTTAAGTAAAATTCTAAGAGGGGGAGGGGAGAAAAAGTCACTGATATACTCCTACATGCATCAGTTTGGTTTTATTTACCACCAAATAGGGCAGAGCATTTGATCCAATCCTTTGTGCTTTGCACAAGTGCAAAGTAAAATACCATCCTGGTCAGAAAAATTTAAACAATTCACTGACATATTTAAAACCTACTGCAACACTTTGCTAGTGTGAACAGAGCATGTGTGTCTGTGCATGTGTGTCAGTGTGAGACGGAAAACAAAAAAGTGAAATTATTTATCCAGGGGCAAGGCTTTTTGTGATCTTTTACTGGACCAACTGTATACAGAAAAAAAATCTTGCTTCTTGGATGTTTCCTGGGCCATCACAGCTATGACAACATTGTAACCCTATTATTTATGCCAGATGATCAAAACACAAACCCTGAAATTAAAAACAGGAGAGGAGGCGAGATGGGGGGGGAAGCAAACAAACAAACAAGTCTTTATGTTTCAACATGGATATCCAAGGAGACTGGCTTTTGGAAAACTGCGTATCCAACATGGTAGTAGGACAGGGAGAGAGTGTTTTTTACCATGCATTTGTACAGCACCTTCAAAGTGGCTTTATGTAAGTGCAAGGGTCAGCTCACTCCCTTCCTTCCAAGTTCAAATTTTCTGTATTAATAAAAACGAGTAATAAAAAGTTCCCCACATGCCACATAACAGAATAATGCTGGGCAGAGAAAGGATTGCTTACACAAGGAAGTTGCGCCAGCTTGGCTCAAGGTGTTATTTTGGGTAGATTTACACAAAGATGTACAAAAGGTTTGATGGCCAGATACTGCAGCACACTTTGATCTGCATGAAAATAAGACTGGTTTTATTTGAAGTGAGGGGCATTTATGGTGTCTTTTGCACCCGTTTAGCTGTGGCCTGGTTTGCTCATATTATGCCAATATAAAAATGTATTTCAAGTAGGGATGGGATTCATTAAATTAAGCTGGATACAATTCTGTGGGTGCATACAATTGTATGGAAACAAGATTCCTTATAGTATAAAACTTTACTATGCTTCCATTATGGGAATAAACCTTATAGCTACAAGCCAGCCCCTTTATACCAGGAAAACAGGTGTTCACATTACAGTGATACATATATAGTGTTACATATATATAATGCAATACAACTTGTTGTATATTTAGCTAAATTAGTTTAAGAAAAATGTAACTTAAACCAGGACAGCTTTTTGATGAAGGCAAGGTCTAAGTCAAGCCATTTCCTATCAAGCACATTGTTTGTAAAATGATGTTGTAGAGCATCACTTTGTCAAAGACTCAGCAGCAGACTGCAGTTGAGCAGGAGAGAGTTCACAATTCAGTTTTCACCACTATTCAGCAAGATCCCAAGACAAATCTGGGTCTTTCCACTGGTGTTCTTCTATGGCCATAGGCAAGATTCTCTGATGCCAGGGCAACTCCCTACAGATGCAGGGAACCTACCAACTCCCATACACATCTGAACAGCTGAATGCAGACAGGTATTTTAGCTGATATAAAAAAATTGTCATGAAAGTGTTTTTCACACCTAAAAGGTCCAGTTGTGGAAAAAAATCTCTCTGGTTTTTGAGTGATCAATTGTTTTTATCATCTTCTTTTTCAAAAAAAAAAAAATCTAATTAGCATAGCATTTTCTTATTTAGTGGAACATATTGTCCTGGGATAAAAAAAAGGTTGTGTTGCAACACTGAATGTCTAGATAGCAAACAGTAAAATGCCAAACCTCCAGTATGAAATGCAGACACACAGGACCAAGTTTGCATCTAAGTATTTTCAAGGCTGCTATTTTAACCATATTTTTTACATTAAAATATTCTGAGTAAATTTTCTTGAGTAATGTAACAAAGATCTTGTTTGAAATGGCTTCTACATGGAGATCAGACTATTAAGAAAACGGTTTTTAAAATGTGATTTGCATGCAGTGAAACAAGCCATTCTGGACAGTCAGAATGGAAAGCGTTTTCTCAACACCAGTTGGAGCAACCATTTCCTCTAAGCCCCCCCCTTTAGGACACTGTAAATACATGCACTTAACAGCTTTTTGTATTGTAGTCTAAATTAGTGTATCAGCAGAATGCTGGAAAAACATTTTCCAAAAGCATAAAAAACAAGCAAATAGTAGACAAAATACTCCATATATCAAAACATTCTCTCAAGGGTATTTTGTGCCATTCATTGACTTGTGTTTTTATCACCATGGTGGCCGACCAGTGCACTTTTGATTAACACGAAACTATTGCATTTTCATTTTCCATTGCTAAGGCAACTAAAGCAGAACGCTATTGTAAAAGTAACTCTGAACATGCGCACCATCCACATTCTCAGTCCCTAGGCCAACAGAGTTCAAGTGGGCTTCAGAAGCAGCCCACTTAGAGACTGATGGAGATGGAAAATTACGGTGGCTCATTGAGCAAATATACTGTTGGACAGTTCCTGTAGCAGCAACAGTGTGCAGGAATACTTCAAAGGCAACAACTAACCCATATTCATAGCCTTAGCTACACATGTACTAAGTCTTTACAATGAACTATTAAGCAAAGACCAAACCCCCATCAAGACCAAACTCCCAATTGGTACCAAGCACATCAAAAAGGACCCTCTTCCGTTACGAAGGTAGACATAAATAAAAATATTTTCCATAGCTCTGAAGTGGAAATGTAGTGTGTGTACAGGGTCCAAGAGCAGCAAACGTCTTCACAATTTAGCTCGGGGGGTCCTTATAAAGGCTGGCAACTCAAACCGTCTACTTGCTTAAAGCAATTTATTGCTCTGCTTCACGACATGTTGTAAAAATATCACTCTCTGCACTTTAAATTCTTGGGATAAACGGCACAGCTTGTTTTACCTGCCTTATGCTAGGCATACTTTACCTAGCATGTACTAGGTAAGAGCTTTCAATGATAAGTTTGAAAATTTGATTTCATCCTTCTCTCTTGGCTCAGTCTGGAAATATATGGTCAATCTGATGGATCCACATACAACAGATTTCAAGTAAAACAGAACGCTTCCCTTTGCTGTACTCAGCGTTTCCCCGGAAGAGGATTCGATGGAAGATATCCTTAAATTTTATCTCTTTGAAACAGATGTACCTCTAGTGATCTGAGCACAGGACTCACAAGTTCTAATCTTGGCTTTGACATAGATCCTCTTATGCCCTTGGGCAAGTTGGAACATTTGTCATACTGTTTCCCCAGCTTTAACATTGAATTCATACTCATTTATTTACCAAACTACACAGGCGTGTTGCGAGGATTAACTTTTGTAATGTGCTTGGAAAGCACAACATGCTATACAAGTACTACAGGAAGCTGCTATTATCATGGTGTCCTACAGACCTTATTTTTGTCAAAATACAGCCATGCTAACTTTGCCAATATTGTGCCTGTTAACTGTCTGCTGAGCTGTACAGAGAAGCTGTGAGCAGACAGATACAGTTGGGCTTGTTCGTAAGTTGGTGGGAATTACGCATGGAATTACACTGCAATGTTTAGCATTTCAGAATTTCCAAGTACCTTTCACATCTGGAAGTCAGCACATTCTTAGATGCGTACACATTCACAAAAATCTCAAAATAATTAAGCATTTCAGATACACAAAGGCGGCAGAGTGGAACTGAAAAGCAACATGTTCAGTAGAAACAAGTACCACAAGGATTTTAAAATTAGATGATTGCTTATATTTTGCAAAATGTTAGTTTTCCATGTTTCCATCTACGATCTTAACTTAATGTTCTTGTCGCATTGGGATGCTACCCCATAGACAGCAACAGAGCTACTCATTCACATAAAATCACGTATATTAAACTGTTTGCAAGACTGGAACCAGAGTCCATTTTTATACCTTCAGGCCAATTTTAATACACTTATTTATTAACTTGTGCCCAGCTGTGTTTTTTTTGGTGGCGTGCATATTATTTGAGAGCATGGAAAGCTATTTGCCAAAAACTACAACTGTGCAAATTGTTTTTAGTGGCTCCTGTGAAGGAAAGGATCAGTCTTTAAATCAATGGGACTTGAGCATGTGCTTAACTTGAAGCATACACTCATGTGTTTTTCCAATTTGGGGCCAATAAAACAAGGGTTTTAAAAAGGAAAAAAAATCCCCAGAAAACAAAAACCTACCCTACAGTAAGGGCAAGAATCCTCCTAAATACATCAGTTTCCACCAAAGTTCTATTTAAAATGAAGTAGAGATGCCAGCTCCCACAGTTATGAAGAAAGCTACCCAGACACAAGCCTGATGATATGCCATTGTCTTGGGAGTACAGACGTATTGCTCCAGTGCTACCAGTGCCTGTAACTCAAGCAAGCTGTAGCAGCAGAGTAAAATTAAGAACACCACTGCACAGAGGACCCTGAAACACTGAACAAGTAAAAAAAAAAAATAACCATCAGCTGCAGTGCTACTACTGCATGGCAACCTTATGAGCAGCAGCAGCAGCCTCAGTGGAGATATCCTAAGGGCAAGGGGACCCAAAAAAGCAGAAGCTAGGTGATGGGGAACGAGGAAGAGGAATTTATGCCAGGCTACCCATCCCCTAGCAAATATAGGAGGCTCTGAAGGAGTAACAGAGAAACATTTGAGAGCTGTTCCCTGGCCCGCATGAAGCAAATGTGTGGCAAAAGTACACTTCATAACTGACACCCTTATTGGCAGTCGCAGCAAAAGCCCTAAGGATTAAAGAACAATCTTTTCCTCTCATCGTCTATGAGGGATACCAGCAGGACAGTGTAAGTTTTGACTGCTTCTGTATTGTATAATACTTGTTTCGTGAAGGGGACCTTTGGTCTTCAATGTTATTCAACCAGCAATTTTCATGAGCACTAAAACTCACCCCCAAAAAACTAAATGCACGCAAGGGAAGGTTTCTAGATTTCAGCTTTGCCCAAGTTAGAGAGAAAAACTATCCAGAGCTGCCGACTGTGTACTGTTTCTATTCTATATATACCTACACCACTTTCCTACCATTCTGCACTGCTACTTCAAGCAAGTTTCTTAGACATTTCAGTACAATGCCTGTTCATAAAAATGCATTAAAAGCAGAGTGACAGCATAACACACTTGTGATAAGAGCAACCTGATTTTTGAACTCAAGGTTGATAATAATACTATTGTACAGGTAGGCTTGTAGATCTTATTCCTGGCCAGTTCTGAAAAGCTGTTATAAACAGCTTGAACACAGGTTTGCAACTGAAGACACTATTTACAGAGAAGTGTATAGTGGTGGGTAAACCATGCTGAAAATGTTTCCACCTTGTGCTAGTTATGGCTTTATTCACTGCACTGCCTCACTTGTGCTATTATAGTTCTGTTCTACTTGCAAATCTGCTACACCCAAAAGAAGTGCCTTTAAAAATCTGTTACTCTGCCTGGGTAACAGTTGCATACTGTCCCAATATTTCAGGTAACCCATAACTTTCCCAGCTACTGTCAAATTAGCATATAAAAGATGTCTTTTCATATCATTTTCTTCAAATGAGTGCAAGTAGTAAAAACTTACTACAGTGCATTTTATGAAATCATGACTTTAAATAAACTACTTGAATATATGATGGCATCAACAACCAGAGAATATTTTCAGAATCCTCTACAAGCCACAAAGTATGCCTTTAGATCCATTTTTAGATCCATACTGCACAGATCCAAGCACGAGGGCCACAAACTCCAAACCTGGGATATTGGTGAAGATAAAGTAGAATACAGATTCTCTCTCCCACCCAGCCAAGATTTTGATAAAATGCAGAAGTAAACCATGAGCTGAATACTCTTGATTCTTTGTGGGTGCAGAAGAAAAAGTTCAAAAACTTAACAGAACCCTGTAGGATGACCACAATGAATAGCCCATCATCTTCCCAGTTTCATGCCATTCTAACTTGGTCATTTTAAATTGCCATCAGGTTAAAATTTGATACACCATAAAAAAGGCATCACTCCAGAAACAATACATTTTAGACTAGCAAAGTTAGTGCTCTCCTTGTGCTCCTATTTGTAAAGGTAGTATAATCAGGCACTTGACAGTAAGATTAATACAGATATTGACATCTTATATGCAGCTTGTCTTATACTGAACAGTAACAAGACTTTGCGAGTCTGGAAAGGAAGCAACTGATACTTCAATTTTTTTTTGTTTGGAAAATAGACTACAGAGCATGTGCCATGTAATGAGTAATACTTTTCATAAGAGGACTCCAAATTGTCATCACTTGGTACACACATTTTAGCACATGCAGCTTTTGCTCTTAGAGTTGCATTAGCACATAGTTCTCCAACTTGAATGTCCAAACATACGTGCACATAAATACTTGCTCATACAAGTACTCTAGCTGCAATTTCACAAGTGGGTTAGACAGCCTTCAAAAATTCTTCATACTGCACCATAACCTGCAGCATTATTTGCTACCTTTTTAGACAGCAATCTATACTCTTCCCACTAATAATGTATATAAATCCCATGCAAGGTAAAGGCAGTTACAAGTGCATGCGTCTAGACAGTATTGAGTTCACAGCATCTACACCCGAGACCAGATACTCAGGAAGGCTCGGCACCTCAGCCCTCAGTTTAAGCTTTGCTGAATATCCAGCCATTCCATTTATATAAAACAAGCAAGCATAACTATTTCAAAAGTTATGTTGCTGAGTGACAGAACAAAAACGTAGCTCTTGGGAGCTTTTAGGAGCCCCTTCCCCAAGTGTACTAAGAAAACTTTATCCTAAAATTTAAAGATTAGACCTGCAAAGCATTTACTCTGGGGGGTATTTAGATATGCACAGATGTAGTAGAACCCTATTGTGCCAAAGGATTAGGACCTTTGTTCATAAAGGTAATATTTTTCATACGCTGTTGAAGTGGTTTGAAGACACCAATATTTTTCCCCTAATAAAAAGATACTGCTGTACAATAGCTGTTCTCCATAACTGACTTTACTATACAATATTACCATGTCACTATGGAGTTATTCATCTATGTTTTAAAGCCATCAACAGTAAAAGACAAATTTGATTTATACTGTAGCAAACAAAAACTTTTCAGGATTTTAAGATGCTTTGCTGGGATTTCAAGGTCAGGAACCTATCAATAAACTGAACAAACAGATTTGAAATATCAGCATGTCATCCTTACAGAGAATATCTGTCTATACAATGAAAATGTCCAGAGTATTTTAACATCCAATTAGCACTTAAAATATACAGAACATCTGACAGGCTTCACTGAGCTATACAATGGCACATACTGTAAGTGGAACATTATGCAGAAAGACACTGAGCCTAGCAGACGCATTGTTTTGCTGCACTCTTAGCTGGTAAGACCATCACTTTAAGGTTGGTTAGTAGTTTCAAGATTGTTTTCCTAAACTAACACCACTGAAATGGTGGTGTTAGAAATGTTTACTAAACTAACACCATCAAATTGCACACTGTTGATTTCATAAGGTATAAGTAATAAAATGTAATTAGGTGCTCTTTGCATAATAGTAATGCCACCTAAAAATACTGCATTGAAAATAATGATCAACAAGAGCAGAGATACTACCACATCCTGCCAATAAAAGGAGGCATCCACAGAGGAGTCCATCCAATATGTTTCAGTTCAAAGTTAAAATTGGATGCAAGCCCCATTTAAACAGTAAACATCTAACTTAAAACCTCAAAAATCAAGGACACTTCAGAAAGGAGAAAACTAACCCTCAGAAGGCAAAAGCTTTCTACTCTGCCTTTCTTTCACCCCTTCTGGTCTAGGACTAGACTCCCTGTTCAAAGATGCCTCAGCACACAGCATGCTCTGAACTACTACAGAAGCTGCAACCCTAGACACAACAGGGTGAGGTAAGGACAGAGTAAAATTCCCTTTACATTGAAGGAACACTAACAGAAGAACATCATCCAAAATCCATGAAAGCACAAAGTTGGATTTTTAAAATTGTCGTAAGAAAAGAAAGCAGCTTTCTAGCATTGTACCTGGTGCTGCACTACTAAGCAACATGCGTCTTGAATGGTAGTAGGGGCATACAGGGACAGACAAGGAAAAAGAGCACTGTGCTAGGCAAGTGAGGTTACTTGAATTACTGACAAAACTGTTTCAAAAGTCAAGATGCATTTAATGACAACGAAATGGCAATGAGTGTTCACATAGCCCAATCTCACACAGTGCCAGCTTGCAGCTCTGTTCATGCTTGCATTTTAATAAAAAGGGAGATTTAAGCAGCAGCGTTTCTAAAAACAATTCTATGTCAACACGCCCTGGTCACCTGAACCAGCATAACAAATGTGACACATCCCATGCCACTGTTCAAAACCAGGTGATTCTCCAACATACATGTTCTCCCAGGATGTGAGACCCAAACAAGGTACATCATCCGCTCATCGTCCCCTCAGCAACAGACACCATCACAAAATAAAAGCCTCAGGCCTTTGCTTACCTGGTGGCAACTGAAAGTTCTGAATATTAGTTGGATTCTGAGGTGGCTGAGGCAGACGAGGTGCTAAAACTGTAGGAGTCAAAGTTGCTCTGATACCACTTGTTGTTGCTGCTGGAGTCCTTGGCAGATTTTGTGCCACTGTATTGGCAGTGCCCTTAGTCATCCCCGTAGGAGTACCAGGAGCTGCTGGAGGTATCCCACCAGGATTGGGGGCCACATTAGAGAGCCCAGCTTGCATAGTTTGCCCAATGATCATGTTACCCCCTGTAGTACTGGGCTGGCCACTAGCAGCCAGTGTCTGCTGTTGGGATACTGCCTGCACTATAGTTTTAGGAGACTCCGCTTTGATGACCTGCGTGGTGGGGGCTGCCGGCACACTGGAACCAGGCTGGCTGTTCACAAGCGATGTCTGGAGGGCAACTCCAGATCCCACAGTGGCTGCAGCAACAGCAGGAAAATTCCCCACACTGATGGTTGAATTGATCACAGTATTGCTCCCATTCTGGGTGGCTGCAGCAGCTGCAGCAACCGTGGGTCCTGCTGTATGAATTGGTGGCCTCACCAGTGCTACAGTAGCCCCCCCGCTTCCAATGCTTGGTGGTGGCTGTGAGGAGATCACTGTGGGTGAGGAAGAGGCAGAGGACACAGCAGTGCTGAGGAAAGAAGTCTGGATGACAGTGCTGGAAGCTGATGGCAAAACAGCGTTAACAGTATTTGCTTTCCCCACCGATCCAGGTCCATTGTTAACTAGAGGGGCAACAGCAGGTGCAGAAGCGGGATTAGCAGTTGCAGGAGTCCCAGAGAAAGCAGCACTTCCGGAGTGGTGAGAGTTCATCACCACATTACTCCCATTCAAAGTTTGCACGGTTGTGGTCCCAATTTTGCCATTCCTGGTAGACAAGGAGGTTGCCATGGTGCTGATAACCACCGATTTGCCCTGACTGAGGGTCCCTGGAGCAGCAGTAACTTCAGATCCTCCTCCTCCTGCAGCTGCTGCTGTAGCTGCTGCAGTGGTGGTGCTGGTGCTGGTCGTTGTGGCTCCATCCAGAGCTGAACTCTGGGACCTGGTGTTATGGTTAATAACACCCCCTTGCACTCCTCCAGCTCCTGCAACAATGAGAAGGAGGTTACAAGAAGAGAATGTGCAGGAGACAACAGAAGCATTCTCCCCACAAGCAGCCTTTCCCCCTCATGCTGCCTGCAATAAGAAACAGGGGTAAGAATATGCAGAGGAAGAAGAGCTACAAGCCAGTTAATCCCAAGGCCCCCTAGTCTCCCACTAGCAGCATTATTAATTATAACGCTCACTTGCATCGAGAAGGGAAATCAGATGCCTGATAGGATACAATACAGACCATGACTGGGGAAATGTTTCTTTTCCTTCAACCTATTTCTCTTTCGTTCTACATTATGTCTAATAACTTCAGCTCCTGCAACTATAAGGGGGAAAAAACTGAAGGCGAGACAGAGAGCCTGGGAAATCCATTAATAAGGTGTATTCCCCATGCCTTGTACACCTGACATGGGCTACCCTCCTCATCCTATCAGCTGCCAGAGTGGCAGCTAGTTGCTGGAGCATCTAGTTCAACTACTGCAAGAAGAGGAGGTGGGGACGAGAGAACCGACAGCTTGACAAGGGGAAAGCTCTTAGGGGAAAGAGCGGACAGGATCTGCTCTTTATGGTTACGGGAACCTGAGAACCTAAACCATAACAATAAAGTAAAATCATAAAGAAGAGAAGGTAGATGCTGGCACTGAGAAGGACCATTATGAGGCAGCTTCTTGCCCCCAGAGCTCTTCATGCCCCTTGGCAAGGCCCGGTATTATGACTAACCCCAGCTCAGACACTTCAAGTCCTGCATTAGAGAGAGAGAGAAATGGGAACGGGGCAGTCACTGACAGATACACTAAGAGGCGCATCGTATGGGGGACCCTCCTCCACAATCCCCGCTGCTTTGATTTAATAGCAATGACCTCTTAGCAGAAGGAGAAAAACAAAAACAAAAAAGGGGGGGGTTGGGGGTGGCGAGGAGGAGACAAGAAGCACAAGACAACATTTTCCCTCCCTCAAAAAAAAATAAAAAAAAATAGAAAAATCTTACACACCGCCATCCCCCACCAAGAGACCTCGCGTCGTGACGAGCACCGACCACCCCCCCCCTCCCCGAGTCCCAAAGCCGGCGGGAAGGCGAGGAAGGTGGGGTGCACCCCCCCTATTGCCACCGCCACCACCTCCACGCCGGGACCTGACGTTGCAAGAACACCCTCTTGAGGGGAAAGGAGGAATGAGAGGTGTCGAATGCCCCCCTCCAGGCTCCTGCGAGAAGAGGTGGGCAACAGGGGGACACCCAGACAGATGCAGATGGTGTGGGGGGGCGGGGGGGACACCCTCCTCCTTGAACCCCCCACCCGGCTTCCTCCCATACAGGAAATAGGTGTCATGATTAATAACCCCCCCTGGCACTCCAGCAGCAGGGGGGAGCGCTGGAGTGTGAGGGGGGCAGGCAGGAGGCTCCCCCCGCTGCCACCCCCGGGGGGGGCCTGCAAAGTGGGGGGGTCCCCCTACCAGAGCCCTCGGGGGCAGGGGGGAAGCCCTGTCCCTCCCTACCTGCTTTGGGGACCTCGGGGGCGCTGAGCCCCATCTTGCCTCCGCCCTCGCTGTGGACATGGGCGCCGCCGCCGCCGCCGCCTCCTGCTCCCGCTCCCGCCGGGCTGGGGCTCGGGCTGCTGCCGCCGCTGCCGCTGCCGCTCACAACATGGTTCCCCAGCAGCCCCCCGGCGGCCCGCAGCGGCTCCTGCGCCTTGTGGGGCGGGTGGTGGTGGGCGGAGGCCGCCAGCTGCGACTCCAGGGAGCCCACCAGGTCGCTCACCACCTTCTCGTCCACCTCCGTGTTCAGGAAAACCTCATCCAGCAGATCCGAGCCCGCCGCCATCTTTTTTTTGGAGGGTTCCTGTGCGCTGGGCGCCCTCCCCCCTCCCCTCACACTCCTCCCCTGACCCGCCCCGCCCCTCCCCTCCCCCCGCGCGCGCCGCCCGGCCCCGCCCCCCGCGCGCGACGCGCAGGCGCGCCCGCCGGGATTCCGCCGCGCGCTCATTGGCCCGCCCGCGCCTATAAAAGGCCGCGCAAATGGCTGCGGCGGTTTAGTCGGGAGCCGGGCGGCGGCGGCCCGGCGGGAGCTGAGGGAGGCGGGGGGGGGCGCGGTGGCGGGGGAGGGAAGAGGGAGGGGGGGGTGCTCTTTGTCTGGCCGAGCCCAAAATGGCTGCGAGGCTGAAGGGCGCCGCACCTGTGAAGGAGGGAGGGGTGAAGGGAAGCCCCGCGCCGAGAGGAGGGCAGCGCCGGAGTGACTCCAGATTCGCGACAAGGCCGCCTCTGCAATCTAACAATAGGGCCCGGGAGGGAGGGATGCTGGGGTTGCCGCCGCTCTCCCGCTAGTTAAGTCGGGAGCTCAATCCAGCCTTTCCATGCACGCATTTTGGGGGGGGGGGGGTGAAGTGGCCCACAGACTGATGCTTGCTTTCGGGAGGAGCAAATGGGTCCTTCCAGGATGGATGTGCTGCCAGGGGTAGCAAGGAGGAGAGAGCTGCTGGGATTTTTTTGGTTGTTTTTTTTTCTTGCTTGTAAGGCTGGATTGAAACCCCTGAAAAAAGAAGTGGCCCACAGAGGAACATTTAAAAGAAAGCATCAACCTTTTGGGAGGAGCAAACTCAGCCAGCACCTTGTCCAAATGGATGCTTCTAGGCTGCAGAGGCAAAGGGATGTGTTACAACAGCTTCCCTCCTCCCTGATAATACCTTTTAGCTTATTTAAAAGCAGCCAGACCAAGCCTGGCCTGCTGGTCCTTGCCCAAAGGTGGTGTGGGCACTTTTTGTGTTGGCCTCTGCAACATTGCTTAGCTTGGACTCTGGTTTGCTGAAGTTCAGTGCTCAGTGTTTAAGAGTTGGTGGGAGAAGAGAGGAGAGAGACGGGGGAAAAAGGAAAAAGTCTTCCTTTAAACATCTACTGGCCAGTCTACTGAAGGGTCAAGCCACCTATTGAGACTGGTGGGAAAGAGGTGGGAGTTGACAGCTTTAGGAAAATGTCTCTCAGGTCATAAATTACCGCTAATATTGGTCTTAGGACTCTAATCATCATTCATCACTGACTCTGCTAGCAGCATCTATGGGCAGTCCCCAAAACACACTGGTTACTGCCAATGCTACCAGCAGCACTTGCAGATGGTTGCCAGCCCCACCCACCCCAGAAGGGGCCACTGGCAGGTGGTCTCTGTTCCCCACCCCTGAGCTTCCAGGGACACACAACATTCATGCAAAATATAACCCATATATTCCTACTACTTTAATATGCATCCTAATATTGCTGCTCTTCTAGTTCCAAACTCTCTTTTTCCCCTGTTAATAAAGCTGGAGACAGTTTATTCTTTTCTCATTCATATTGCAAAACTCTTCATGGGAGAATCGCAGCAATCAGCCCTTCTTTCAAATTCTTATCGCCTCAAAACAAGTCAATTAAAACTTGAAGTGGTTGCCTCCCTCCTCCCAAAATTTAGAACCTTATTAAATCCCCGTGTCTAAATTCCCCCTGTGTAACCAAACATGTTCAGCCATTATAACTATCCTTTATCCTTGTTTTCATTCATTACTGTTACAAGCTTTCCTCAGTTATCCTGCTCAGCACCTGGTGGAAAGCAGTAAGGAAAAGGACCTGTTTCTAATTACAGGGTTCTCAACTTGCACTTTTTGTCAATACTGGTTGAACTACACTAGTGCAGCTGCTGTATCCTACACATACATCCCATGAAGCCTTGTTGCCCAGCTCCCGAAATACAGGACCACCACTTATACAGCTCATGTCACCTCTCCCCCATGCTGCTGCCCTTATCCTCAGTCAAGTTCTGTCAACTTTAGTGACACCAAGAGAAGGCTCTGTCCATGCATAAACTGAGCAATAACAGGATAGCAATTCACAGGCTGCACCAACTGCCAAAATGACTCCTCATGGACAAATTCTTCCAGATGAAAGCCAGAACAGTCCTGACTAGCCTTAGGATGACAAAGGTGACCAAAAGTCACTTTTTCTGCTCCTTTAGCCTCTTGGGCTGCATTTGGTTACATACGCACCATGGATTAGAATGATGAAAGGGCACAGCAAGAGAGAAGAGCTCACATGAAGGAAGAACTAAACACTGCAATAAGGACAGAAGAAGTGACTAAAGGACAACAGAGTCACAGCTGGAAAAAAGGAGTAGAAGAGATTAAGAAGTTCAAAAGGTAGGAGATGGCCATGTTGGGGGAGAACTAGCAGAACTCTTGGACAGAGAGAACCTTCATTACGAGTCAGACCATACAATAATTTGGAAATGAATCATAGCAATCTTAATGTTTGTAGTATTGATGCTTCTTACCGTATCATGTGGAACATCTACTATACTAGCCAGCTGCCATACAACATTTCAGCAAAAACTAATGAAACTGTCTAACGTGTACATTAATAAAAAGAGAGTCATACACATAAACACCCTCCCATCTCTCCCCTAGTCAGTAGTATCACCCACCATGCCTTTGATGTTAACATTGGGGTGGGGGGGCTGTACAGAAGGTGAAGCATGCTTTTGTAGAGGTGGGTCCCATCTGGTCCAAGGCTCCCTCATGGCCTTGTCCCAATTTTACTCTCACTCAGCTCTAGCTTGGGGCCCACCATTCAGGCCTGCAAGTTCCTGGGTCAGTTCTGGTCGCAACCCATGACCTCGGGTTCCAGCTTCTGCAATCCACTATGTAGGCGCTAGAGGCCTGGTGTCCCGTTCTTCCCCTGACACCTCCTGCCTTATAGTCTAGACAAGTTTGGCCTTCTGTGGCCACCAAACATGCTTTAAACATCCATCTTTACAGTCCAGGCAAGCTTGGCAAGCCCAGGCACAGAACACACTCTAGTCCTTGTCCTGTCAACTCGGTGCAAGTTCAGGGCCTCCTAGTCACCCCCTACAACCCAGTCCTCGGGGACTGGGCAGGGAAGGAAGGAGAGGAATGAAAACCACAAAATGCAAGCACCAGTACCAGTTCAAAAGAATGTCCTACATGGAATTGCCCCACCTCTTGGTGGCAGGCTCCAGGTAGAAAAGAGAGTGAAACAGGAAGTCCCAGGAGTACTTAGCTTGGTTTCTATGCAGGCTCCCAGCTTCTCTTCATTCAGAGCGGCCCCCCCCCCCCCCCGGTCCTCTCTCCAGAGTCTGGGCTTCGCATCTCCCAGAGAAGGCTCCATCCCAGATGGCTTCCACAGCCAGCCTGAGGCTTGGGCTTATATAGGGCTCCCTGGGTCACATGGCCCCTCTACTTCCTCTTCCTGGATCACTGGCAGGGATCCTGATTTTCCCTGTTTAGAAGTGGCAAATTCTCCAATTAAAATGCACTTGCAAATTTTCTGATTAAAAATCCTAAAATCCATGTTTTACCATGATTAATAGAAAATGCCGCTACATACAAGTATCAGTAGAACACAATGATTTGTTGATATATTTTCAGCTTTTAAGCAATTTCAAAGCCTTCCAGTACCTCAGTCACTATAATAAAATAAATTCTATATGCCTATAAAGTTTGGTATTTGATTTTAGGTTTCTTGTAACTGAAACGTCAGAGCTCCCCCTGCCTCTTTTGCTCACCAGGACATGGGTCCAGCAGTGACCATCCCTCTCCTCCATCCACTGCTTTGTGGTGTTAAAACAGTCCTGATATACTGGTGACTTGCTCATGCCATTGCCCCTCATGCCCAACCCCCCAGCCCTCTTGCTGCTCCTCACTTCCCAACTACAGCCTCCTGGCCCTGCTGGTGACCCTCCCTCCGCACCCACTACCCCCTGGCCCTGTTGGAGGGGGACCCAACTGCCAGAGCTACAGGGCCACGGAGCCGGGTCTGCAACTACCTACCCCACCAGCAGCGCCCTCTGCCCACTCAGCAGCAAGGGGCACAACTCCCCACCACCACCCCTGCTACCGCCAGGCAGACAGGGGACACATCGCCATGGCAGTGGCATCAAGATTCCCCACCATGCCAGGTCCTGCACACAAGTCCAGGGGGCTTGTGCCCCCCCATGCCCCATTAGGAGTGCCTTCCCCACACCTGCTGCCCCCTAGACAAGCTACCTGCAGCTCCATCCCACTCCCCACCAGGGCCCTGCAGCCACCCGCTCCAGCCCCAGGCCCTAAGCCCCACATACCACCTCTGCTGGGCAGCAGCCCCAGCCCCTTCCAACTCACCCCCTCTCTTTGGCACCCTCAGTTCCACTCCCTGCCAGACTTACCTGCGGGAGCTGCTCTCCAGGCTGCCATATGCATGTGTTCATGCACATAGGGCCTGCTGCTCAACCACCAGCCCCTTGCAGGCTGGAACCCTGCTAGCCTGCAAGAGGAAACCCACCATTTCCTTCATTAAAGGATAAAACCCAGGTTTTTCCTCCTTAAAATAAGAAAATCTGGGTTTTACCACATTTTTCCATGGTGAACAGCAAACCCAGATCATCAGGCTTTTACTGCCACTGGTCATCAGGGTTCCACCGCCTGCAAGTTTGTCTCCAGGGCACCACTGGGGCACGGGCAGAAGACACCCCAAGGTGAAGTGAAAGGCAACAAGAAATCACATCCATGCAACCAGAAACCCAAGGGAAAGGGACCTCTACTGGGGAAAGGATGTACTGGCCAACACAAACAGCCAGAGAAGAAAAGGTGAGGTATCCCCAGATCCTCTTCCCATTCTAGTAATGGGGTAGGAGCCCCATTACAGCTGGATATTAGGAAAAACTCTCTCATGAGGAGAGTAGTAAAGCATGGGAATAGGTTACCCAGAGAGGTTGTTCAATCTCCATCCTTGGAGGTTTTTAAGACCCGGCTAGACAAGGTCTTGGCCAAGATGATCTAGTTGGAGACAGTCCTGCTTTGAACAGGTGGTTGAACTAGATGGCCTCCTGAGGTCCCCTCCAGCCCTAATTTTCTATTATTCTATGTTTATTTAATGCATGTTCCATCAATCACATGGTTTGATTTTATAAATAGATTTTGGTCCCCAATCAGTTGGGATAACTGACTCTTGGCCATGGTACAAAGGCCTTTTTTGAAGAATGCTACTACTGAACCATGGAGATGTGATGCAAGGAAATCTAGGCCTAAGAAAAAGGCAAGTCTAGCATTCATAAGAACATACCCCTTATTACTCAGCCAGTTCCTCCAGGCTGGTCCCATTATTTTTTAATATTTTAAATAACTAGAACAATTTTCTTCTCCACAGGTTGGCTGCACAGCATGCAGGTTTCATTTCGAAGTTTCTCTTCTTCCTCCAGCCACCCCTTCCCAGCCATTGCTTCTGCCAAGTTAAAGAGTTGGTGTTAGCTGGTGACACCTTCAGTGCATGCATACAGTCAAAAAAGTTGGCAGAACTTCACCCTAAGTCAGTGAACTGAAAACAGTACTAGATAGCAACATAGCAAATGAGAACTTGCTGTATCAGACACCCTGGACACTACAGCTAAATATGTGCAAATCTCCTTTGGTTCTGATGACAGTTGGCTTTAATAAGTAATTAGTCACCTACCCATAAAGATCAAACCCGTTCCAATGCAGATTATGCAATCTGGAGAGGGGCTTATTATTCTAATAAATGATTTTCTACTTAAAACCTTGTTCTGTATTGTGATATAATCAAAGACTAATAATACTGACATTAATGATTTCATGTCATTCAGACTCATTGCACTCACATAGCAGTTTCCAGCAGATGATCTTAGGTGTCCACAGAGAGTACTTCATCATGAAACACTCTTAAGTGATTTTGTGCCTCAGGGTTGCCAATAGCAGAACAGAAAAATATTTAAACTGAAAAGCAAGGTCTCCTGACTCAGCCAGTGTTATATCCACTAGACTACACAGCCTCTTTCCAAGTGTCTTAAGTTGCACTGATGGACTGGCATTGGTTTGTGGAACTTTTCACCAGCTATATTATAGCTAAAAGGGCTGGGTGCCAATGACAGCTGGCCAGGAATCCATCTGCAAAAAGTTAAAAAAAAAAACAACAATAAAATAAAGCCCATTTGATACAATTTGATTTTGATCCATATTTTGTTGAAGAGGTTTTTTGGGACCAGGATGGGATGTCTGGAGATGAATCAAACCCAAAATCATCCATAGCTCAGCAGCCAGGGAAGTTCTGTAGAGATTTGATCCTGGCTGTCTTGCATCTCAGTTCAGGGCTGTATGAACTAAGCTAGTGGCTAAGATGAAGCAGGATGGGAGGGGATCCTGGGTAGGGTCAGCAAAATATTTTGAAAGGCCTGGTTTTTGTTTCATTGCACAATGCAAAACCACTTCCCATTTTCAACAAATGGAATCTTTGCTTTCTATCCAGCTCCAATACTAATCAATACGATACCTGAAAGTCTAGCCCATATTCACTGGTAAGTATTTGCTTAAAAGTAGAGCCAAGTAACAAAAATCTCTTAACCTTGCTTAAGTGCAAGTACTTCATAAATTTACAACAAGAGCTATGTCATTAAGGAGCTGGAGTCAGTAGAAAACAACAGTTCACCAGTTTCAGGCAGGACAGAAAGGAGTCAGACTTCCAACCTAATTTTAGTAGTACTGTCAAGGGATTAAGGTCTCCTGTTTTCAAACTAGATGTGTGCTTTGCTTCAGCATGTTTCTGTATTATGAAAGATTCTTCATTTTACCACAAGGCCACGATTGTATTGTGTCCCATTGATTTCTGTGCCCCAGTTTCCGATACTACTCTGCTGCTGTGGAAGTTTGGATCCAAAGTCTGCAGTTTTCCCACCTTTTGATCTCAATATTTTATTCACACAGTTTAAAAGTAAGCCAGGGGATCTGTGACAAATTTTAGGAAGTACACAGTAGCAACCAAAAGAGACAAAATAATGTAGCCCAAGGACCAAAGACAGTTTAATTTGGGATCCTACATGCTGTGTTACTGTACATGGAGTCAAATGTACACAAGTCTGTGTGCCTGCAGGTCAGGTCCTTGCAGTGGCAAGAACATTACAGGTAGTGGAAATGCAATGCCAATATCAGTTTGAAAATCCTACTTTAAAACGTAAAATCTATAGCGACGCTGCGTTCGTCTTGCCCGTGAAGAGAAGAGAAGCAACTGTTAGTTACAGAAATTTGGTTGGAGGGAGACTTGGGGGCATAAGTACATGGCTTCATTGGACAGAAAACTCAATGTGCCATTAAAGTTCAGCTGAAAAGTCATTTTATGTAGGTCTAATTGGGCACTTTTAATACTGGTGGGTCTTTAGGTAGTCCCTTTTCCCCATTGTATATGAATAAATCTAGTGTCCTTAATAGTAAGAAAGCCGTTATTAGATCCGAGCATGATCCAGGAAAGTGTCTTAGGCCTTATTTGGCAAATACGAACACAAAATATATTTTAAAAGTATACCACCCTCATCTATTCTACTCCTGTTGACCCACTTCTTAAATATGTTGATTTAGAAATAGCATTTATGATACATAGTGAGTCTGTTGCTACCAATGCAGGTTCAGTAAGCCTTTGATTGCAACAGAGCATATTGGGTAGAAGAGATCAGAAATGTTACTTCATTGCATCATGCTATGAAGAGCTTATGCATCAGGGTCAACAGAACTATCAGTGGAGAATTCAAAAGAACAAACCTCATTCATGAAAGCTATTAGTTGTAATGATAAGTTATGCATGATTAACAACACAAATTGATTCTTAGAAAACTTGTTTCATGAAAAATAAAGTTCCTCAGTAAATAGAGAGACCCACTGGTTATTAATTGGAATTCAGTTGCCATGGTTTACCCCTCTATCAGAACAATTTTTTCTGATAAGAGAGATTTCAAAAGCTAAAAAGGTAACCAAGAACCCAGATCTTGTTTGTGCTTTTTGAAAGCTTTTTCTTCAGTTCTCATGGGGTACATCCAGTTGTTTTAGTTTGTTACTGTTTTTCTTCAAAATGCAAGTATCATGGTAGGTAATTAGTTTAGACGAGAGTTATTTATGTTGTTAATCCCAAAAACCTTCAGGCTTTGTAATATATATAAACAAACAACAACGTCTAGAATAGTGCTTTCCTTTCTAACTCTTCATCTACCTCCTTAGTCTGCTCTGTTATTGCTTGCCAAGGTAAGAAGCACAAATATCTGCAAGACGACACTGGGAACATTACATAGAAGCAAGAGGGACAGTCCAGGGAGATGCAAAGATTATAACTACATACCCCAATTCCCATTTTAAGAGAGAAATTTTGGTTTTTGAAGGCATACTGCTAGAAGATGTCAAGAATGATAGCTTTGGAACAGGGAGGGGAGTGAGGTGTCAATTATTTGTGGCTTATTTTGAGTTCTAAGTCATCTATCCAATAAGTATTCTCTGGAGGATCACAGGAAAAGAGTCCAGGGGAAAAAAAAAGAAACAAAAAAAACCCTCTCACAGGTTATCTGCTCAAGCACTGTGACCAAACCAGGTCAGCCAAGTGCCTACCCAGCCTGTTCTTGAAACTTGCCAAGGATGAAGTTTCCACAGTTTTCTAGGTAGGCTTTTCCAATGCTTGATCACCCATACAAATCAGAAAATTCCTCCTAAATTTCATCTGCCACAGCTTGAGGACAATGTTCTTAGTCCCTAAACAAATTCAAGTTTCTGTAACTTGAATCAACTTTACCAGGTAGAAACTTTGCAAGCTTCCAGTTATCCTGGCAAAGACCTCCAAGACAAGAATTTGTTCATACACAGATCTCATTTTATCACATTAATGAATGGACTCACCCATTTTGCAGATTTTAGTGCAGCGGCCTATAACATCAGGCCTCCAGAAACATCTCTTGGGTGTGGAAGGTCCTCATACCATCTGCCTCAGTCTCACCTCAAAGATTCCAGTGCAGAATCTGTTTGGTCTAGTATTACACACTGTACATTTTTCCTTAGGAGTCCCAAATACAGTATACCAATCAACGCTCCCAGCCCTGGCATGTTCTGCCATTCCACAGACTCTTTTTCAGTCTAGTTGTCAGACAGTCCCCCAGCTCTTCACAACATAACTTCCAGCCTCCCTACCAGGATTATTTTTCCTCCAACCCAAGAGCATACAATCACAAATCACACTCTCCATGCTGTGAACAGGTCATTGGACAAGCTTTTCCACTGCTCCCTGAGCCAATGACCTTCTCTTGTTCCTTTAACTTGTCTACCAACCCTTAGTCTTCTACAGCCATTCAGTTTCTGGCAAAGAAACCACCAAACAAACCTGTCTACTACTTCTAGCCCTGCTCTTCCAAGTCTGAAAGGTAATTTCTGCTTACTGCCCTCAACCCACTCCCACAGCTACTTCTTTATTTATTTATTACCCCAGATGTCACCAGCACTCCTAATTAGGCCCAGCTGGAAAGCACTTGGTCTGTGACCAGGAGAGCTGAACCCAATTTACTTAAAAGGGGAAAGCCATCATATGACAGAGCCAAAAAATAAAATAAAAAAATCCCTGTTTTCTGGTAAGGATAGCAATTAATCATGATGGTTTTCTTACTGGAAGCTTGACTTTTTCAAGAAAGTGATTGTGACAGCAAAAAAACCGTGACTTCCAGCTGCAATGTGATCCCATGTTTTATTATACACAGGTCAGTCTACAACTTTACCTAATTTAACTGAACCAAGTTATTAGCTATTCTGACCTACAGCTAAGCTGGTATGGGGGGAAAAAGTCTGAAATCAGCAACCTTTTAAAAGTTCTTTGAAAGAAGAGGGTGAAGGGAAGCAGCTGTCCTACACTGTGCCAGCTAGGTGGCTGAGTTAGCATCTCGCATAGGTCTCTCTGCATTTACCGCCCCTTGCCAATAGTAAGCACTGCTGCTCTACCACCTACATTAACAAAAACAAAAGCACTGTTCTGCTCAGGTGAATTTTTATACCAAAAAAAATGTCAGAAACCCCATGAATACCACAGTGGAGTTTCTTGTCACATGGAAGGCATACTTCAAATCCAGACTTCGGTATAACCATATAGAAAGGTTCAAGCAATTGCTTAGATGTCATGAGAGTTGCTCGTAAGAAATGTAGGCACATGGTCCCAAATTAAGATTCCAAAAAAAGGTACAGAAAAGTTCACTGTCTAGTTTAATACGATATCTATTCTCCTTAGTTTAGATTCTACCTTTATATAAATTGTGTGCTGCTTCTCATTATCCCTAACAATCTTTCGTATGCGTCAAATCACGCCTGCTACCACAGAAAGTCTCAAGACTGGGCAAGGACTTATTATCTTACTTATCTCCATCTGTTAATAAATATTTCAAAGCAGATTAGGTCAGTGTGTAGGAACTGATTTCATAATTGATGCAACATCAATAACAGTTGCTGTAGATGAATGCATTGGTTCTGTGAAATTGGATATTCATTTTATTATTTGTATTACAGTAGCACCTAGAGGCCCCAGATGGGAGAGGGCCTTCTTGTGCAGGCCTCGCACAAGCAAAGAATACAAGAACCTCTTCCCCCAAGAGCTTATTGTTCAATACGCCATGGTCGTAGCCTTGTACCTGAAGACACAGAAGGATGATTCTGACAGGAACATTTTAAGTGGTATATATTGATCCCAAGAGTTTGTCAACGTTTGGCATGTTTACAATGCCAAGCGGTTTCATCAGCTCTTCAGGTTATTTCAGGATCTTCCATGGCAGCGCAAAAGCAATGCCATTGGCCTGCTAAAGAGAAGTAGGTACAAGCATTTTGCTTAACTGATGCAAAAAGCATAAATCCTAAAATATATACAAGTGAGGAAGGAAAGAAAACTATTGGAGGACTTTTTATGATATTAGACTGTACCTGAAAGTTATTGTATGAATCTATTCCAAAGACAATATCAGCATTTTGTCAGGTTGTCTTCCTAATCTACCAGGGGCTTCTGACTTCTTTTTCCAAGCACTTGCAACAATCTGGTTAAAATAATCATACTGCAGTTACTTTGTTGATCTTGGGGGAGGGAGAGAAGAAGAGAACACAGCAGAAACGGGTTATTAACCAAGAAATGTTTTTGAACTCTGCAAGAGTCTGTAATGATTGCAGACATTATTCCGTTTCCTATAGATTACTCTTTATACACCACCATTCCTTTTCTTTAGTCTTCAGCACCCAGATACTACCAACATTGCTCACCGAGTCAATTTGCACACTTGAAGTCCTGCTTACTGTGAATAAAAAGATGCCAGAATCTGGCCTCAAGTATATTATAGCAAACTATGTCTTAGAACACTAGATGGCAGGTCTCTGCTAAGGAAATGGGTTTGTTATTGTAAAAACCTGGGTGCACATTCCTTTCCCAATCTCTTCCCCCATCTCACAGGCAGATCCTCCCCTTTTCTCATGGAGGTTGTGGTTCTCTCCCTAGAATCCTTCCTATTTCTAACTAAGGACTGGATGAAATAAGTTACAAGGGGCATCACTACCAGAAACTAGGGCAAGTTTAAAGGAGACAAATATTTTACCTCTCAAGGTACACAATGGACAACATTGCCAACTCAGAGGATATGACACACTCATATTGCTTCCTAGATTCTTGCTTTAAATCCTCCCTTATTAATAATGCTTTTCATCAGGTTGCTCAACATATCCTTTCATCACTTCATAGTCACAACGCTGCAGTAATGTTTCACACAAGACAGCAAACCCATGCAGCTCTGTAAAGTACTAATGTACCAACTACCAGATAGGATTTTGTGTCACCTGCATACTATGCTATTTTGAGATGAGTAGCTGAGGAGTACCGAAAGAGAATTTGTAAACTTTAAGGAAAATTTTCCTGTCAAAGTCAGATTATTTTTAATGGGACAATAAAATTTATTTCTCTTAAGTAGCATCAGAGAAAAATAGATACTGGTATTTAATTCTGCTGCACTGGCCAGTTCAGCAGGCCATTCCTATCCCTTGAACTTGACATTAAACAAACTAAATGCAATTTTACTATTTGGTACCCCGGCAGAGTTGACACACAAGTGCATAGTACCCAAAGAATAGAATTAAAGTGGTCATGAATCACAAGTAAAAGTCAAATCTATCATGCCACCCCTCTGCAAAGTAAGATTTCTTCCCTCTCCTCCCCTTCTTAATGCTACAAAGCACTTCCCTTTGACATGCTTTTGTTAAAGTATCAGCATTGGCAAAGAGAAAAACTTTCAAAACAAATTTGTTCTCAAAAACACTGAGAATAGTTGAAGACATTTCTAAAAAACAAACAAACCAACCAGTATTAATTGCAATACCAGGTAATATCGGAATTAGCTATGAAGGTTGAATATGCTTCCTGGAAGTTTTCAAAAAGGTGCGCCAGTAAGCCTTTTTGCATCTATAACCGAAGAGAGAGAATGAAAACAAGACTTCTTGAGGTAATCTACTCCTGCTACCCATCAGCCCAACAAAGACCATTTTACTTTTTCAGCTGGTTCTGAACAGACCACCTCAGAAGGGAGCAAATACATTTCTTCTTTTTCCCTAGCCTCCTCTAAGTTCACCCAGAAGTGATGCTGGGTTTTTGGTAACTGTCTTGGCCTAAGGACATAGGAAGGAAAGGCACTTTGAGTAGATGTGATTTTTTTTTATTGCTATCAGCTGGTTTAATAAGAGCAATCACATCTACTCAAAGAGCCTTGCCTACCCAGAAATGATGGTCATTATAACAAGAACCACAATCTGGCACATCACAACCAGCTTCCCTTATTGCTGCTTTGTTTTGGAGACTAATACACAGGTATTCAGTATATACAATCTATATTTCAGAGTAGGTAAATACAAATTGTGTAGAATCGCCACCTCACCTTTTCATTAAAAAAACAATACAATTACAAAGTTCAGCTCAACTCTCCTCAAGTTTGGCTGCTCTTAGACATTTGATTACAGGATTTTTTTGCCCACATTAAGAGGACTAGCTTCTAAGAGAGTCACACCCATTGCCTTTATAATTGGGTGGAGTGATGTGTCACCTGCTTTGATGAGACTGCAGAATCAATGCAACCCTTGCCCTGTGATGATCAACAGGAAATACTATGCTCTTATTACAGCATGGCTGAGCCTGAAAAGTTGCTCTGTGCTATGTCCCGGTGAGATTCCAATTCATTGTGAGTTGCACCATCAGATTTCTTTCAGATGGCAGAAAATAAGAGCGTTTGTGCTGACTCTACTAAAAGGCTGGGCACCTATGGTTTTGGTGAGGCAGTGATGGCTCTCTGAGTGAAATAACAAACCCATGCTCCAGAAGATAGGCATCTAAGAAAGGCAATTCAGAAAACATTCATGCTAAGCTGGGTATGGCCCAGAGCTAGCAAATAGGAAACAAAAAGCACAGAGGTGTTTCTGAATTCCCACCCCCATCTGGAGTGTAGGGGCCTGTGTCAGGTTCTTCCACCCACTCGGGATTCAAAACCCATTTCTGAGCATGTTTACAATTGTTCTTTCAAACAGAACAGAGCTCACTATTTGGTTTTCAAAGAACAGTGACTGCTGCGCTACTAAGACTCTTTCTGCTTGCTGTCTTTCTGGTCCCATGCGTCTTGCATTCCTGTCTGCCCCATGCTACAGCTTTAACAGATGTTGAGAGAGCCCCAACCCAGCCCGGACAGGTTAGGGCCCTTTCCTGGGAGGTGTCAGTCTCCCAGACTTGTGAAGAAATTGGACCAAGATCTAGCTACTACTAGGGTAACATGTAGAAGTACGCCAGTACTACTGCCTCCTGCTGCTATAGTTAAAAAGAAAGCAGCCAGACTTGCATTTTATGAGGCCTAACCTCTGTGCATTAGGTATGGTCTCAGCATAAGATACTTAAGCACCACTCTGCCTAGCTCCGGGGTCCTGTTGTAGATAGCTCCCCAGAGCAGGACAGTTCTGGGTATGCACAGGAGGCAGAATGACAGACAGGTAGGGATTTTCTAGCCGAACGGGAGCTTTAGGCACTTCCACAGAGATGCGATTACTGAGCAAGGCTTTTTCAGACTGCAATTTTAGACCAAGACACCCAAGTGTCTCTCCTTTAAAGCTGGCCTTTTTCCCAATTCACCACCTTATGGTGAATGAGGTCTTTTCCAACTCATCATCATCACTGATAATTAAGATTCCTGAGGCCAATTTCTGCTCTCAGCTACACCTGAGAAACCTCACTGTTTACTTAAGATGCCTCTGACAACTGTGCATCCCAATTAGTTGGTAGTAGGTTGGCAGAGATGTCATTGTGGGCACAGTAATTACTGATGATGAAGAGAGAGAATCTTGGTGAATTTGTGAGAGTTGTTTGTTAGGAAAAACACAAACATCACCTTACTTGTAAGATGAGCAAGCTTGATATGGAAATCAGTAAGAAAATATTAATACCAAATCTCATGCCATTTTAGACCTACTTTTCAGGATAAAACTGCATTTTATTAATGGTCACTAACCATGAAGACTATTGTCCAGCCACTGTATAATAGTGAGGTATTGAGTGCAACAGTGCAGAACTTTTGAAGTAATAAAGGACACAACTTGCAAATGCACATGTAAAATAATATTACTCTGTTAAAAAGAAATAATCAAAACTGACTGGTTGGAAGAACATTGGAATAACATAATTCTCACTAGATGTTATCTCTGGTAATTTAACTTCTAAAAGGTAGGAAATAAAAAAAAAAAAAAGAACATCTTTGACAGTAATCAACCTACCCTCTGAGATAACCCTAAAATCCCCTGGTTGCTATAATATTACGGAGCTATTACTACTCCCAGTATCCTTTAACAGCAAAAACAAATTGAACCAACGATCTATTTAGAGATCAGCTACATTATCCTAATAAGCCAAAGACAAAACCTTGAAAGAAGGCAAACACCTTAGCAGCTAAAGAACGAGTCAATATTCACATCCTTAAAGGTGGTTTTGAAGCAACTCTGTTATAACAAATCCAAGAACAACTCAAGCTATAGCACTTGCCACAGATGTTGCGTGTCAAGAGACTGATCATGCCATCTAGTTCCAGGTAAGATGATACACTCCCCAGCTGAACCAAAAGAAGCAGAATCTGCTAGTGATTTACAAAGTTGGTGACTTAAGCTTTAAGCCTGCTGTAGGGAATTATGGCTAATCAAGTCCTGAAACATTTAACAAAAGTACTTTCTTTTCCTTCTAGCTTTATTATGACATTACCTGCTGTGTTTTAAGAGGAGGAATGGGTACATGCTCTGAGTTAGTCCCTTAGTTCATTGTTTTGGTGATGGTTAGTCTTCAATTCAGCTGTGCCTGATCTTGCTCAAAAATGTGGTCTGAGGTAGGAACATAGGACTTAATCATCCCAGCCAAGTATCTGTCTACTTGCTCTTGAAAGAAACTCTTTACACAGAATACTGAAGTTTCAATGGAGATAAATATATTATGAAAAGAACAATATGTGCACACCCATATTTTTTTATTTTGTTTTGGAAGAACAACTCAAAAGGAGAGGATTCTCAAATCTCCATTCTCATTAATCCTTTAGCCTCTCTCCTGAGATTATTGAGAGTCACTAATTAGCATCAAGTGTCATGGTGGATTTATAATCCAGACACTTGTCTGTAGGGAAATGGTTTTAGAGGACTCATTCTTATGACTGCTACGTATTTCAACCACCTTATAAAAGGAGCAAAACTATTGACAAAATAGCACGCAGCTGAATATATGGATTCTTGTCATCCCAGAATTTTATTTACAGACTAACCTTCTGCAGAGATAAGCTTCTGACCTTCTTTGCTTTCTTGTCTTTTAACCTCCTTTCAGCATTCAACCTGGGGCCCCATATCTATGAAAGTGATAGCCAGATCAATAACTCTTTTACTCTTGTTTTCTTCCTCACTTTCTTTTGGTGAGAACTTCATGAACTCCTGGCCCCATCCTAACTTCTCTTAAATCAATACATGTGTGAACGGAGCGTAAATGTACTGAGAGTCAAGCTGCTTGCTTCAGAGAAGCCCTGTCGCATCAATCTATTTCAGGCAAAGCAAATTTGAGGTAGTAAAGCAAATCGTGCAGCAAAAGGCACAATAATTATTATTTTTCTCAACTTCAACTTAGCTGATTCAGGTGTAGGCTCAACATCCTACTGTCCTTTAGAAGGTAGCCATATCTACCCTAAATGCATCTAAACTTGGGCCCAGATCCTCCTATTGATTTAACTAAGAGTCTGAGTTGGATGTCTAAATAGTTTTGTGGATCTGGGCCTTGGGTCATCATTCTTCAGCTTATGTTGCTGCTCCACTGAGGTTCAGCTGACTTGGTCTTTTACAGCCGAAACATTCCATCTTTTTGAAAAAGGATCTTTTAAAATTACCTTCAGCTCCTGAACTATGAAAAATTGCCATCAGATATCTAAACTAGCTCAGTCAGGTCTGACCCACCTGATTCAGAACAGCCTCAGCATAAAAGATGATCATGCTGCTCAGCAATATTGCATCCTTCTGCAATAGCTGTGGTTCACAGTTTCAAACTGGGGACTGAGTCAGGACTCCCTAGGTTGTATTCTTAGTCTTTCTGCTGGCTTGGACTTTGATGTTGAGCATATAATTTTCCTGCTATATAAACAAGCACCTTTGAGTAGTGGTGTGAGGATGCATTGATTAACTTTTAAAAGCACTTTGGGATTCTCTGATGAAAGGTGTTATATAAATCCAAGAAGTTTTTTTTTACTTTGTTTGGTCAAATATGTATTCCTTTGCTGGGATAAAGGGATTCCAGACAACTTTGGAGAAGTGGAGAACTGAACTCTTAGTGTGGATCTCATGTTTGTTCCTGCTATCATGAACTTGACATTTGATTTAGCTTGTTTCTGCAAAAAAAAAAAAAAAATTAAAGGTGGACAGTGAGGAGGGCAAACACTGGGAAAGCTTAGCAAAATCAGCAGGTTCTGGGACCAATTGTGCACTGAAAAAACTGGTGGCACATTACATAAGCTCTGCTTACGGATCTATTGTCCAAATAAAATAATGCACATATTTGGAGGGGTTGTTTGTCTGTTTGTTAAACTTAACTGTTTTCATGCACTCCATTAGGTAGTTTATTTACCATGTCTTCTTATTCACTTGTGTGTATGTGCACATGCATGCATGTATTAGTTAGCTGTATTTAATCTTATAATGTCTTGATTACATTATTTAGCATGGCTAGGGTTTGTACAAAAATTGTTGATTCTGTTCTCTTCTAAAGACACTCAGACACCCTGGTGATAAGTATGGTGTCTGACTTATTAGAATGCAAGGGAATTTTGAAATGCATAAAATGAAATGGTATTTTTATATTTATTTCTATAGATCAAATGTATACCCCAATATGGCATGCTCCACAGTGACAGGAAACCCATATGATATTATACAGCATGTTGTCAGAATATGTTGCACAGAGCTTTTCACTAATGACATTACCAGTATTATTTCTAATGGTATGAACACAGAAAAAAACTGCTAGAAATGCCTGAGTTATTATCATAACTCCAAGATTGGGAATCTTTGTGCAAGTCACTTCAATTGTTTGCCGCAATCTCTCTTGTAAAACGTGGTATTTTATCTAGTGTAACACACCCTGACTTGGTGATAAATGCATGTGGGTGATGCAGGTGTAGGCCAATACCACCACCCACACAGCTAAGGCATTCGTTAGGAGTGCGGAAGGCTAACACCACATAAACTTAAAACTCTTCCAGGAACAGAGGTGACTAAATTTGAACTGTGGGGGTAAGGTGTAGGGTTTTGAAATGGAAAGTCTCAAAATTGAAACAGAGAAAAGACAGAGCACTGTGTGTTGTCATTTTTCTCACTTATTTAGGAATAAAAAGAAAAAAGGCTACCTGCTGCCCTGGCCTGGAATTTCAAAGCAATACTCCTCTTCCAAAGGATCAGCCCTCTTTTACGTAGATTATGGGACACCATGAAAAATAAACTGAACATACATTTCCCAAGCTAATCAACTGTAAATGTAGGTATATGTTCTTGCTTGTTTCTCCCTTATTGAATTTCTTTTTGTTTTCTCTGATTGTCTCTTCAACTCCCTCTTTAATTTTCTTCTCTCTCTACCTGCTTCTAGGGTGGCCATCATAGAGGACAGTCCAGTCGTCCTCTGTCCTCTATTGATACGAAACCAGACACCTTTATGTCCTCTATTTTTCTTTTGAAGAGAATTTTTTTTCAATTTTTCTCTTGAAGAGAGAAATAGAGGACATAAAGGCATCAGGTCTCATATCAATAGAGGACAGAGGATCAGGAAACTGGAATGTCCTCTGTACAGAACACCTACACAGAAACCTTGAGGAAATTAGGGCTACTGCCATGTGCATTCACCAGTTCGGATGCACCCTTTCTCTTCCCTCTAGCTGTCATGGTTTTTCTTCTCTGCCCCTTCTCCAATGTCTAAGCCCTATTAATTAATATTAAATACTAATAACTCCGGAGATAGCCTTCCAATTGCCACTAGTTGCTGAAGTTGTCCCCAAGTGCCATCAAAGACTTCCCTCCCCAATTGTCACCATTCATCCATTCATCTCCTGTGTTCAGCTACCACTGTCACCAGAGCCTTCCCATCCACTCCTACCATAAAATGCCACTTGACGTACTCTGACATGCTCTTCAGCTACCACAGGTGTTCCTCCAACAGATCAGCAACAGTGGCCACATTTGTCCTCTAGCTGGAACTGCAACAGACTTCTTTCCACCTTCCACAGATACCCCTCTCACAGGTTTCCCACCAGTTACCATAGATGTCCCACTAACTCTTTCCCGT
Organism: Caiman crocodilus; assembly: GCA_030014935.1. Taxonomy (NCBI): domain Eukaryota; kingdom Metazoa; phylum Chordata; order Crocodylia; family Alligatoridae; genus Caiman; species Caiman crocodilus. The sequence continues at coordinate 3,789,656 of JAGPOW010000797.1, read as the reverse complement.
GGAGCCAGAGGTATCCCACAGGTTTCCACTGTTAACGGCTGCCAAAGCTTCCTCTCCAAATGCTATCAGATATTTCATGTGTGTTCCTCCTACTCAGTCACCAACTGCCATGGTTTGTTCTTCAGCTGCTACAGGAGTTGTTTCAACACTGACACCAGTTGCCACTAATATTCTTCCCATTGACACGAGCTGTTCCCAGCTGCCCTTTGTATCCAGTTTCCATCATCTCTGACTGCTTGTGTCATCAATGCTTCAAGTGTAAATGCCATGGTGCCCCCTGCTAAACTTCCCTACACCCCCATTCACTCCCACCAACCTCAAATCACACTCTTGTTCTCAGATAACACGAGACTTTTTTCTAAGCTGCCTTACTGGCATATTTATGAAGGCCAGAAGCTGTATGTTCTCAGCTGAATAAGCAAGCTTGCTGGGGCATTACTAGTGGAAGCTGTCATATTTCTTTTCACTGATCTTCTAATATCGTAGTCTGTAGTCATCCAAAAGCTGCTGAGGTAATTCATTTTAATACAAAAATCTGCCGCAGCACTAATTTATGGCTATGCTGATTCTAATGAAAGTGCATGAGTTTATTATTATGCCTTTCCTTTTCAGGGTGTCATTTATGGTGCTTTGTTTTGTTCCAGTTTCTCCACATTATCATAGTGATTGTCCCCACAAATAATGGTCCCCACATGCCAGTCCCTACTTTATCAGAGTGTGATAGTCTTTTTCCTCTGTACATCTTTAAAACACAATACAAAACTTCTGCTGAATACAAAGTGGAATATTAGAATCAAAGTTTTCCATCCATTAAAATCTTTAGAGCAACATGGCAGGAGTGCCTTGCTGTGAGACTGTGTGCCAATGAAAAACAGAAGATGAACTGAAGACACCGGGTGCCAGTATCATGTTTGTGAAAATGTGTGTGGCAACTACTAGATCCAAAATGTTGTGATGACTGAGAACCCAGAACCAAAAAAGGGAATGCTATTTCTCCAGCATTGGTTATATTCTCTCCCCGTTTATCAGATTTCTCATCTATAATATTTTGCTCCGGCTGGCTCTGAACTAATTTTCAATATTTCTTCATGCCCTATTTTTCTTGGTTTTATTTTTTCCTCAGACTTTAATGGGACCAATAGAGGAGTTAGATAAATTTTCTCATCACAAAAGTTTCTGCCCTGTAGCTTTCAAGGCTATCCTTAAATGTATACAAATTTAGCCTTGCTATGTTTGAGTATAGACTGTATTTAGGGCCAAGTTACTGACAACCTTCTAAAAACCTAAATAGTCAGGTTTCCAAGCCAGAAAAACACAATCAATGTCAAAACTGATTTTGAAAAGTTACTTGTTCATTTCCTATCTACCTCATTCATATTTGCTTGTATTTAAGTGACTGCCTCTCATGCGACAGTAGGGGAAGTTGGACAAAAGTGTATGGGTGCTTATGCATACATGCACACGTTTTTCTTATAAACAGCATAGACTATTCATCTCTGTGTTGCATGCTGTGGCACCGATTTAGCACTGAAAGAGAGAAAATGTCTTTAAAGCTGCTATAGCAGAGGTTGTCAAACTGCGGTCCGCGAGCTCCACTCAGGTGGTCTGCAGAAAGGTTGCCGAACAATCGAGGCTATCTGTACTTGTAAGGTAAGACTACTGATATTAAAATATGAGTTGTGCGCTTTGACTTGTGGAACAAACAAATTAAGTGGTCCACCGAGACCCTCAGCAATTTTCAAGTGGTCAGCAAAAAACATGCGTTTGAGAACCACTGTGCTATTGGGCCGAGTGATGTTGGCCCTTGCCAGCGGTGTGGGTGCTGCGTGCTGTCAAAACCTAGAGCGTCTTCCCCTGTTGTAATACTGGTGGAAAGCCCGGCTCTGTGGGGGTGTAGACATGCTCTGTGCGCTCTGTTTTAATGGGCACCAGACGCCTGTCCCTGAAGGAAGAGCTCTGCCTGGTGTAAGGATCTGGAGCTCTCGGTCAATACAAGGCTCATATCAGGTGGACATCCACGCTCTTCCTAGGGAGCCGTTCAGCCAAGGCATCAGGAGCTTGGCCCTTACAAGCACTGGTGTCTCTCGTCTTCCTAATTGTGGCCATTGAACCCTGGGGTCTGGCTTGGCGACAGCCCCACGGATCAGGACACGCCGAGGCCCTAAGCGTCGTCCCTCTTGAGAGGCCCCGTACGATAAAAATAATCCACAAAAACGGATTTCCGTGACGCTTCACGACGAATCGTTATTTCTGCACAAGCATGCCTAATAACCGCGGAGCCGTCGACATCTACATTTTTGGTTCTATTAAAACAAAGACGTCCAGGGTTTTTCCCTCTCTTATTTACAGGCCCCTCGTCTTGCCAAGCCCTGCGCTGCAGTCGCTGAAACCTAAATCCCCTCGGCCGCTCCGACACCATCGGCTCGCCGGTGCGGCGCAGTTTTCCTGGGGACCCCTGCTGCAGGGCCAGGCAGCCGGATGAAGGCCTCCGCTTCTGGCCCTCAGGGTTGCAGGGGGCACCTGCCCCAACTCTGCCCTCGGGACTTGGGGGCAATGGCTTGGAGGCTGTGGGTGTGTGGGGGGGGTGAACCCCACCCGAGGGAGCAGGCGCACGTGGCACCTGGGTCACGTGACTCCGCCCGCAGCCTCGGTCTGGCCAGCGCCGCCCCAGGCGCATGCGCAGGCTCGCGCCGCCGCCCCTCCCCCTCCCGGCGGCCCCGGCCTATATAAGGCGCGAGCGGCGGCGCTGCCCACTCCGCAGTGGGGGAGTGCGCGGGAGGAGCTGGCGGCCGTGGCAGCAGCACCGGCCTGGTGAGGGGGGCGGTCTCGGGCCGGGCCAGGCGCTGCGGCGGTTCACCCCCGCCCACCTCAGCAGTCTGCGCCTTGCTCCAGGCCTGCGGCGGCGTGAGCCCGTTGTTGTTGTTGTTGTTGGCGGGCGGCCGGGCCTCGCGGCCGGGCCTGGCTCGGCGGCGCCATGAGCTCGGGCACCCCCTACATCGGCAGCAAGATCAGCCTCATCTCCAAAGCGCAGATCCGCTACGAGGGCATCCTCTACACCATCGACACCGAGAACTCCACCGTGGCGCTGGCCAAGGGTGTGTGGGGGAGGCGCTGGGGGGTGGGTCCACGCTGCAGAGCGAGTGGGGTGGGGGAGGGGTTCTGCAGGGGGGTCGGGTGTCCCCCCCCCCCCCCCCCCCCCCCCCCCCCCCCCCCGGGGGGGGCCCCCCCCCTAGGGGGGGTTGTCCCCGAGGGGCGGCCCCGCCCAGCCCCCACCCCAGCCCCCCTGCCCTGGGCTGAACAATGAGCCGGGGAGGGGGGAAATCCAGCAGTGCCTGGGGTTGCGTGCCACCCGAGGGGGTGGGGAGCGGAGCTGGGGCCTTTTCACGGTGATTCAGCGCGTGGGGCCGCAGCGCAGGGGGGAGCTGCTCCAGCCAGTGCAGCCGTCCATCCCCCTGTGCGGTGTGGGGCGCTCCCCCGCATGCATGGCTTTGTCCCATGCTGGGTGTTGAGGACCGGACCGAGCTGCATTGTGGTGAGAGGCTGGGGAAGGGACCAAGGGAGGTCTAGTCCAATGCTGTGCTCCATTATATCATCCCATCCAAGGCTTTGTTTGAACTGCCAAGGGTGGAGAGCCCACAACCATTTTGGGTAGCCTGTTCTAGTGTTTTGCTACCTTTCCTGGTGAGGTTTTTTTTTTTGTTTGGGTTTTTTTTTTTTTTTTCTCCAAATACCTGACATCCAATTCCCTTGCTGCAACTTGAGACCTTTGCTTGGCCCCGAACTGCTCGGGCCAGTCATTGTTGCATGGCCCAAGTCGATCGGTCTGCTGACAGTGGGAAGTGGCTGTGGGACCTCCCTTGATTTGCCCCCCTAGTCTCACCTCTTTCAATGCTACAAATGGATGATTACAGTGGGTGGCTCTAGAAGACTGTGGACAAGGCGCAGACTGAGATGGGAAGGGTCCTGTTTGGGCTGCTTCAGGAAGTGCAGAGACTGGTTTGCTGCATTCCTGCCTGGACCTGAAGCCATAGGGCCCAGCTACACATTCACGTGAAAGCTGGATGGAAAACAGCTCTAGATTTGGTGCTTGAAAGTGTAACAACTTTATAGCTGGCTGGTTCTCATTCTAGCTGGATAGCCATTCTTCATTGTGTGGTGATTTCATTGCACGTGTGGCTGGCCTAAACTTTATTGCATGATTAACCAGTGAATCGCCTAATATTGATAATGTGTAATGGGGGCCCTAGCCTTGACTTCAGCCTACAGTTTGGTTTCAGCTATTACTCTTGTGATCAAATTTCAATTATCCTTTGACTGGAATTCAAGTAAGCATTGGGATCAGTGTTGCTGTTCTGACAGTTGATTGCTCTGTTCATCCTTTTTTCCTAGCTTAATGTGCTCCCTCCCCCCCATACCATGTGCTGTCTTAAGCTTCCTCTTTGTTCTGATACCTGCAGATTTTGCCCCTTTTTTTTCCCCTTATCTTGCCAGAGTGATGGCTGGTGTTTTGGTAATCTTGGGTTACTATTGTATCCTTCTAATTTTTCTCCCTGGAGGACTGCCAAAATAAGATACCCATTTGTATTTAACCCTAATCCTTGTTTTACTAAACCTTCAGGTCCTCATTTTAGGATGGATTATAAGATCTAAGCATCCTTATGGCCTATGGTTCTTGTGCAGGTGGCATGTCCAAGTAGAATGAACCTGAATATGTGAAAGCTACTTAATCAGATTTGTGAGAATCTGAATGTTCAATATCCATTTTGGACAAGGGACAACAGTGGTTAATTCTGGCTACATACATGGACATATGGCTGGTTTGCACTGTTCAAAGCACCACTTTTTATAGAGCAGGAGAGATCATGTAAAGGAACTAGTAGAAAGGTTAATGTCAGTTGGGTAGACATGTATGTATGTCTGTCCAGGCTTGAAAATTAGGGCTGTGGCTTTTGCCTTCTATGCAGAGATTCTGGTGACCAAATTATCTGAGCAGATGCCACTTTCTGCAGCAACGCAACATTGGGCAAAACAGTGCTCCAAAAACATGGAATATGGCAGCTTCCTTGGTAGCCCTTTTACCTAGTACTTCTATTGTGCACCTTGCACAGGATTTTTGTTGGTAAAACATGTTAATGTGCTGTAAATTAGAAGATAAATACAGTGTGCAAGGTGCCTGGCTTAAATCCATTGCCTTATTTTCCAGTTGTTGGACACTGGTAAACCATGCAGCAAGCTGGCATCTGTGAGAAATGGTTTTCATTTGCTGTAACTCGCATGTCTGGACATTGTCATTTTACTTTGCTTATAAAATATAATTTAAAAATACTCTTCTATTTTGAACTAAAAGAGGATTTTAATGCTCAAAACTGTCTCTTTGGATCCTGAGATCTGGTTTTACTTTAAATGGAGAACCATATCTTTGTGACTGAAACAGCAGAATAATTTTAAGTACATCTTCTGTTATAAGCAAGTTGAAACAGTTAAATTCTTGAAATACTGTTTGTAATATATCCATCTGTACTTAAAGATGTATAAGAGGAGGTGTTAGTAGGTCTGACCTAACACTATTACTGTCAATAAGATGGTTATCCAGAGCTTTAGACCCTAGCATGTTAAAATGTTGCAGAAACTTCTTTCCACCTTTCTTGCTTGGGACTCTTCCATTGCTGTGACTACCCACACCTTCTCTTCCAGACTTTAGTTTTTTTCCAAAACAAGCAAATGGATGGTTTCAGTGTCCACAAGGTTGCTATCCCCATTCTAAAACAAAGTTAAAAAAGAGTTTAGCAAGTGCCTAGAGTTCTTGGGTTCTCACAGGCAAATATGTTGGCTACCCTTTTCTCCCCCACCCCTGGGTTCAACTTTAGCACTGCTGTGAATTTACAGGTGGGACAGTGTCTTTGAGAGGCAGTTTTTCAGGTAGGCAGACTCTGAACAAATGAGAACTTTTTTTTATAGATCATAACTGAAGCTACTTTCCAGGAGGAACTGGTGCAGGTCTCAGATGCTCTAATCACTAAGCACACTGCCTTGTCTGAGCTACAGTCTCTTAATAGCTTGGGGATGGTGTACTCTCATGTAGGTACTCTGGGATAGTCTAGTCTTGAAGATAACAAAAGCGTGGATAGCTATCAGTATCCATATTGGGAATGGTTGCAGCCTCCCCTTTAAATGCAAGTGTTAAGCTGACTGCTACTGTAATACGATCAAATAGGAGAGCAGGATTTAAAGCAACTCTGTAGTTGAATGCCCTAACAACTAATTTGAGATGCACTTAAAGGGATTGGTATGTTAAAATTTCCCAAACTTACTGTCACCTCAATCTGGTCTTACTTGAACTTTGGCAGGCTTGCTGTCAAATGTGCTCCAGTTTCAGGGAGGTGCAGGTTCAAGTGCTGAATAGCATTGCAGTTCAGTCCTGCACACTGTACATGCTGTACCCTGTACTGCTCTGATCAACAGAGTGAGGGAATGGTCCTCAGTTGCAAACCTACTTGAGTTCTTTCTGAAAGAGGAGCAGTTGCCCACAACTACCTCTTGATCTGTCAGAAAAGAATAAAGTCTCCAGTAAGCAGCCCCATCTGCTCCCAGAAGGGTCTGTAGGTAACCTTTTGATTAAACTATCAAAGACATCTGATTTTAATTCTGGTATGGATTGCTAGGACATCGGTGACTAACATAATCTCTGTGCCCCTCTATACCCAGATAGAGGAAGGGTTTAGGAGCACACAAGCATCTGGGGTTCTGAACCAGGGTGCTGTGACAGATGCTGTGGTGGTGGCAACCAGGTAAAACTGCTCTGTGAAGCCTTGCTGTGTTAGGACTCTGATCAGCCTAAAGCAAGCAGGAGCTGCCTCCTGTTGTACAGCCCTTCCTGGTGTGGTCCCTCCCATGTTCCCCTCAAACAGATGTGGAACAGTTATGCCCGTGTGCCTCTGTTTCTAGGAGGGGCCAAACTGGGAAGGGCTTCATGGCAGGAGGCAGCTCCTACCTGCAGTAATTGGATCAGAGTCTAATGCAGGAGGAGAGCATGCATATACCATTGCACTTCCTGGCTGTGCTACCACTGAATGGGGTACTTCTACCTGGAGATGGCCACATCCAGTTGAGAAGCACTGAGAAATTGAAAGCCACTGTTGCTACTACCTCAACGAGAGGTACTGCAACATTAAAAACAACACCCATGATCTAGATGCAAAGAAAAGAACATACACAGCACTACACAAAAACAAGATGTAATGCTGATCAATAACTGACCCTGCTTTGTCCAACTAAGTCTTTTTTTTTTTTTTTTTTTTTTTTTTTAAAGAAGGTTAAGACGCATCTCTAGCACTTACAATGGCTGCAGTAACAAGTTCAGTTATAGGGGCACTGAAATTAAAGAAATGTTATTGGTAGAGGCTTGTTCTCTGGAGGTGGGTAAGGTAAGACTCCTTTCTGATCTTCAGTAAGAGCAAATGAAATATGCAGTGCAATGAAACATCCATTTTGCTATGCGACCCATCAGGGACTGAATTGTTGCTTAGTAAATATCTGGTGTGCATTAATAGTCCATTTTACCAAGGTTAAGTAGGTTCTCTGTTTAGGAGGGTCCAGCATAAAGTGAGGCTTGCAGACTGGGGAGGACTAGAGTAGTAGGGCACTAATGTTGGTGTTCTGGTTGATGAGTGTCGTCGCATGAAATGCACTGGAATTCAGGGAGAATGAACTGGATTAGTGTAAATAATAAATACTAGTGAATCCCTACTCTGTTCCTACAAACATCCAGAATTCCATTCAGCATATCTGTGCAGATGTTCAAGTTTAATGTAAGCAAAAGTCCCTGAGTATGTAAAGAAGAGGGATAGTGGAGCTTTTAAGTGCATTAACTAGTTTGCACCTCTCCTTATCTGCTATACTGCTGAACTTCAAAATTAAAGTCCTGTTTTTCAGGAAAAATTAATTTTTAAATTAACTGGAGCCTTCATACCTGAAACTTCCTGTCCTTGTTCCCTACTACCACAGCTGCAGCTGTCAGATGCAGTTTAGAGTCTCCCTCACTTTTTTTTTGACCTGATGGTACTACATTCTTTGAGGGAGCCCTCCTTTAAAGCAGGCATTCCTAATCCCAAAGTCCTCAGTATTAAGTTTAAAGCAAGTTGGGGACATCCAATCTCGGCTGTAGTAAGGGAGAGGTTCCTGGAGAAATAGGATGCATGGTGATAGTAGTTCCAAAAGGTATGTTTTTCTTTGTAAGATATGGGGGGGAACTACTTTAGAGCTACCTCTTGGGTATACTAGCTTGACTTCAAGCTATAACTTGTAAAAATGTTTTGGAACATTAAGAACTAATACCTACTGCTTGCTTGCTCTCTCTCAAATGCTGAAGTGCGGTCCTTTGGTACTGAAGATCGGCCTACAGATAGACCTGCGCCTCCAAGAGAAGAGATATATGAATACATTATTTTCCGAGGAAGTGACATTAAAGATATCACAGTGTGTGAACCTCCAAAAGCTCAACACACTCTGCCACAAGATCCTGCCATTGTCCAAGTAAGCACCTTCATTCTGAAATGTTGGCAGAAAGCTTTGAGGAAATGCTGCCAGCTCAGAACTTGGCCTAAAACAGATGGGCTTGAGCATAGACCTGTTTTTTTGTTTTTTACAGATGAGCAAAGGCAGGGCAAGAATTTACTTCATTCAGATGGAAACAGTTATCTGTGAAACTATTTGTTATGACTGCAATATTAAAAGCTTCACAAACTGACAGGACTATCTTATCTAGTTAACATGATGCAGAAAAACTGTAATGAGGAAATTGTCATTCATTTTCAGGAGTTTTACTTCAATTATTTGACAGATGATGACATTTAAAAATTGCCAAAATCATTTCAGTACTTGAAAATTAGCTGTAATACAAGGAGAACTGGAAGCAAAACATGCAAATGTTTAGAGTTGTTTGGCAGGACAGTGGCAATGTACTTACACTGTGTCTTGTTTATGCAGTCATCATTGGGCTCTGCTTCTACATCATCTTTTCAGCCACATGTGCCTTACAGTCCCTTCAGAGGTATGCCACCTTACAGCCAGCTTGCTGCCAGCTCTTTACTGAGTCAACAATATGCAGCATCTTTAGGCTTAGGTGAGTGGGGTGGCGGGGGAACCCTTTGATTTTTAATGTTTGTCTTTTTAGCTAGGTTTTGAAATGGCTTGTGCCTTTTTAACATCACTAACACTGGATCTTTGCAAAGTGACTTGCTGTTTGTTTATATGCTCTCATCAGTTAAAGCAACCAGCTGTATGAGAGCTCTAAAGAGGTTAGATTAAACAATAGTGCTGTGTGTGTAGGTGAGAGTAAATATCAAATATTCTTTTGAAAAGAAGCTAATTGCTTTTAAGTGTGTAGCATGTCTTTGGGTGAAGTGGATCTTGCATTACTTTTACACAGGACTGTAAATGCTACTTCAGTACTGATCTAGGTAACTTCTTGTATCTCCTTCCAAGTCCTCCAAATGTCTCTGCTACCTTGTATCTTATTCGTGTACTTTTTTTTTTTTTTTTTTGCTTTCTCTTCTCCATTCTATCTCTTTAGAGAAGTTGGTAAGCCCTCCAGCATCAGCAGCTGCTTCCAGCCCTAGTTCTTCTCCGTCTCCACAGCCTGTTTCAGAGCCTGACATGTCTTCAGAGTCACATCAGCTCTCTTCCAAGGGTAACAGCAGTTTGAGGACTTTGAGTTTGGAAGACCTGCATGGCATTGCAAAACATTGTTCTGCTTGTTAACCCTCTCTTGGAGTAAAACTAGTTTAAACTGATACTTACTTGCGTATACCACATACATGGGTCACTTGGTTACTGCTTTTATTTCTGACGAGTTGATCTGGAATCAAAGTAAGTCCTAGCTCTAAGTACTGAGACCCAAAGATGGGAAAGGAGAGCAAGGACAAAATAGTAGTTAGTGTTCACATAGAAATGTCTGAAGATGGTGGGTTGTAGAGGATACTTGCAAGCTTATTGTAAGTGTGGCCTATTACTAGCTGACATGATGGAGATAAAATGGTCTGTTCCTTCCTACAAAGGAAGGAACAGTCCAGGATTGTAGTATTACTGTCTGGAAACTAGTTATATCCATGAAGTATAGCACTGCCTTCAACTTTGCTGAAGGGTTGTTGGGAGGCATCTCCCCAAAATGGGTTGTTGTAGATGGCACTTGGCTTCAGGTAACTAATGAATATGGTATTCATGCTATATGGATCAGTGCTTGACAACCTAGACTTCTGGAAAGTTATGGGCTACAGTGTACCTGTTTTGGAAGTAGGTTGGTTAGAATGCAATTTGCAGGTAGGTTGGGTAGGAAATAGGCTGAAAGCCTTTGGTACTTTCAGGGCAAGTACTCTTGGTATACTGCCAAGTATACGTGGCTGGCTGTAGCTGCTTGTAGTCCACTCATGTTTCTGGGTTGGGTTGCAAGTGTGCTGATGTACCTATCTGCAACCTTTGGGGGCATCTCTGCCTCTATCAAAAGATCCATTGAGAGTAAGCTTCATAGTACTATATTATTGTGTGGGTTTTAATATGTCCTTGTAGGGGATGTATTACACAGCCTTCTCACTAGGAAAGTTGTTATAATTTGCATGGTATATGGTGGAATTGGATGACCTGAAAATGTCAGTAATGGCTTGGCTTTTTGTATGCTGTTTTTTTTGTTTTCTTGTTTGTTTGCACTTTCCTCTGGTTTGTGTGTGGTCTTTTCATAAACCAGGTATACAGAAGCAAATGTGCTGTCACTTAAGCAAAACTACCAACTACTCTTAACTCTGTATAGAAATGTTAGATGCTTCAAAGTACAAAACAGTAACTTGGTACCTGCAGGGATTGGCCATTTGATCTGGATGCTCTTCCTGATGCATCTTAAGATGTGAAATTATAAGACTGAAAAAGGTGTGAAATGAAGTCCTGGACCAAACAAAAGTACATGACTTCATTAAAAGAGAGATTTATCCTCTGAATGTAGCGCAGAGTTAAAATACCAAAGTGATATTGAAAAACTGGTCTGGTTTAAGCTGCTGCTTGTTCAAAAGTTGTCAGTGCACCAATCAATAACTAACTATTTATACGTATTTAGAAAATCTTCAGGTACTACATACATGATGTAACTATTTGAGCCATGCAACTTTATTTTAACAGTAGACTTGACATTCATACCTTGGTTCTGATGATTAAAAACCAAACAAACAAACCCTACAATAAGACCAAGCTGTTAATGAACTGAAAGTATCTGTTCCACACTCTTATGAGACAAGCCTGTTTTAGTCAGAGACCTTGTTTGTAAAATAAAACCTATGCAAAGAAAGGTATCTTAAAGAAATGAGAGCTTGTCCATATTGGGAGCTTACTACATAATTAGCCATTTCTTTAATTGGGAATTTTATAAGAAATGCATATTTAACTTGCTCTAAAAGCCCCATGTGTAAGAGTAAACTACCTTCTAAAGGGTAAAATTGATTTTGATTTGGAACTTTGTATTCCAACAGTATTCACAGGTGGCACGTGAACCAGCTATAAAACTGCTGAAATGTTCTTATGGAGGTAGACGGGGCTCAAACAGTGTTGCCCTAACTATTCCGTGGAACACTTCCTAGCATACAATGTTTAGTTGCTTTTTTAAAATAGCTTCTTTTTCTCTCCAGGTGCTGGTTTCCCATCTCTTCACCCAGTACGCAAGAGCCCCATGGTGGAACAGGCTGTTCAAACTGGTCCCATTGATAACATGAATTCACAAAAGCCACCTCCAGCAAAAGTAGTTCCAGGGATCCAACGTAATGGGCGGCAGATTCCACAAAGCACCAAGACAAATGGTGTGTGAGCACACCAGCTTGCTTTCAAATGGGAATGTGAAGCTTCTTTAGGAATGTTTCAAAGTTAACTTGGATAGTTCTTGAGCCTCTCAATTATTATTTTCCTTGTACTTTTAGGCCTTAAACTGTATCCCTGTTTTTTGTATAGATACAGTACAGCCAACACCTGTGCAAACTCAAGGTCAGGTGAATGATGAAAACCGAAGACCACAGAGGAGGAGATCAGGTAGGTTGAGCCTATCTGAAGGCCAAGACAAAGGCCTTCAGTGAAGGATATTGGACAGAAGTGCTACAGGTAGCCAAACGGTCTTTTGGTATGACTTCCTGGCATATAGTATTAGTTGACGCAAGTTTCTTTAGCTTGTGGTGCTACAGACGGTCCTCAGTCGAGAACCTTAAGTATAATAAACCAGACTGAAGAGAGCTGCTCTGTTCCAGCGCTCCCAAAACTTTGGGGTAGGGGTGTATCCTTCTAAATAAAGGCAATGCTGAAATTGCAGCATAACAAGATACACTTTCCTTTATTAAGGATCCTAGAAAGGGATTTGAAGTAGCTACAGGCATAAGTGGTATTGGAGCTCTGCTCAGGCATGTCTAAAGACCATACAGAAGCATAGCCCCTGCTTCTTCCCCCCTGCTCCCCATGTGAATGGCTGAACTTTTAGGGGAGTTTTGCAGATCTGCAGGTCCCAGGGTGTGTAGATTGGTGGGGAAAATCTCTTCAAGTACATGGGAAGTGTGCATTGTGCTGCTCCCCCTGCCCCTGCCCCCACCAGGTGACTTGATTTACTTGTTAGATTTGTGTCAAATGCCTAAGGTAACACTTGCTGGGAAAGTTGGGTGTAATAGTCTAATTTTAATTGCAAGTCTTAAACCTCCAAAAATATTTTCCAGAAAGTTAAAGGATTGCTATAATATGTCTCTACAGCTAAGTTCAGAAGTTACTTTTATCACAGGACTGGAAGCCAGAAATCTCCCGAGTTCTAATCCGGTTTTCTCTGGCCATGAGCAAGTCACTTAGCCTTCCTGCGTGTTACCAAGCATTTAAACTCTCCTGCTTTCAGGAAACAGGAGAACCAGAAATCGTTCTAGAGGACAAAACAGACCAACCACTGTGAAGGAAAATACTATAAAATTTGAAGGTGATTTTGATTTTGAAAGTGCAAATGCACAGTTCAACAGAGAGGAACTTGACAAGGAATTTAAGAAGAAACTGAACTTCAAAGGTTTGTGGCTTCACTAATATAAATGGCTCTACAAATTTGAAACAAATGCAGATAGATGTACTCTGAGAAATTGCATGGTTAAATGTGGAAGCCTCTTGCATCTAGCTTGAAGGGGCAAGAAAGGATGGCTCTTCAGCATGCAGCAAGGGAGTGAGTAACTAATCTTGTGTCTTCAGATGACAAAGCTGATACAGGGGAAGAAAAGGTGGATCCTGGAGTGGCAACTCAGAACAATGATGGCAATGCAGATGAGGACCTCCTAGGACCCAATTGCTATTATGATAAATCAAAGTCTTTCTTTGACAACATCTCTTCAGAACTGAAATCCAGGTAACTTCTGCTGCCTCCTTTCTCTCTTCCCTAACTCCTTCTTCTCCCCCCCCCCCCCCAGGAAAAACTGTTGGCAGTTTTTTGCCTCTTCAAACTGTTCTAACCCATTGCCTGGACTTCTCCTATGCAATTTTAGGACACTTCTATGAATATGCATCAGTGGAACATTTTTAGAATCAAAATGCTAGAGCAGTAAGTGAGAAGGACTCCAGAAGTCCTTGTTTAAATGTCTTGTGGGAACTTCTCATTTAACTCCAGGTGGAGTTTGACTTTACTATAAACTAAACTAAAATATTTTTACATGGCCTAAACTGGTGTAAACACCCCCCCCATCATAACTGAATGTTAAATCTTTAATTGAGCTAAATGTTCAACAACATTTTGAGCAAACGGGTACAGAATTGCTAATAACTAGATATGCAACCTCCAGCATCTTGAATGCTATTTCATTTGGGGTGAAACCAGCTAGGCAAGTCCCGACACTACAGTATCTTGTGCTTTAAGTCAAATTGTAATTGCTGACTTGCTTAGTTCCAGGCGTACAACATGGGCTGAAGAAAGGAAGCTCAATACTGAGACTTTTGGGGTATCTGGTCGTTTTCTTCGTGGACGCAGCTTTCGTGGTGGATTTCGAGGTGGAAGGGGTAGTGGAGCAGCACGGCGAAACCAAACCACTCACAGAGCTGGTACTGGAAGAGTGTAACTATGGAGGCAAGTAGTGTAGCAAGTACACATGCAGTCTTGTCTGCTAGGTTCTCTTGCAGTCTTAACAGCTGATCTGTTTTATGACTGGGTTTTATCTAGCATTGTATGTGACCAATGAAGAAGTATCTCTCTGCTGCTCCTTTTTTAACTGGGCAAAACTGCCAGTTATGCAGGCTTTTTAGTCTGGATTGTCTGTCTTGCATGCAGACCAAAAGTGACTCCTTTTTGTTTCTTTACAGTTGGACCACCTTACTTTTTCTACACACTGTGATACCACTTGAGCAGACAAAACTATCTTAGGATTTGTCAGTCATTCCTCCTTCCTTTCTGGAGTGAATGTTGACCACTTAAATGCCCCTTGCATGCTTTGATTACTGAGTTGATAACAGCCAAGACCTGCATGTTGCTGCTAGTTCCTGCGGGTCAAGTCTAAATAGCTCAGAAAAGCTGCTTGGCTTACATGGGGAGGGACAGGGACTAGAAAAGGAAAGGGCTTGTTCTTTGGTTATGAAACCTAACTCTGTCTTTCTTGACAGGCTCTAACATGTTCCACCATGAGGGTGATCCTTTTGTATATAGGAAGAAAACAAACTGCTGCACTAATGTGGGATAACGGTTCATCTTGTTTACGGTCTGAAATCCAGTGACAGAACTTCATATACTACTGCTTGTATTTTGGACTTCAACTTACTTTGGACCAGCATCTAGCAGCTGGCATCTTTTTGGAAGAGGGAATGTGTTCAGGGGTATCTTCTTCAGGGCATCTTTTATTTTTATTTTTTTAAGCGCAGGTTGACTTGCAATTTATATGGCTCTTTCTGGACTCCAAAGCTATTGTAGTCTAAACAAAGCAAAACTCCCTTTCTGTACCCTAAAGGAGACTATCATGCTCTTTTAACTCTTTAAAACAGAACCAAAGCTCACCAAAATAAACCAGCTAATGTTTTTTGTTCTGAGTAACCAAATTGGTGCTTTGCTGGTCTCTTGCTGCGAAGGCAGCACGTGGAGTAGCACTTGGTATCTGGAAGAGTGGATTCCTAGTGCTTGGTTATGTATAGTTTAACTGGGAATACTGGATTGCTGATCATGTGGTGTAAAGAGCTGTGCAGCTATCTGCAAGTCCAGTACTACTTCAGAGGTACCACATGCTTCCATGGAATGGTACTGGTCAGCCAGCTGCCACCAGTTTTCTTTTTAAAGTTACTGGTGCTGTGCACTCTTTTTGGAAGAGCCCAAAAGCTGCTTAATTGGCCATGGTCCATGTAGGGAAGGTGCCTTGCTGTATACCCTAGCTTGACCAAGAAGAGGGGTGGGGGAGTACTTGGGGCAGCAAGCAGTTTTCCTATATTTGGTGGTAGCTGATTATTTAGTTGAGTATTTCTGCAGTAGCTTAAGACTAAGCTACTGGAAAGGTGGAGAAACCTCTAAAAAAGGAGCTGAAGAAGGCTTCATTTGCCACAACAGTACCTTGTTCAGTAACTGGTGTGTACTGCAGATGGCTTCTGCATGCTAGTACTGAGTGGTGAAACACTATGAAACATTGCTTTCATTTAAACTAGGAAAGGGAAGCCCATATAATTTAGCTTAATGGACAGGCATGTTTAATTTTGTTTCCTCTAAACCTTCCCCCCAACTTGTATATAGCTGTTTTTTGTTTGTTTTAAGAGTTGTGTATGGGGGGCTGGGTGGGAGGGTTAATCTCATTTGCATGACTAAGTGAGCTAAGCTGTTAGGCATGTGTCCCTTTTGGTTGATGGGGGGGGAATTTTTGTTGAAAAAGCACCTTGATAATGGAACCCCTTTACATAGCTAGAATTTTAGTTTATGCATTGACTAAGTTTACTGTAAAAGCTTGGATTTATTTTTGTAGGACTTAATTGCTCAGAATTAGACAATTAGCAGTGGGGCTTTCTATGGAGTAATGTACACTTGTAATTACAATAAACAGATAAATGTTTAACTCCTCTTATTTCTGTAAACCGCACTTTGCAATGTGGGAGCTGGGTTGTGGGCTGACCAGCTTGGGCATCTGGGAGATGTCAGTCATCAGGGTGGCTCCTAGGACATTCTGCCTTCTGTCCTCATAGGACTTCCCAGAGTGGGCCTTGGACAGGAGCTCAGAATAGCTGGTGTTGACACTGCCACATGCTCTAGTGGCATCCGGCCTTTATGTCCCCTCTTGTCTAGTCTGTACATTGGTTAGTTGCTTCTGAAAGGGTGACTGCTGTGGTTATGTATACAAAACCACTTGTCACACCTGCACTTCACCTTGGCTTGCTGCTGTTTACATTTGTCCCTTTTCAGCAATGCTGTTGCTTGTAAACAGCAGTGAGGACCTTCAACATATTGCTTTGTCCCTGGAATGGCAATTTCCCTACTATGTCCAAGATTAGCCTTACAGTTGATAATACAGCTTTAATGTAGTAAAAATAAGTTCAGAACTTTGTCCCTAAACCTTGGACTTCTTGCCAGTGCAGAGTTGCTTATCTGGACTAATGTTTCCAGAATGGGATTCCTGACTGCCTGGAGTAGACCAACTTCCTGCTGAGCAGTTCTGTTCAGCATACTTAAGCAGAAATACTATTTCAGTGAACTTATCCACTCCTCACTGTAAGGCAGCTGTCCATGTAGCCTCCTGCATTTTAATGGGGTGCAGGGAAAAATAGGCCAGACCACTCCCAAGTCTAACAGCTGTTGTAACTTAAGGGTGGGCTATGCTTTTCTCTGATTTCAAAGCACAGCTGTGATTGGTGGGTATCCAGTCAAGATCTAAATATGATCCTTCATGTGCAGATGGTGCATCATGCAAGACAAAGTGCAAGCTTCAGACTGTCTCAACAATATTGGGTCTCTGCTTACAATGCCTTTCTAATCAGTTCATACAGACATTTGGTGTTTACTACCAGTGGTCCAAGTAAAAACTGAGACTGAGTGCAGCTCCTGGAGAAAGCTTTGCAAAATACACATACACAAAGGGAGAGTTTGAAAATCAGTACCTTAAAATTGCAGGGCTTTTTAAGGCAGAGATGAGATGGGGCTAGTGCATCTTTAATAAAAGTGTTTAGTTAGGTTTTTGCTTGTGCTTGAGAGGCCTTGGCATCTGATTTATCGGAGAAAAAAATCTAACTATTAATAGTGTTTGTGGAGTAATAAAGTCAAAGAGAACTTCTAGGCTTCAGGATGATACAAACCTGTTAAACACCAGGCTTTGGTAAATATAGGGCACTATCCAGGTTTGTATTCAAGATGCTTTGCAATTTGGTGGGGGGGTTAAGTTGCATGAGGAAGGCTAAAGTCAAGACCACGTTACTAGCTGGCACTTTATTGCAAACTTGTTATAAGGGTTTCATTAGTATGTAGGAGCATAGAAAACCTTAGACTCAGATGGTTCAGGGTCTTGTTTTCCATGTTCACATCCTTGTATAATACCTTTAAGCTAATTGTGCCTTAGATCTTTGTGTGCCTCAGTGGGGGCTCTGCACCCCCAGTAAGGTTGCTCCCTGGCATGGTGAGAGACTCATCAAATGTATAAAGGCTATTGTACTTCCCAGGCAGTCCATACAGTGACCTAATGTAGGAAGGCTTCATGTGCCTGACACTTCCAGGCTGTAGTAAGGTTAACCTGCATTTGCACTTTTGCAGGGATGGTTGGCCCTAGATATGGAGATGTCCACACATACTTCCTATCTTGGTAACAGGTCATCTGTTACTCCTGGATGGCAGAGGGGATGGGAACTCATCTGCAAGTACTTGCCAGATCCTTCCATTAACTCCTAGCAGGGGCATGCCCAGGGGATGCAAGTGTGGTCTGAAAGATGCCTTCCTGAGATGTGACTAAGCTTTTCAAGGGTGTCTGGGCTCCAGAATTTACTTCTCTTTTAGAAGAATCACCAAGGGCTGTAGCATGCTCAGTCCTAAAACTGGATATGGAAAATATGAACAAAGTGTCTATATGTGGGGTAATATCTGCTTGGTTGGCTAGCTAGCCTGAAACAGGTTAAGGCACAAGCTACCTTTGTTAGAATTAGTCTATAAGGTCAGCAATGCCTTGAAAATAAACATTTGGACATCCACTTTAAACAGTGAGTTGCTGATCAAAGCACAGACAGGAGTAGAAGAGCTATAGGAAAAGTTGAGGGGCAGCAGAAGTTGTGGCTGCAGGAGCTTTCACTCTGCAGCCATGATAGCTTGTTAACCTGGATTCCAGTCCCAGAGCCCTAGGATAAGCCTATGTCTACAGGGTGACCCCCTGCTTTGGCCAGAGGTCTGGCTACAAGAACTTGCTCTTCAGCTTGGATTTGTGCAAAATATGAATCCCACAGCTACGTGAGTAGTATGACAAATGCCTTTTCCAAGTCCAGATCTTCCATCTTCACCTGTCTGAGAACAGCTTCCTGTCCCTGAGTCTCTGGTTATGTGTCTTCTCATTCTGCAATGCTTCCTGCACAACGAGCAACTGTTCCTGCTTTTTCTACCCGTTTTCCTTACCTGACTCACCATCCAGCTCATTCATTGCATTTATGTGCAAACTCTCCAGGGAAGCAGTCTGGCTGTAGAATAGCATCCCAATTGACTGCCAGGTGCTAAACTCTTAATGACAAGGACCACAGACAAGCTCTTTTCAAATGCTGTGGTTGCCTTTGCTGCCTCCTCCTGTACCTCTTGGTTTTGTCCCTCTTTTGAGTACAATTATTCCAGTCTCATTCTTAAATGTTGTGACAGATCAGCATTAATCAGTTAGTTTGCATTTGGCAGATTAAGGTTAAGAGAATTAGAAGGTTAGGGGAAGGGGAGGGGGACTGCTCCTGTCTTTTAAAAAGATGCCTGAGCTGAACTCAGGTATTTCCAGTGGAACGACTACTGTGGAAAAAGTATAGTGACCAAGCTGGAACCAGCAGCGGCTTGTGAAGGGAAGGTACTGCTTTGGAAATGACTTGTACAAGAGGATTGGTAACTCCTTCCTAATAGACCATCAGTGAGAGGAATTAGAGCAATTTCTCCAGAGTGAAACAAGCTCTGGGCCAGAGCTGGGCAAGGGATGGCTTTCACTGAGAAGAGCAGAGGGGGGCTAGAACAAAGGAAATGGGAGTGTGGCTGAGGGACAACTGCAAGAAGGGAACATGAATCCTGCCCAGTGCATCCATCCTTCCTTCAGCTGTGGCATATTATAATATGGCTTCAAGATCCTCTTGAAATGAAGCAACTGTGGAACTGGCTGTTATGTCCAGCATCTTGGTCCTACCATGTGCTTTTGCTTGTGCTGACATCCTTACTGTTGTTCTCTGGTACACTGCACAGGGGAACCCTACCTCAGATCGGAGCAGGGCTTTTGGGAACGATTAATGGTAGTCTACTTCCTTTTTATAGCAGGTGGAAGGACCATGCGCACACAACTTGACTGGGGTCAATGCGAGTACAGTTGGTAACAAGCCAACCTTGGATAACCAGGCTGAATACGCAGTGGGTGTGTCTACACATGTATTTACACTGGCTTAAATTTACTGTACAGTAAATGGAAATAAAACTGATGTCTACATGTGCACACTTTAATGCATTAACAGCATGTGCACTGACCTGGCAATAAAGTTAGTCCCAAATCAGTCTGCATGCAGTGTTACTGTGCAGTAAGGCATCTACACCTGCATTACTGTGCAGTAACTAATTAGGTTTAAATTTGATACCAGGTATCAAATTGGTGTAAGTTGCTACATAGGCAACCCTCACCATTCATGGAGATACATTCTTGAGATCTCTGCGACTGGCCAAATCTGAATACGGCACTGCATTCATGAATGCCCAATGGCAGCAAGCACAGACTTCCTGTCAATGTATTTAAGATACAAGTTTGGCATGCATGAATATTTGAAACTACAAATGCCAAACCTGTGAATAGCAAGGGCTTCCTGTATTTACTGTGCCATATGGGCATGTATGTGTAAATACGCACCCATACTGCACAGTAATTTTGGTTACTGAATAGCAAATGTGCATGTGTGGATGCACCTGGTGTGAAAGTTTGTGTAGGCTATTTTTCACTTGCCAAAGGACATCACTATTCTGCCTTTTTAAGAGAGATCTCCTTTTAATGAGTGTTGGTTACCAGAGTTGGGGAGTGGAGTATGCATATGCTAGAAACCCATGCCCAGAAAGAGCCCTGCTCCTTTCTTTTAGAGCAGTTTTCAACCTGTGGGCCACAGACTATGTCCTCCTGGATCAAAGGGCCTAAGGTATCTGTGAGTGATTATGATCAACCAAATGTATGTTGATACTTACACCTACAATTTAAAGAGGGCTGTACCTCCATCTGAAATTTCCAAAGGGATCTGTGCCTCCATTCAAAATTCTTTGGGGGGCGGGGGGGAGGTTGAACACCACTGCAGAGGATTCCAACGGACCGAAAAGGTTAGTGGTATCAGCCTGTGAATGGGTGGAGCCTTATAGCACAGCGGTGTCCAGCTGCTGAGGATTCACCAAGTAATGCAGAAACAAATGGGAAAAGATTACTTTGAAGTATGCACATAAGGCTGCCTCTGCACCATAAAGCAGAGAAAGAAGTGAGCTCATTTCCCAGTGGCTTAACAAGTACTGCTGCTGTGTAAATCCTGAAACAACAATTCTTCTCTTCTGTTCTACCCTAAGGAAAATGTGGGATCAGGTCTTGCTTAAGATACCTTGAATGTTAATCATAAACGTTGACACTAATCCTTGCAACTCCCTTGTTGAGAGTGGACATGGAAAAAGCAAGAGAACAAATGAGAGCAAAGGCTCAGCACTCTCCCATTTTGTAAGATTGGAAGGTGGGAGTTTGCTAAAACCTCTTATTTCATGTATAATTAGTCTTAATTTATGCACTTGAGATCTCTCCAATCCTGTGGTGCATTTTATTAGGAAGCAACAGCAGTTGTATAAAAGGTGCTCTGCCAAGGGAGAGCTGGAAACTTGATAGTTGCTTGCTCTTACACAGTCTGTTTTGCCTTCCAAGACCACCAATATGACAACTTTATAAAGCACAGAATCCCTCCTTGCAGAAAGACTGATGTGCGGTCACCTCTGCTCCAATGTTTTACAGCATTTTTCTCCCCTTCTGAACTCTAGAACTGACTGAGGTTTTGAACACCAAAGAAGGAAGTAGTAACTCAGTGCAAGAGGTAAAAAACCATGCTATCTCCCTCTTGAGCATAGTACAGGTGTTACATGTTGCTAGATGTACAGTGGCTGCTGTACAGCAAGTTTAACTCGCATGAAAGAAAAATGCCAAGATCTGCAAAAATTTGGGCAGATCTAAACAACATACATGTCTTCAAGAAAGTGTTTTATTTAATCGCTCTTCCATCTTAATTCAAAATTGCTTATCTATGATGTTCCTCATTCACACAGACTTGCTTGAAACCACATTATACCCGTGACTGCTGCTCAAGGTGTGCAGACAGTGCCAAGTCAGACATTCAGATCTCAACTGATCGCAGTCAGTCAACACCTTTAGGATCTGCGCCAGAGGACAATTAAGTTTTACTTCACAGGTGGTATTTATGGGTGCCTACACCCAAGTGTGGAGGCTGCTGCAAAGCACTGGAATTCCAGCTTGGCAGCTACTCCAACACTGGTGATTAATCTAGTCTGCTGGAGCATGGCAGTGCCACACTCCAACAGCCTCCTGTATTCATGCATCTGCAGCCCCACGCTTCAAAATGGTGGCAGGGTACTTGAACTAAAGCATAAAAAAACTTTAATTGAAGTGCCCTTGCTACCATTTTTAAGCACCAGGATACACTAGACATAGCAGCAATTTAATGAAAGCACACCCTTCTCCCCCCACCACCCCCAGAGCATGTGTAAAAGTGCCCTAAGTGCTAAGGTGGCAGAGTGAGTGAAGTGACTAGGGTACTTGGAGCAGTATGATCATCAGGGATCTGGGTTGTCTATCTCCTACAGAAGAACAGAGTAAAACACAGATTTCCCTCCTCCCTGAAATAAAACGCAGATTTCTCATTTTAATAAAGACACCCTTGGATTTTGCAGTTTTGTAGCAAGCTCTCTGCAGGCTGGCAGAGTTCCTGCTTGTAGGGGGGCAGGATGAGGATAGGCAGGCAGGGAACACCATGATCATGTATATGCACACAGCCCCAGGCAGCCTGAAGAGCAGCTCCTGCAGATAAGAAGTGAGGAGGAATTGAGGCCCACATAGGGAAAGAGTTGGACAGGGCTAGGGTTGCTGCCCAGCTGAGCAGTGTGGGGAGCTTGGGGCCCAGGGCTGCAATGCAGGGCCCCAGTGGGGAGTGAGATGGGGCCACAGGCAGCTCATCTGCGGGTGCAGCTCTGCCACAGTGCACACTCAGGGGTAGAGGGGATCTGTGCCCCCAGACCTGTTGCAGGGCAGAGGCAGGGCTTGGGATCCTGCCATGCTGCCCTCCCCCAGAGCCTCTGTCTGTGTGACTTATTGTTGCAGGGCAGAGCTTCAGGAAAGCTGCTTGCCACTATGAGCTCCACACTGCCCTCGTGATGTGTTCCCTGAGTAAATGGAGGCAGCGTGGGGTTGTGACTCTCACTGCTGTCACAAGGGCAGCGTGGAGCTCATAGCAGCATAGCCCTGGGTTGCACCCACGGGCTGCAGAGGCCCTGGGAGAAAGCAGCAGGGCAGAAGCCCAAGCCTGAATGTTCCACCCTTGTCCTGTGCACAGATCTGGGGCATGCAAATCCCATTCTCCGAGCTCTCACCCACCTGAGCCCATAGCAGGCAGGCAGCTGGGGGGGGTGGGAAGCTGGCTCCATGCTCTGCTCCACTGCAGCAGCTGCTGCCTTCTGTCCAGGGAAAGAAGCTGCAGACCCAGGTCCCTGGCCCCTAGCCCTGGCAGCTGGGGGTGGGGGCAGGTGCTGTAGAGGGGGCTTTAATTTTAATAATGGACTTTGGGGGGCTTTATCAGAGAATTTGGGATTTTTTTCCCATCAGGGTAAACCAGGATCCCTGATGATCACATATTAGAGAAAATGCATTAGCTTAGTGCCCAGTCTCAAATGGTGCTATGCATGATGAGTTGGAGGTTCCAATACAATGATTCCATTTTTCAAAAATGAAAATAAGTGGTGATGTTGCTTGTTTTCTAAGCAGCAAGGTGCTGTATGGGCTGCCTCCCCTTGCACCCACAAACCAGAATTTGGCTAAGCAATCATAGAAACTAGATGTGATGCTAAGCTACTCAGCATGTGGCTGAATACATATTTACCAGGTCTTGGGAAGGTTGACCCCTGCCGTCACTTGATAGAATTCACCTATCAACTGGATGTCGGACCATTCTGTTATGGCCATATAATGGTGGAGCTATGAAAGCAATTTAGGGCTAGGCAACCCTTTGTACAAGACTAGCAATGGCAGGGAAATAATTAGGAAAACATTTCAGTGGCAAGATGTGAAAGATATGTTTCGTGCTCTGAAAGACACCAGCACCAGTCACATGCCAATTAAAATCCAAGAAACACAGATTTCTTTAAAAAAAAAGAATCAGTAGGTTTATTGTAGGTCTCAGAGGGGCACAGTACGAATAAAGGGAATGCCTACATGTTGTCTATAGAATTAACCCATGATTTGAATTTTAAAAACCAGCATCTAAACAACCGTTTCATGCATCATGATGCTTTCTTTGGTTTTTTCTTTTCGTTTTCTTCCTTTTCTTTTTCAATTTCAGCAACATATTTCTCAATTTCTTCAGGACTTAATATCTTTAAAAAAATGGAAACAGAAGTGATTGACAAGATACCAACATGATTAAGTGTGAGATCTAATCGTAAAGGAAATTAGGTTAAAGACTGGGTGATTACAAACCAATACCAAGGGATTTTGAAAGTTCTTTTCACTCTAGCTTTAAACAGACATAGATAGCCCTAGTTCTTATTCTGCCATGAGCTGCTTTGAGGTTAATATGACATTCAAGTGGAAAGTAGCAGGGAAACATGCCTTGACAAATCCAAGTGGACACTATTACTGAATAAAAGTTAGTTACCTTGAGTGGTTGATCTCTTCTCATAACTGCCAGCTCAATGTTTTTCCCACCTGACTGTACAACCTTGAAGAAACAAGAAAAAGGTACTAGATTCAGAAGATTGTAAAATCCTAATCCATAAATCAATTTAGGACTGACTCTTATAGACTAATAAATAGGAGCGTCATTTTCCATTTAGATCTCAGATACCCTTACAGGCAACAGCACTCATCGCTGCAAAAAAATAAACGTATTCATTCTAAGGAATGTTGCACCAAATCAATATAAGGAAGACTATATGCACTTGCATGATTTTACAGAAGTCAAAGTAAATATTAATAGCCTTAATTCATAGTTCAAACATTGATATTAAAGATGCAAGCATTTATTATAGAGTGATCTTTTTTGGATGGAAGGGGAACAGAGGGGCAGGAGAGGAAGACCTGAATAGGTGGGATGGAGTTAGACAAATTTTTGAGTACATCTTCAGGTCTGATGAAAGAATATGCCATAACACATGCAACTACAATATGTTAAAAGAGATCTGTGGCAATGCCTAAATACACATTTTGGTTTTTCTTTTCTTCTTTTTGAGAATCAGTCTTCACAAAAGACTATTCAAATCTAACATACAAGTCAGGGAAATCTGTTACTTCAAAGCATTCTGAGTACCAAGCCTAATCTAGACATGTAAATTAGTATTTAGTGCTCTCAACTTAATGGAAAATACATTTATTTGGCAGACACTAGAAATCATAAGGTAACTTTTATTGGGTGTGTCTA
Organism: Caiman crocodilus; assembly: GCA_030014935.1. NCBI lineage: Eukaryota > Metazoa > Chordata > Crocodylia > Alligatoridae > Caiman > Caiman crocodilus. Next base: position 3,764,804 of record JAGPOW010000797.1, on the reverse strand, counting down.
CACATGCTTTTATGCACGCCTAAACTTAATACACACTTGCCTAATGCGTGTTAAGGCTATTTAGGGATGCAGCTACATATGCGCACACTAACACACATTAACAGAGTGTGCGGACCCACTTGGGACTAAAGTTAATCCCAAATCAGTCAACATACACAGTGTTAATGTGCCTTAGTGCATCTACGCATACATTAAGGCTATTCATGCCTAAATTTGATACCTGCTTCTGTTGGTATTAAGATTTAGGCACGAATAGCCTAAAAAATTGCCATTTTTAAGGTGCATTAAAGGGCACGGACGGGTAGACCTGCGCCCTTAATGTGCCTTAAAAACTGTACATGTAGATGTATAGACGCACCCACCAATGAGCAAATTTAGGCTAAGCACACACCCCGGCCCTAAAAAAATGACAACTTGTCAACCTTTATCAGTGACTGACTGAATCAGGACTCACCTCAAGAAGTGCTTTGATGACAAGTTTGATGGTTAGATCATCCGTTTCAATGGCTTCATCAGTATAATTTTTCTCCAGGAATTCACGCACAGACTTGGCTCCTCTACCAATGGCATTAGCCTAGGAGCATTGCAGAAAAGGAGAGGTCACCAGGAAAACAAACATTTCTATACATCCCTGTTTACAAAAATAAGTGGGTACAGGCCCGCTCGCTGTATGTGTTCAACTGAAGCAACCTGTTTTTTGACTGACAGGTTTTCAGGCTGAAGGCAGAAAAGGCTTGCGTCTCCCATGTCTGCTATGACCCTTTTGGGTATGGAGCATTCAAACTTCTCCCCTGTGATTAGATCTAAATGGAAATACTATCTAGGAGACCTCCCCCCCATTCTCAATTATTCAAGTTACCTCCCTCCCATCTGCAGTCTTCTAACCTCTAAAGTAATGTAGTTGTTGACAATTTTTGAAATATTTTTGTAGCCAATAACCATGTCACCAGCTAGCTCTCCAGTCCTCACAGACTTGTAAGAAACAAGTCAATCTCCCAGCAAGATGGGGCCCTTTCAGAAGATAAAAGTAAATATTGTTAGGAGCCAATTTATTTAATTCACAAGGCAGAATGAACTCACCTTCCAAGCATGGTATGTGCCGGAGGGGTCAGTTTGATACAGTCTTGGAGTTCCATCAAAGTCAAATCCCACAATAAGGGCAGAGATCCCGAAAGGTCTGCGGCCGTTACTCTGAGTATATCTCTGAGAATGACAGGAGCCATGCTTCAGAAAACACTTCTTCACAAGCACATGGATTTCTAGGGCAGGGGTTTCCAACCTTTTTTTACTGCAGACTGGCAAACATATTTAAATTTAATTTACATTTAAATTTAATTGGGGGGGGGGAGAGAGGAAGGAGGGGGCGGTTGCAAGGATCCGACTGGGTTGGGGCACCGCAGCCACGGGCACCAGGGGATCCTGCAAGGGAGGGGGCTACACAGGTGGTTGCCCAGGTGGCCCCAGCTGGGGCTTCCTGGGAAGAAGGGGCTCCACTGCCTTCCCTAGGAGCAAGCAGCAGAGTTGCCTTCCCACCCTAGGCATTTACCTGTCTACAACTCCCAGCTGCAGGCAGGGCTGAGGGGTCCTGCCCAGCCCGACACGGGCCCCAGTACCTGCTGTACCAGAACAGCTAGGTGCAGCCACGGTGGCAGGAGCAGGACCGGGTGCACACACAAAGCCAGCTACCTCCTTTCCGGGGCTGCACTGCCGCCCAGCTTTAACCACGCATGTGACTACCAGCAGCCCAGTAGCCAACACTTTGCGGTCCGGTACCAGGCCACAGCCCAGTGGTTGGGAATCTGTTTTAGGGTACAGTTGATACACCTAGAAAATGTATTTCTTGTAAGTTTGATGTGCTCAGCCACTGAATTCAGAGGTGTTCTGGCACTTGTCAGATACTGGATGATGAGAAACCCTCTAGTCAGTACCCAGTGAAGCACCAAATTCTGCTGTTCATCTGGATTTTCATTAACCCGATAGAGTCTGGCCCACAGGCAAGCTGTATTTACCCAATGATTCTCAGGTTCTGTTGGTTGTAAAAATAATGTAGCCTGGTAAAAGGAACCAAAATTATACAAGGTACCTGTTTCAGGCTAGCGATGTAGCGGGTGATGTATTCCACAGTGACAGGATCCTCCACAGTAAGTCTATGGCTCTGACATTCCACACGAGCCCTATTAATAACTATTCTGGCATCAGCTGTGAGCCCTGCAATGATATTTCACTGTACAATCAGACATGTATTTTGTTACACAAAGAAAAGCCAGTCCCTGCTCCAAAGATCTCACAATGCAACTAAAAATGAAGGTGGGTGGGTCATAGAAATGAGAAGGTATTTTCTTTGGGCTTGGTATGCAGGGATAGATTTGTTTACTCATTCAAAATTAAGATGTTAAAATTACAAAATTCTTTACTTCATACCTTCTAGATTTTTTTTTTAATTTGTAAGCCTAATTGTCTACAGTATTAATCAGACTAGAAGTCTCAACACCCCAAAGAAGGATAGAGAACAAAGTGTTCCAGTCCTCAGATAGAGCCACTCTACTGCTTATGCAATATCTTTGCTAATTAAGAGCACAGGTGACAGAACCAGGTAAGTCTCATCTAATCCTTATGCTTGCAGGTAACATTTGCTATTCTAGTCATCAAAGTGAGCATGTAAGATTAGAAACTATGCATATCAGTTTGCAAGAATGTCAGATTTGACTAAATCTAAAGACTACTACTGTAGCCTGCTCAGATGAATTGCAATTTACTTCTAGTATGGCAGTGTTTAGTACACATTTTAATCCTGTTTGTCATTACTTCTGCTTGCTCTTCTGAAATCTTATAGCTTGAACAATGGGAGTTGGTTTCACTTTTGAGTTCTTTCTGCTACAAGGCTTGCTAACCAAGTTAACTTTTTCACTGGAATGAGAGACTCCATTTTTTGTTGCGTGTGATTTTTAAAACTTTGAGCTTTCAAAATTTAGCTTTTGGGGAAGATTCAAATGGAACAGGTTCACTTAACCTCCCCAAACTCCCACTACTACAGATTATCACCATTTTATCTAAGAAAAAGTCATTCTGTTCTGTATTTCTATTCCTTCCTCACAGGAGTAATTCACCTCTCTTCCAAAAGTAAAATTGAAATACATTTCTATCCTCAGTGGATGTCACTAGCTCAAGACATTTTCTCATATTCGATTACCCCAAAAACAACCCTATGGAACCACAATTCTTACTACAAGGAAATAAGTAACCATCAGGGCATACCCTTTATATATACTCCTCCCATTTCCCACCTGCAATTATCCAAAGAACTTTGCTTTCATAGTTCATAAACCTACCTAAGACAGTAATGCTCCAATAACTACCTTGTTTAAACTTGTTCCTAGACTGGCGACCAGTAGTTAACAGTCCAATTAGCCAACATCATACCTGCAAAAGCCATGCAGACATTTTCATCAAGGGCACAGATCTTCCGCACAGTTCGTTCATCCTGAAGCTTTGCAACAGACTTCTTTTCCACACCAAGAACTACGATCTCTTTTCCTCTTACTCCAACCTTCAATGAATTCAAAACCCAAAGCAGTTACAACATTCTCAAGTCCAATAAGAATGTGGGTTTTTTAAACAAAAAAAAGTAATAATACAATGAGAAGCATCAAATAATTTGCCTCATTGTATGGGACATCAAGCTGAAAAATAACTGATGTAAGAGAACAAAAATTAGCCCATATAATGGGACAAGTCTGAATGGTTCTTTTTATACACCTGTTAGTCCTTCCAAGAATGCATCTTTACACTTGGTTCTTAAAATCACTTTTGGAGTTTCAGTTACAACTATAACTAGGGTTTGTAATACAGGGGAGCTAAGGGGGTGTCGTGATGGGCAGCCCAATTCATTTTTGGAGACTCCTTCCCCAAAGGTCAGTGCAATTTGAACCTTGGCTGCAACTGATCAGCTGTTTAAGTCCAATTAGACCTCGAGAGAAGTCGTTAGGTATGTCAAGGCTCATCACAAGCTAAGATTGAATCACAGACTAAACAACAAAGCTTAAATTGAATGGGCCTCAAACAGATCTGCTCTGTACTCCAACTCTTAGGTTATTCTGTGTGCTTCTACCTCTCCTTCACCAGGAAGAGAAGGGACTGACACTGGGTTTCTTAAGACAAGAAGCACCACACTGGGTCAGATCTGCAGTCCAGTCACCCCAGCAGTCTGTCTCTGACAGTGGCCAGGCAGACACTACACAGAGAGCGCACAAAACCAGGTTTCTCTAATGTGATCCAATCTATCCCCTATTCAGTACCCTCCCAGGCATCCTCTGTTATTGTACAGAGATGAGAGGGGAAACATCTCCAACCCTTCTGTTCACTAGCCACAAACGGATCCATCATCCATGAAGTGACCCACTCTTTTCTGAACCTGGCCACGCTCTTGGCTTCACCACCTCCCGTAGCAACAAACTGGTTCAAGTTTTCCACAACCAAACTGCCAGAGCAGGCTCCTATCTGGCTGGGAAATATAGCTAGTCCAAGTCAAGTGAGAAGATGGGGTAAGTCCGCACCTCACAGACAACTCCGAATCTAGATCATGTACGTAAAAAAAAAATAAATACAGACCCACATGCATCTCTATATGCACCTATGGGCCTGTATGTAATTAGGTATGCCTGCATAGGGTGTGTGTATAAATACTCATACATTCCCATATCTACACACACACACTATGCAGACATACCTACTTACATGAAGATCTATAGATACAGAGATGCATGTGAATGTGTATTTACTTTATATATCTGTAAATCTATATGTAAGTAGGTAAGTCAAAACGGTGTGCGTGTGTAAGCACATATATTTGTCTATATGCATGCAGGAGGATTGATACACACACCCTATGCAGACATACCTACTTACATATAGCTTTATAGATACATATAGAGATGCACGTGGGTCTGTATTTTATATACACCTCCATCTCTTTGTGCATCTAGACAGGTATTTGCACATATGCCTTTGCTGCATGACCTCGCACCACACAGGTGTGTATATGTGCGTGCATGCGTGTGTGCATTAGAGGACGGTATGTGCATGTATATGTGGAGAGAGAGAAAGAGCAAGAGGTCGGTGTGCACACATGTATGTAGGCAAGTGTGTCTGTATGTAGAGTGCGTGTACATGGCTGTGAGCGTACACACACATGCACACGCACGCCAGAGGGATCAGGACTTATTTTTCATCACACCAACTCGATTTTTCAACAAAATAAGTCTATATTTTTGCACGCGTGTCCCGCAAGTGCAGGCGGCGCCCCCCGCGCTGCTCGGGCCCTCCCCCCGGCGGGTCCCGTGAGGCGAGGTCAGGCCAGGCCCAGCGGCGCACTCACCGCGGTGGAGCCCTTCTTGACGGCCTCCTGCGCGTACTCGACCTGGAAGAGGTGCCCGTCGGGGGAGAAGACGGTGATAGCACGGTCGTAGCTCATGGCGGCCCCGGCGCTGCCTCAAATCCGCACACTCACCGCCCGCCCCGCCTCTTCCGGCGGGCCGGCCCGCCCCTTCCGGCGGCCCTTCCGCTGTCACGCGCGTGACCTACGCTTTCTGCTTCCTGTGCGCCAACTGCGTAGGTGCTGCGTTTCCCCACCAGCCTTCATGTTCTACCTCACGCACTTGGCGTACATACATACCTATGTGTCCCACCCCCCCCCTCCCTTAACGTAGGCGCCGGGTTTATCAAGGTGGAGGATTTCCCCTCCGCTCTTGGCGTATACCTGGCCTACGCCATTGACGTAATTATCAAGGTGAAGGTATCCCACGCACTTTGCGTAGGAGCGGGCATGATAACCCCACTCCGGCTTAACGCTGCACTCCACGCACTTGGCGTACACGCCGCCTTTCCTACGCACTTGGCGCATCTGGCTGCCGTTGCTCGCCTGCGCCAGGAAGCCGGGGCGCGGGACGCACCATGTGCAGCGGCGGGGGGGGAGCGGGGGAGGGGCGCTGCGGCGGGTACCGCCCCCGCCCCCCTCCGGACCCGAGCCGCTGGGCCCCCCCGGCGCGCGGGGCTGTGGCAACGGGACGGGCGGGGGCGGGGCCGGTGCGGGGGGCCGGGGGGCGGGACGCGGGATGTACCATGTGCGCCGGCCCCCCCCGCGCACTGCGGACAGCCCGGCGCGGCGGCGGCGCCGATCGCAACCGTGAGCTCGGGGCCGGGGCCGTGCCAGGGACCCGCCCCCGCCGGCATGTCGGTCGCCTTCGCCTCCGCCCGCCCCAGGGCCAAGGGCGAGGTCACGCAGCAAACCATCCAGAAGGTGAGGGGGGGCATCGCCTCACGGCCCGGGGGGAGGGGGTCGTGCATCCATTATTCACCCGGGCACTGCGGGGGAAGGTGAGCGCCGCCACCACCACCACCACAGTCCTGCGCTACGGCTACCATCCGTGTGAGCATAGCGCTATTACCGGGGTATCGGCGTTATTAGCAGTAGTGCTGGCATTATCGTCACTATTACAATTAGTATTATCAGCATTAGTAGTAGTACTAGCATTATTACTAGCATTAGTATTAATAGTATCAGTATTGGCATTGCTAGCATTGGCTTAATATCATTAGTATTAGTGATATTACTAGTATTAGTGTCACCAGCATTATTATTGGTATTATTATTATTACTACTACTAGTAGTAGTAGTAGTATTACTATTGCATTACAAGTATTATTATTACTAGCATCAGTAATAATAATACACAACTATTATTACTGCTAGCATTAGTATTGTCAGCATTAGTATTGGTTTAGTATCATTAGCATTAATAGTAGTGGCGTTATTACTAGTATTAGTATCATCAGCGTTATTACTATTGGTATTATCAGCGTTACGATTAGTATTGGCTTTATTAGCATTAGTATTAGTGCATTATTAGTATTAGTAGTATCAGTGTTGTTAGTATTGGTATTATCAGCGTTATTGGTATTGCCATTATTATTATTAGTATTAGCATTGTCCACATTATTAGTAGTAGTTGCATTATTAGTATTCGCATTATCAGCATTTTTATTAGTATCAGCATTGTTAGTAGCATTGGCATTATTAGTATTAGTATCAGCATTATTAGCAGTATCAGCATTGTAATTATTTGTATTCGTATCATCAGCATTATTAGTATTACTAGTATTATCATCAGCATTCTTCTTCTTCTTCTTCTTCTTCTTATTATTATTATTATTGTGTGCGGTTGCATTCGTCGTGGCTTAACATCAAAGGGCAGAGGTTTTGAGGGGCTTTCTCATCGGGCTCTGTCCCTGCTGGGCTTCCCTACAGAAGCGGGTGCCGAGGGGACCCACTTGGGAAGTCTGGGGGATGCTTTTGTAGGAGAAGACGTGCGAGGGTGATGGGCAGGGGGGAAGGAGCCCCTCCCAGGCCCTGCTGCCATCCCCGGAGATAACGGAAGAGGTGTGGAGGTGTCAATAAAGAGCGTGTCTGTGCTGTCGATTGGTTTCGCTGAACAATGCCTGTCATGCCCAGCTCCAGCCTGCGTGCTCTGTGTTTGCCCTATTGCGATGTGCGGGGGGGTTGCGTTGTGCGGGAAGGGATGAAGGTCTGATGTAGTCCGTTTGTAAAGGATAATGGCGAACAAAAAAAGGTGTCAGCTCTCAGCAATCAGCTGTTTAGGAGGATTTCCTGCAGTCCAGCTAGCATCTAGTGCCAGGCTGTGAATTCTGGGGCAATGCGTTTTGCTGGAGGACGAGGTCAAGATTCAGGAAAATGAAGGCAGAACAAAGTACTCCAAGAGAGATGTCAGAATCTCACATCTCTAAATGCCAGGAGAGCATTTGGAAACTCGTTCCATTTTGCCAAATTCTTGGAGCATGTGTGACGTTGTCATCAGACGCACTTCATTTCAGAGGCTAAAATATTTAGACAGCAGTGGCAAAAGGTGGAGCTTTATCCTTTATCTGGATTTTTGTGGGTTTAAGGCAAAATTTCGCATCCTGTGTAGGTTAGTCTTTAAGTTCATTTTCAAGGTTTCAGTGTAAAGGACAGTCATAATCTCTTAATTGACCATACACTTTCCCTCCTGTCGGTGATAAACATAGTAATAGTTTGGGGCTGCAGTCTGTTTCTTGGAAATATATAAAAATCTTTTCCTCTGATAAGTACACTCCATGCTTTCTACATTAGGCTTGCTCCTTGCATTCTTGATTCTTGGCAGTGATGGTCTTTTTTGAAAAGCACTGGTGCTTTTATCTGAAAACAAATGCATAAAAAAAATGAACTTTGCCGTCATATATGGGGGGCAGGGCGGAATCTAATTTTGGGGCAGGAAATTGCAACAGTGTGCGTTCATCAGAAGCCAAACTTTATAGTAAAAGATATTTTTCACAAAGAAGCTCGTTTTCGGCTCACGTTTGAATGCACAAGCAGCTAGTTTTTATGATGCATGCTACTGACTCGCTTTCAAAAGCTCCTTTCGAGCCTTTATCCTTCTGAAGCAAACTATAATCCTTATACAAAACTTCATGTGAGGAAAGTGAAAGACTATAGGATTGCAGATTGACTGTAGCTCATGGAACAGCAATGGGCATTAATATTAACCTTTGATTTACTTCTCTGACAGATTAAAGCCTACTTCTTTTTAGCAGTGTTATACTACAGTTATTCTCTGGTCTTTTTGCAACAAACAGTTGTGTTGCTTGGATTGTCAGCACTGAATACACATCCAGAGGTGACGTTTGAGCCTTAAACCGTCTTACTAGACATGAGGCTGCCAGTAGCTGAGCTGTTCATTAATATTTGAAAATATTTTGGGGGTCCTAAGATAATTACAGTTTTTCAGGAAAAATGATCCTCTCCACTCAGTTGCAGAGATCTGTATTAGACTTACCACAGAATATCTCCTTCTGCATCATCGTAGGTTCGACGCAAACTGAGTCAAATGAAATCAGAGCTTTGTTGGGAATATTTTGATTTTGGAGGTTATTTCCCAGATGCCATGCATCCGGACACCATGCCCAAACCGTACAGGAGACGCATGAATCTCACCTGCCACAATTCCGATTCTTTCCATCGTCGGCAGGGAGGCCTTGCTGCTGGCCTGTCTTGGTAAGACACAAGAGATGCTCTGTTCCTCAGATCTCCTTGACAGGTGTTGCAGAGATGCGTGCTGTCAGGACGTGTGATCAGCAGTATGCCCCCTGGCCTGGTGAAGACATGCCCCTGTTTGTACAGTCTGTAGAAGCCAGAAATCTGGGTTCGGCTTGTCCATTTCCTGTTGACCAAAATATGGGACTACGTGATGCTGCTGCTGCTAATTTTTTCCGTGGTTTGGTCTTTGTTTTAAATTTGTTAAGGATCCTTTTGAATCATTCCTTAAAGAAAGCAAGCAACTGCATGAACAACTGGATACCTAGATGAGATGAAACGTATTTCAAGAAAATGTTTTCCCTTTCCTGAAGATGCTGCGTATTCAAAAATGTGGGTCCAGTCCTGCAGTACCTAGAGTGCATCTTCTTCCATCCTTCACTCTTTCACCTATAGAAAGCTTGTGACAAATTCTAGAGGAAATAGTGATAATACCATAGGAGGCCCTTAGAGCAGGCTCTTTGGTCTCTCAGCACTTTCATAACAGATTGGTCTGTCTTTGAATCAACTTTACAATAACCAAAAGATGAATTTTAGCTAGTGTCTATGGTATAATGAGTTAATTAAAAAAACACATATCTCATGTTTGCATTTTTCTGGAAGCAAGTCAAGCCCTGGCAGAGAGTGATGTTTAAATTCGCCCTGTAAACAGCAGCCCACTGGTGCCTAGTTACTCAATATTCTCCTTTACAGCTCCTCTTAGTGCAGAACTCACTGCAAAGGCCAAGGAAACGCTGGGGGATGTGGTTCTCCTGCAAAGGCAGTTGCACTTTAATCAGCGATGCGAATTTCCACCTGTACTCTTTCACGTGCAGTGGGCTCCACATGCTTGCTGGTTAATTTGTTGTATAGAAGAGCTGATGTTATTTCATGGGAACATCACCTCTGTGGAAGTATAGCTTGGAAAGATGCATGATGAGGTAACATACACATGGTTTTAAAAGCTGGATGGTATTTCAGAATGAGCTAAGCTGTTGAGTGTGCTTTACTTCCATTTATCTGGCTTTTCAGGAACAGCAAAACAATTGATTCTGAATGCTGGATACCTTAACTAAATCCTTTAAAAATAACTGCTCACCAAAATCACCATTAGAAATGCAAGGCTAAGCTGCTCAGCAAAGTCGTGTGGGTATAGATGTCTTTTGGCCAAACCTTTCTGAAGTTCAGCACGTAACTTTTGATTCGAACATCTCTAGCTGATGGCTGGCTGCCTTTTTCAAACCACTACCATCAAACTCCTGGCTTGCTTACTACCATGGGAAATTTAAGAACCCCAAAATGAGAAGATGTAAAGATGTCATGGCTGGAGTCAGATTTAGAGGATTGAGATAAAAGAAGTGAAGCCATTTGATTAGAATTTTTATCAGCCCAGTCTATGCCCTGACTATGCGCAGGGCTCACACTTCTGTAGTTCAGAACAGACCCTTCAGTAAGCGTGTAATTGGGAGGGAAGTACTTAGTTTTTGTGCTGCTGTGTTCCTAGAAGGATCACCTGTGACTTGCCATGCAAAGGATGTGTCCAAAAGAGAAACACTGGGAAGAAATACTCTGCTTAACTCAACATATGTTCATTAAAGGGGCATGTATCTGAGCCTCGGATGTCCAGCAAAGGTTGCTCATATGACTCCTGGGTTCCAGACTAAGTTGAAGTTTTTATGGATGTCCCAGGAGTATTGTATCTCCTGTAGAAACTTGCTTTTGGAGCACTTCCAGTGTATAAGTAGGCTATTCTGCACAGCAGAAGCTACCTATTTTACGTGCTGCATCACATGTGCACCAAGCTGGCTTCTTGGCTTGTGAAGCAGGAAGAGAGAGTTGGAGATGTCTGTCGCCTCATCCAATCAGCTAACATGAATGTGCTCCGAAGATGTTTGAATAGTGCATTTGCATTGGGAGCAAAGTGTTGGGTGATACTACCTGTACTGCAGTGGCACATGGCAGCTCCAGTCAGTACTGTGCCCGCTGCTGTGCAGACCTGTAGCAAAGTTGCTGTCCCTGCTTTGACCGTCTCTCGGGAATTTTCCCTCTTCAGATGTCCAACCCAGTCTTGTAGACCTGAGATTCAGCTTTTCCAGATAAGTAGTCAAACGCCTTTCAGGTAGGCCCCTACCTAAACTGCCTGCTACGCAACACAGTGTTTTAGAAGACTGCTCGACTTTCAGACAAGGAGTAACTACTTTTCTATTACTGCTTTTGACATTGGCTACTTCTGAAGTGAAGGTGCTTGCATATGTGTATATCTATAGGGAAATCATATATCCCTGAGCAGGGTATATACAGAGTCAAGGACCCATTCAAAACTGTTAGGCTAGATCTTAGTGTACTAATTGAGACAAATTGCCAAATTTTCAGCTGTAAAAGTCCAGCAGCAGATGGGGTAGGCAGTAGACCTGCTTGTTTTTAAAGCTACAAGAAATCCAATAGCTGTTAAAACGGTTAGACAGTTCACTGCTGATGCATCTATTTGGTGACCCATTGGGGCTTTATGATGCAGGACTCACACCACTTTGCATGTCTCCTGGTGCTGCAAGTTTGTCAGCCTGTCCCTACTGTTCGGACATTGAGGTTTATGGCTGTTCTACCTTTTGGTTTTTCTACATTTTGTAAAGGGTCTTCAACAAAGCAAGAAAGGAACCTTCTTGAATTCAGTCATAATGCCACATTTAAACAGATGCATGTGCACTAAGGGGCTCTGGAGCTCCAGTCTGGAGCTGGCGATGGGTGCTGAATGCACAATCCAGACAGTGATTGGGGCTGAATGCACAACAAGAAAAGGGAATATGTTTCTCCTCCTCTCTGTGTAGCTCAGACTCATCCCATGGTATCTACATATCTGGCTCTTTTCAGATCAGCAGAGTAGGCTTAGAAACTGCTCTTATTCCAAAGCCTTTCTAGCTAAAGGTAGCAATGTCTGAGTGGGTCCGATGGGTGTATGACCTCAGTCCTGGCCACCTCCAGGACCTAATGGAATTGCTTTGACAAAACATGGTTCTGGGATCCAGGAGGGTTCAGTGTGGAAAGGTTGTTGCTAACATTGGTTTATGGTCGTGTGTGTGTCCGATTTTCAAAATCAAACATCCAAATCCTTTCAGACTGTCAGTCCTTGGGGGACAGATGATCATAGCACGGATGTTTATGCAAGGGCCAGCACAGTAAGGAGCTTGTATGGTTGAGTCTTCTCTGTGCTGCCAGTCTGTACATGTCAAGTGGTAATAATCCCTCCTTAGGCTAGGGGTAAGCAGCACTGACATTTGCTTTTGACAGCAGTGGAAGTTAGGTACAAGCCTACAGTATGGTGGTCATGAGCTGTACTGTTGTGTGTTAAGCAGCATAAGTTGTACCAACACTTTCATTTTTGAAGGAAGTCTTGTATTGCCAAATACCATTTTTTTTTTTCCTCTATTGAGATGAACTAAAAATGTGAAAATGTTGTGGGTATCCTGTAGAGAATCCTTCGCAGGATCGGCAGTCTGAAACCAGGGGAATACAGACTATTTCAGTGAGAAAGTTGTAAATCTTTTGCATCATTTTTTCTGTTTTGTTATTCCTATTCAGATACAAGGTGGAATAGTTCCAGGCTCAGATTAGCACAAACTGGAGACCTCTCATCCTGACTTGATTGTTTTCCTTGTAACATTCAGTAATGATAGTTCACTTCTGGGAGTAGTTGGGAGAGATCTGATTCTGTATTAATATTCCATTTCCAGCCTCGGCACTTTACAGTGACCTGAGGTGACAAATATATATAAAGAACCATCCGCAAGATAAGAATCAGTGAAAGCAGAATATTACAGAAAGAAGAAAACTACAGCAGTATTTGATGGATTTCAGTCTTATAGTAACATGTCTTTTGATGCTTTGTTTTTTATCCAGATGCTAGATGAAAATCATCACTTAATACAGTGTATTATGGACTATCAGAGCAAAGGCAAAACGGCAGAATGTACCCAGTGAGTATTATTAACGTTAAGGATTGTTCCCAGGCTTCTTACCATGAAGGATGTTGTGAACAGTGTTCTGTACCTGCCAGTGGCAAGAGTACTTGGATTGCTAATTTTCTAGGCTTTACCATGTATTAACAGGTTTAAATTGCTTTTGGGACAAAACCATTTTTTGTTTGTTCATTTTAATGTTTCACCCTTGGGCTTTTTGAGCAGTGTTGTTTTTAAAAAAAAAAAAAAAAAAAAGGAAAAACCACACACAAAGCAAAGGGAAGTGGCGGGAGAGAATGAGAGATGTCTTCAAAATAAGCAGTAAGGATGTATCAGTGGTTTTGTTCAAATGAAAAGTAAAACTGGCAGTAGTTTATGCCTGGTAAATGCACGTTCTCTGTGTTCCTCGCTGTGGAAGGAGAGTGACAGTTCTGACTTAAAACATCAAGTGATCGTAGAATCGGGATTAGAAGGGACTTTGAGTTTCTTCTAGTCCAACCCCCGTACAGGTGCAAGGTTTGCTATTCCTAAACCATACCAGGTAGATGCCTGTTCAGCTCTTCTTGGAAACCTCCAGTGAAGGAGTCTCTACTCATTGTCCTACTCGTTTTACAGTTAGGAAGTTTTTCATGAGATTTGACTGAAGTTTGCTTTACTGTACCCTCCCACTGCCCAGTGGCCTGCGATTTGCAGCTCAGCAGAAGAATATTTGCCCATCTTCTTCCTGGCACCCTTTCAGATACATGAGCACTGCTCTCATGTACCCCCTTTCCCAGTTTTTCTATATCCTTCTTAAAGTCTAGTGCTCAAAACTGCACACAGTGCTCCAACTGAGGCCCAACCAGTGCCAAGTAAAGTGTTGCCCTCATATCACACAGTTTGCACACAGTGCCTCTATTAATGCAACCCAACATTTCATTTGCTTATTTTTTTTTGTGATAGCATCAGACTGTGGGCTCCTCCTGAGTGTCTGATCTACCATCACCCCCAGCTTCTTCCTGGCCATGTTACTGCCAAAAGTGAAACACAGAAATATAAGTTGACCCCTCTCTGAATTATTCTATGTGCCAAACTCCCATTCAAAGCAAGCATGGATCAGATGCAGGATTGGGCCCACATACTTACCTGAGGAAGGAAAAGCAAATGGTGAGAAACGTGGTATTTTGACTGGAGAAGAACAGTGTTTCTTTTAAAGTCACTTTTTAGACCCAATTCGGCATTCACAATACAAGCAAAACCCCAGGGATTGAGCTGTTACTGAATGATGGGACATTATCTCACACATATGCATATGTGGCGAGCGAGGGAGTCTTTCCCATATAAAAATGAAAGCTGGAGTCTCTCTTCTTAAGGGTTATGTTCCTGTTATGAGACAAGTTCAGGTAATTCTCATTGCAGACACTACACAGGCACAGTGACAGGAGACAGTATGTCTGTGCATAATGCCGTATGCTCTGGAGTTCACAGAGGTAATGATGAGGTTTTAGAATAATCTTAACATATCATTTACAAAAGTAATTATAAAGAAGTGTGAATTCAGGATTATGGGACCATTTGTTCAGGAGTTAAATATCAGTGCTGGTAGGTAATTATTTTCTAGTTCACATAAAGTTAATAACAGTTTTATCAGAAAAAGGATTAAATGGTATTTCTCAAAGATTTTGGCGAACTCTGCATACAAATGATGGATATGGGCTTATTCATTTATATTACTATTTGCTAGTCTTAATCATCAAAGCGGCATGCATCTTTGCTGGAAGAATGGATTGCAGCTCAGTCAGGAAAAACTAGCAAATTTGCCACAGGACAGGGCAAGCTGAAAGGCCAGCAAGAAAGTTGTTGTTCTCTTAAAATGGAAAATGTATGCAAGAGGGAATCATAGAAAATTCCAAGAAAATGAGGGTTGGAAGGGACTTCAGGAGGTCATCTATTCCAACTCCCTGCTCAGAGCATCCCGAACTAGATCATCCCAGCCAAAGCTTTCTTCAGCCAAATCTTAAAAACCTCTGTGATGGAGACTCCATAGCCTCTCTGGGTAACCTGTTCCAGTGCTTTACTAACAGAGGAGAAGTTTGCCGTGTATGTTAGTCAATACTTCATCGCAGGAGATTTCAGTCTTTTTCAGCAGGAGGTGGATATTCACTTTGTTCACTGTGATTTACTCACCAAAGATTTGGAGCACTAGATAAAACTGTAAGCGTTCTGCACCGATCATGCTAAACAGAGAGAGAGTCGGGGTGTTCTGTTACCTTCTCAACTCCATGCTTCTGCCTTTCTTTTCCCCACTTTCATTTGTGTCATCACTCTGGCTTCATTTTCCTACTTCTTTCTCCTAATCCCCCACCAACGGGAAATTGTGTTTAAAAAGGTGTCCCTTTTTGTTCTCTTGGTGCCTTCCTTGCTTCTAAAAGTTTAGCTGTCCTCTTGCTCAGTGGCACAGCGTTTAGTGTTTCATTCTAGTTGCCCTCCTGTTCCTCATCCCAGTCTTTCCAAGTTTACTCGGGATGAATGTTTCATGTGGTTTCGGTGACTGGTGCTGCTCAGTCCTAAAAAGACAGCGTTCTCCTGAGCTTGCTTACAGGGCAAACAGTTTTTTGTTTGCGGGGGCTTAATCTGTATACACAGCTAGGGCATAAAGGAAATAAAGGCCCCATAGCTAATCATTAAAGCAGAGGATTGGAAGTTAGTACTGCAAAGCTCAGTTCCTGTGTCTACCAACTATTCAGTGCGTTTTCAATATCTCTTTACTTCCTCAGTTTAACCATTTGTAAAATGGATATTGGGTACTTTGACAGAGTCTGATAAAACTAAGGACAGCACAGGATTGGTTGTTATTTATTACAATGGAAGTATGGTTGTTATGTATTAGGATGGAAGCAGAGCTGCTAACTTATACCTACTGAGGATTTGTAGGGTCAAAGACGAAGTTGCAGTGAATTCATGAAGTAGGATTTTTAGATAGTTAACATTTTACGAAGTAAATTCTGCTCCTTATCTTGTAGATACCAACAAATCTTGCACAGAAATCTGGTTTACTTGGCAACAATAGCAGATTCAAACCAGAACATGCAGTCGTTGCTTCCTGCTGTGAGTACCAATACTATTAATAAGCATATTTACTGAGACAAAAAAATGATTGTTTGAATATTGATGGGAAAAAAGGGTGTTAATAAGAGCCTTATAGAAACAATTTTTTTAAAAGGATCTTGGATTTCAGTAGACTGCCTAAGAGGATAAAATACTTTAAACCTCTCTCTCTCTTTATTTATATATAAAAATCAAGATTGGAGGTCTTGATCTCCACTGGTGTGCCCTTCGTTTATAGATCAAATGCATAAATATTATGAATCCATTATGGAGGGCTGAACATGTCCTATTATAGATCTCTAACTAAGCAAAATTAGCTGTTGTGCACTTTCAGATGTCATTAATTTAAGGACTGATATCGCAGGACTTCCCAAGGCTTGAAACAAATTCTGTGTATCCCCTAGGGAAGCTGAGAGACTCCCTTTTTTAATGGTACAGGGCTCCTGTTTTTAGCCTTGAAAGCTCCCAGAGTACTAATCCTTAATCTTTTACTCAATGAGGATTAAATATTGCATAATACCTTTACCTAGATTACCTATTTCCCTGCAAGCCAAGCAGGTGCTGTGGTGATGAGCCCAGCGTAAGGGTCTGATATTTCACCAATGAAGTGAACACGATTTTTCTGACTCTGGTGGAGGCAGGGTCAATGTATAATGCTTTTGTAGCTCAGAATCTCTGACCTATGGATGGCCTAGGGCTCATTTCTGCAGTCACTTGACTTTACAGTAATTTTGCCTGCCACAACAGACTGTTAGGATCATCCCGCCCAGGGCTGTCCATCTGAAAGGGTTGAGTGATCCTGCCCAGCTGCGATTCCCACTATTGCTCTGGCTGCAATAGCAGCCAGATTCTTTACACTCCCCCTCCTTCCTCTGGCTTCTGGAGTCTGTGCTCACCCCAGGGAGGCGGTGCAGCACAGTGCAGCATGCTGGTGGTGAAGCAAGGGCTGCATGGCACGCAGTGCAGTAGGGGTGGGGGGCAGGTGCACAGTGCAGTTTGGGACCCACATGAACATGTGTAGTGGTGGTGGGGGGAACATCTATGCAGGATAACTGAAGTGGTGGTAGGGTGTGTTGCAGCAGGGGTGGGAGGGCTGGGTGTGTGGTGCAGCATGGTGGGGGGCATTCATGCAGTGTGTGACCCAGGAGCCCATGATCCCCCACTGGCGTGGCCTGTAGAGCATGCAGTCCCCAGCCTCCTCGAAGTTAGACAGCCCTGCTTTAGTTTGCCCCTTTGTAGAATGCTGCAAACAGGACTTCCCTGGAATAACTGAACCAGAGCAGATCCTTATTAAAAAAAAAACAACAAAAAACCCACAAACCCTCCAACCTTGATTTAAAGTGAATTTAAATGTTCAGGAATGGAGAACGAATTACTACTTGGTAAGTTACTCCAAAGGCTACCTAAAAAATTGTGCCTCATAACCAGTAGGAATTTGTTCAGCAATGGCTTCCAGCCATTGGATCCTGTCATCCCTGCCTGCTAAATTGAAGAGTCCTTCGTTATCAACATTCTGTTCCCAGTGTTGATCATTACAGGCTACAAACAAGACTACTTTCACTAATGCAGCTTTTACTGCTTAAATAAATGAGGCCAGAACTAGAATTAAAAGGAGTATCTTGCATTCGAAGCTTGGCTAATTCTTTCTCGGCTATGCAGGTGGTCTGATAACAGAGATCAGCTTAAGAAATCCTTGCTTCTTACAATCATTCTGAACATTTTTTTTTTTATTTTTTTGCTTGTGGTCAGATCTGGTGCTGCTATTCAGGGGACAATTCCCATTGATTTAAATGAAAGTTTTGTCTGAGTAAAATTATCAGGATCAGACACTGTGTTCATGACTTAATATTCTGCAGTGAGTTTCTAGCCAAAGTAAACTATTTAGAAAGTGGCAGCTTTGTGCACTATGCCATGGCTAATGACGTGCTTTACCCACATTCATCCCAGCCAGCCCTGACATGCGTGTACTCTTTGCTTGTGCCTTTAGCAAGCCTACTAGCTTGCATTGAGTTTAGCAAGCCTGCTAGCTTAGAATAAAGCTCACCTAAGCACAGAAGAGGCAGCCTGAGGTCTGAGCCCTTCTGCATACCTTGACTACTGGGGTATGGGTTTCTTACTGGCCTCTCTGTACCAGGCTAACTTCCAATTGGTAGGAGTACATAAAGAAGTACTTGCTTTTGCAAAACCAAGCTCAAGGCCTGCAAGATGTGGAAGTACATTTTTGGTTGAGTCCATTTGCAGCCATAGTCATGTCAGCTTGGGGAGGGTGGAAGGATATTGAGTTTTTTTGTTTTTTTTTTTTTTTAATTAAAACCTAAAAATCTGCTTCTCCTCCCTGTTGTTTGCAGCCGCCAACGCAAAACATGAACTTGGGCCCAGGCGGAATGACTCAGAGCGCATCCAGCCAGTCCCTCCATTCACAGAGCAATCTCAGCGATGCGATTGGGACAGGCCTTCCTCCCTCCTCCCTCATGCAGAGTCAGATTAGCAATGGTGAGCGCTGTTCCCCTTTGTGCTGCTTTCCTGTTGCCTGGCAACAACATCATTAATGCAGAATATACTTAGAAGAGGTCTGTTACAGCTCTGTAACTCACCTTCAGGCATATGGGAATTTCAGGCACATGCTGAAATATTCACAAAATGGCTACACTTGACATTGCTTCTTGGGGTCTGCAAGGGCTCCAGACCACTCAGTATCTCTCTAGAGGGAAAATTAAAAAAAAAAAAGAAATTATAAAAATGTGTCATGAGAATCGCCAATTAAAAGATGCCTAATAATGAAACATCATAATGAGTTTGATCATAAAAATACACTGGGTTGCATGCTGCAAGTGTTTTGCAGACAAGCAGTCAGTCCCAATGAGTTAGGTGAGATAAACAGGCTGAAGGTTACTCATCTGAGTTGCAGACTCTGGATGAGGCCTTTATACTGAAAAGTTCTTCTAATATCTTTTCAGAAATAAAATGGGGTAACATCGGTCTTCTTCTAGAGAAATCTAAAAATATTGTACCACCTGACCAAATAGTTGGCATACGTTCTTTAAGGGGAAGCTGTCAACTTAACAAACAACCTTTTGTCTGATTTCTCCCCCCGCCCCCTCCAGACACATTTAACTGAAAGTGGCTAGAGGGACTTTTTTTCTATTTTTCAGTTTGTTCACTTTGTGTATTTGACAACATTTGGTATCTTCACACTTCCCACTTCACAGTTGCATCTTTCTGGTGTTGTTCATGTGCATCTTTTCCCAGTGATAGAGAAATTCATTTTCTAAAAACAGGAAAATGTGACTGTAAAACCTCAGACCTTGCTGAAATGACCCAGGAGCAGGTGCAAGCTGTGAAACTACTTCTCACTTTTTTTTTTTAAGCTGACTTGGAGACAAGTTGATAGTGTCCCTTTAAACCACTGCCTAGACTCTTCCTTTGGATAGTTTTACAGCTTATAGTTCTGACCTTCATAAGTTTATTCTGGGCCTTCTGGTTGTAAGGTTCTTCAACTAACAAGGATTGTTGTGTTTTACTTAATTTCCATTTTCATTATTGTTTTTGATTTTCTTCCTCTACATTTTCTGTGTGAATTCAGTGGTGATTGGAAAGGTCCTGACTGGCAGCCTTGAAGCCCTCAGTGTTACCTGTGCTGTGGCTAAACAAAGGACAGTGGTAGTGGCCATCAAAGTGCGCCAGCCCTGACTAGATTTCAGGGGGTGAGAGGATAGCTCTGTCTCCATCCCCAGTTTATCCTTGGCTCTCTGCTGAGAATTCCAGCAGAGCAGCTGGTTAGTGCCAGTTAGTATTGTCCCAAGAAGACAACCCTAGTGCAAACTCAGCTAAGTTCCCAGCAAAACAGATCTGATTATAACATACCTTTAGCACTAGCTAGTTTCAGTTTGCAATAACAGTAGCTATAAACAGTAGCTGTGTCTCATCCTTTGACTATAGCTACATTCATTCTCCCTTCCTCCCCCCACACCTGCCTCTCACCTACTGACCACCTCAATTTACATTTTAACTGACTGGCTTTCTTGCGTATGTACTGGCCTCTGACTGCTTTACCACTCCATGCAGAAAGAGCACAGATCGTCTGCAGCCTGACAACAGACCCTCAGCCTGACAAAGGGTGTTTGTGCCCAAAAGCTTGCTATGAAGAATTTTTCCAACTATTTGAGTTGGTCTAATAAAAGAGATCAGGTTTACCAAAGAACTTTGTCTGCCTGTGAGTAACAGTAGCAATGAAGGTGTGGTAGCACAGTATTAGCACAAGCCTTCCAGGGAGTCTGGGTATGTATTCTGCTTCCTATCATGTGCTCCAACCCGTGCTGAATCATCATCACTGCTCCTGTTGTCTCTGCTTGCTAGATTCAGCTAGCACAGGCATGCTGCAGTCCTGCCCTTGCTTAACTGCGTAGCCCAGTGGTTCTCAACCTTTTTAAGATTCAAGGCACCCCTTGGAAAAATGCAGGCTTTTAGCTTTACTTGTTTTTTGATAATGGAAAACTAAATAGAGCAATTATTTTGTTGCAAAGACTTCGAAAGACCACAACAGGTCAGAATGCTTTGGACACTATAGATTTCTATTTGAAATCTGGGTTTAACATGTGAATCACATGTAGGTGTTTGCATACCTAACTGTGCTAATATTGTGTGGCATCCTTAAAATGATCTTATGGCACCCCCGTATATAATGGTTGAGAATCATTGGTGTAAATGCCCCCTGTGGCTGACAAACTTACTTACAACAGTCTCTTTCATAAATTAGGTATGCAAAGGCACCTGCAGCTCTCGGAATGAGAGCTCTGGCATTTGCGGCAAGTGGTCAAGTGACAGCAATATAGAATGGCGCCCATAACTAAACAAGATAATGCACAGGAGGGAGGGACAGCAGTGCCAGCTTCCATAGCAGCATCCTTGCTCATTCTTAGAAGGAAATAGCTCTAGAAAGACGATCAGGTTTCTACATTCATTCAGTCCCTGCCAGCCACCTTAAAACTGCCAGCCCAGGGTCCTAAGAGCAGTGATTTGGTTGAGGGGGACAGAAACAACCACTAGCATTTCAAATAAGCCTTCAAATGCCAGCCAGAATAAGGGTTGGTTTGTTTTTTTTATGCCTTGGTTCCCCAGCCGGGACCACCTAGCTTAAACAACAGTTTGTCAACTTGGCTGTGTTCAAACTAACCCAGTGGTTCCCAACCTTTTAGGACCAACTGGTTCTGCCAGTCTTCAGCATTTATCATGGATTATCGTGTGCCCTTTCCCTGAGGGCACTAGAATTACGTCTCCAAGTTTCTGTCCACAGCCATTAGTTACAGAGAATCTGTTTAAGTGAGGGTGAGATTCATAAGTAGTCCTACAAATCTGGGAGCTGGAGCTTTAAGAGAAGACTGTAAGTAATGCTATCTTTGACAAAGCCTGCCGAATTTGTAAGCACCCTCAGCAGAAGTGCTCTCACGCAAAGTGATTACTGGCTGTGTTATTCATTCACATGCCTTGTTGTCTTGTTAAATTCAGGAGCAGGTATCAGCTGTACAACACATGCGTAACTATAGCAGGGCATACGTCATACGTCGGTACAATAACTTGGCATGGTTCCACTGACTTCAGTAGAGCTAGGTCTGTTTGCACTTGCTGAGAATCTGGTCCCCAATTTGTGTAAGGGAAAATACAGCAATCTAGACTACAATAAGTTCTCATTTCAATATTCATAAATATTTTATGAATAATTAAGGAAATGCATACAAAAATATTTAAAATGCCATTCAGGTTATAAATTCAGCTAATAACAATGGCTTAACATAACGTTGTGACAGTAGTGCAACATATTGCTCTATTGTTTGGGGAACAGCATGTGAGCAAATGAGCATGCAACAGTACCTTGAAATAGTAAAGAGTACATATGACTACATTTCTAAAGCATGGGACGGAAAGGACCCAAAGCAATAATGGGTATGAAACAGGGACCCGATTCTGCTCAGTTGAAGTAATAGCAATAGAACTAAGCACACCCTGGGGTCAATAGGTCCCTGCTTACAGCCCCCAGCACAGTTGTTCATACTGTGACTAACTCTGTACAACTTAGAACAACATGTTTTAATAATCAAAATCAGCTGTATCACTGGGGTGACCCCAAGTGCAAGTAAAACCCTTATACCTTTGGAAGGTTGAGTGAAGCCACAAGGTTCCTTCTTGCAACCCCCTACAGGAAAGGAAGGCTGGCAGCTCCTATCCCTATCTCTGATCTTAAGAGTTGAAATCAGGCCATCTTGTGCATTGGTACCTCGGCAAAGAGCTGTGGAAGCACCACTGAAATGTGTGGGGGCTAGGAAAACGCTAGCTCTGCTTCTACGAAAGGGCAGGGCTGGTAACCCAGAACCTTTGGAAGTACGCTGAGGAAAAACTCTTTAGTTTATAGGATGATTCACAAGGCTCTGTGGAACTCCCTCTTTCTCTTTAGGCCCCAGTACAAAGACAGAGGCTTTGGATTTGATTTACAGAGCTCTGTGAAAGCAAATCAGTGAAGTCAGAACATAGCGTCCTGCTATGGCAGTCCCGGTTGTCTGGATATTATTGCAACATATCCTGAGAATTGAATTCTGTGGGTAGGGGTGGATTTATGGAGAAGCAAGGCCATGTAGTGGACTGGTGTGGGAGGAAACAGGGTCACAACAATAAGGTTTATCATAGTGTTCTGGAAAACACCTCCTCGGAAAATCTGGGTTATCAGCAATTGAGCTGTTACAGGAAAGAAGGACAGGAGGAAGAAGAGGATATGTCAGCCGCAGAGCAGGGGGTGGGTGAGAGCATCGTGCCCTTTGTTTTCTTCCACCCAAATGAGGTTTGATAGACCCCCTTTCTCTCTCCTTATATGGAGGGCTTGCTGGGACTTTCTCCCCCCCACCCACCCTTTATGGCACTTTGCTGTGCTCCCACCAAAAAAGCTGATGCCTCTCCCCCATGGCTTGTGAGATGGCAGAGTCCCTGCATCCTTGGTCATGTGCTTTTAAACTTCAGCAGATGAGAAAGGCGATTTGCAAGATGTTCTGTTGATCCCTTGGCAACAGGGAGGCACTGCTGGGTCCTTCCAGTAACACCTTGTGCATGAGAAGGGGTGGGGAGAGTGGGAACTCCTCACTTGCAAGGGAGAAGGAACCAGAAGCTGACAGTTGTCAAGTAACAGCAGAGATGTCCAGAGGCTGGGACCGTGGGAGTCCTTGGTTAATGGTAGTGCCTGAGGCTGCACCTGGCACTCTGCCACCCATGTTGCATGTTACAGCTGGTTTCTGGCGTGCTGATGAGGCTTTCTGGTTGTAGGGCTCCAGCTCCAAAATCTGTTTCTGTTTTCCTTTCAGCCCAGGTTTGGTTCTGGGGCTGAGGCCCGGTTTAGCTCTTTGGCTAGGCAGGCTGTTTTAATTGTTCTGTAATTAGCAGGGCCAGACGTTGGAATTTGGGGGATTGTTTGTTTTTGTGACTGTTGGCACAATGAATTTTATTTCACTTGATTGTTTTCCCCCCCTCATTCCTAGGTATGATAACAGTCACTGCAGAAAGGCTTGCAGAACTCCGTGCGTCTTCAGTAATGTTCCTTGCTGCTTTCTTTGCTTTCCCTTAGGTCCCAGTCATGTGTCTATGCAGCAGTCAGGCCAGAATACCATGCCCACCACCTCCTTGAGCATGACTGTCAGCAGTCATGCCACGGGGCCTGGTTACAGCCATACAGTGCCTGCATCTCAGAACGTGCCAATGCAAGGCCAGGGGTCAATAGGCAATTATGTGTCTCGAACAAATATCAACATGCAGTCTAATCCAGGTAAGGCTCCTTTTCCTTCTCTGCTGGGTTTGAAAGGACTTGGTTAAAGTTGATTAGAGAAGGAATGAAAAATGCAGGTAGATTAATTTCCTCATTAATTACTTTCCTCATACAAGACGCTGTGGTTCTCCTGCAGCAGTGAATTTCTGTTATTCATTGAGGTGGGTTGCATTTGTAAATGCCCAACTGAAAACATCACT
This sequence comes from Caiman crocodilus, assembly GCA_030014935.1. Classification (NCBI taxonomy): domain Eukaryota; kingdom Metazoa; phylum Chordata; order Crocodylia; family Alligatoridae; genus Caiman; species Caiman crocodilus. The sequence goes on along the minus strand of JAGPOW010000797.1, from coordinate 3,740,660 downwards.
GTACTGGCTATGTGACATAGTGGTCCCCAAGCTTCATTAGCCCCATACCACAGTGCCTATGAGCAAGTCTCTATGACCGATGGATTAATGATCCATACGAGTATGAAGTGATATAATAGCATATTGCTTCAGATGAGAGAATATAAAAATGAAGTATGTACACTGAGACAATGGATACAGTTTGCTTTTTTTCCTATGGATAATTAACAGGATGGAAATAGAAGCCATTAACTTGTCTGAGGGTTTTAGCTTATTTTCAAGGGGACCAAGGAGAGAAATATGACCTCTCTTTAGAAACCATTGTTATCTATGTGCTATATAGTCTCCATGATGCACCAACAAGTGGCAACGTCACATTATAATTCAGCACAAGGAGGGAGCCAACATTACCAAGGACAGTCCTCCATTGCCATGATGAGTCAGAGCAACCAAGGCAACAGCATGATGGGACAGCGACCCATGGGTCCCTACAGAGCTTCACAGCAAGGTAAAGCTGTTCTTCTTCTGGACTGTTTTAGGACAGAGGTAAACAGGCAACAAGAATGGAACAATCTGTGAAGGGAGGACCCCAGTGAGAACTGGTCAAAGAGGCGATCCCAAAGCAGGAGAGAGAAGGGTAGGATGTCAGTGGAGTTTTAGTCTGGCTGTATGTTCACCATTTTCTGTTTCTGCGGTTCAGAAGTGACAGTGCCTCCGTACAGAAAATGACTAGAGCTTAATCCAGAACCCATTGTAGTCTAGGAAAGCCCTTTGCGTTTCGTTAGGGGGCTTTGGCATTAGTCCCCATGTGCACTGTTAACAAAGAAGTCTCCGCAAAGGAGATTGCAGGTTACCAATAAAACAAAGCTTAGTTTTATTGTAGGCTAAGAAAGATCTCAAAGGGTAATTATAACCCTTCTGACTGAAAGATGGCTTGAAAATGGTTACACAAATTGATGAAACTGCTAGGCTGATTGAAATAGAAAGTTAATTAACCTTTATTTATATTTAATGCTAACTATATTATTATCCATGTGTTATCCATGTATCCATATCCTGTTTTATATCACTTAGCAGGGCCGTCCCTAGGAGGCGGCAAATTGAGGCAACCGCACCAGGCCCCGCGCTTTGGGGGGGCCCTGCAGACAGTACCGTACAGGCCCTGCCATGGCTGCTGCGTGCCACTGGCTCTGTGCTCCAGCTGCTCAGTGCCCCCTGCCAGTCTGCACTCCAGCCGCTCGCCACCCCCTGGCCCCACATTGGCTGATATGCCCCAGGCTCCCCACACCCCTAGGGACGGCTCTGCCACTTAGTGACTCAGATTAACAGTTTAATTGTTTGTCACTTTTGGTGTCATTGTGTAAGTATTTTACCATTGTGGAACTACTCTAATTTAATCTAACTTCTTTCTGTGAAAGCTGTTTTCTTAGTCAGTGAGCAGAATATTTTTGACACAGCTCTAAATATGTAAAGCTCATTGATTTCTTCAGATGAAAAAATTGCCCCCTCCAAAACTAATTTGCTTATGAAAAAGTATTGCTTATGTTTATGGCCCACTTAATAGGCGCGTTTGCACGCTCTCTTTTTTTTGTGGTTTGCAGGTTCCTCTCAACAGTACATGGGGCAGGAGGAATATTACAGTGAACAGTACAGCCATGGACAAGGCTCGTCAGAGCCTATGAACCAGCAATATTATCCAGATGGTAATTCTGTTGAGCAATAGTAACTGCTACTGATGCAACAGAGCCTGGTAGGGTGTGGAATTGCACAACTATCACTTCCAAGAGATGAAAGAGAAATTAACATAAACCAAACATACTGTACGTTTAAGATTTGTTTCCAACCTGACATGCCAAAAAATCCTGGTCCCACTCCGTTGTATGTAGGTTTGTGTACCCATATCATTGCAGCATCTTAACATGCAAACTGTGTGCTGAAAAGAGGACAGATGTGCACTGCTACACAACCCCTTTAATCAGGAAGTACTGCTTCAGACATGGCAAATGAATAGCCTTTTCATCAGCAGCCTATCCACTTTATGCTAGCCTTCTTCAGAGCTCTCTGCTGCTACTGGCCTAATTAGTGAACATAAGACTTTTAGTCCTTGGTCTGAAACACAATATGTGTGTATGCATAGTGTGCAATACATATTTTATATATAATAAGGCATGTAATTATGCATGGATCAGATGAACCTTTTCCATTTTCTGTTCCTTGCAGGTCATAGTGATTATGCATATCAGCAGTCATCCTACACTGAGCAGAGCTATGACAGGTCGTTTGAGGACTCTACACAACATTACTATGAAGGAGGTGAGAAGATATATTGGCAATCTGTGCAAAGCAAAGATTTTTGCCCACATATGTACTTTACACTTAGGAAAATGTAAAAGCTATTTTATGTAACTTCTGCAGAATTAAGGGTTGTTTGTCTCCTAGATTGAGAGATCCTCCTAAACTGCAGGTTATTCAAAAGGGTAAAATTAAATAGAACGTAGTTGGGCATAACACCTTTAAGCAGTATAGCGATGCTGCCATGACTATGCAGCCTTTTGGGAATCAGCAATGGTTTGTACATACACCTTGTGTGAACTACAAAATGACCCTTGCTAATAGCAAGGCAGGTGTAGTCAAACAAGGTGGAATTATAGCATTGGGCAAAATAGCTGTGGGGAAAAAATAGTGGCCAGAATATCAGGATTAACGCCACTCATAAGAAAATAAGCTATAAGAAATTCTCATTGGATTTTAAATGGAGTTGAAATCAAGTGCTATTAAATTATTCATTAAAGTTGAAGGTCATGATGGGAAAATAAAGTTCATGCTGGATTTAGAAAAACTGGTTGAGAGCAGCTTCTCTTACAACTGGAGGCTGTAAGTGGAAACTTCTTAAGCTGAGAAAAAAGGAATTGAAAGCAGTTAGTTTCAGAGCCTCTGTTTTTCATTCTGACTGTTCAACTCATTGGACATCTTCAATGACCTAAAGCCCTAGTCTTATATGAATGTAGCTTCAGACTTGTAAGTAAGAACAAAACAAGGCTGAGTGTTTCTGAGTTATCAGGTGATGCTAAAAACTGCAAGTACAGCAAATTCTGAGAAGAGCTAGACGCATACTGTAAAGATAATCCCATTATTTAGATAAAAGGGACTACCTAAATGAGAGAAGGCTGTAGAACCAGATCCCATTGTTGTTACTGCGTTAACAAGAACCATTTTCAAATTGTTCCTAACAAATACACATTTGAATATATAATTATGAAATGGTGAAGAAAGCTGTTCTCCTTTGAATAACTAATATTTATGTTTCACTGTGTTTCAAAACTGAAAAGAAAAACACAAATATACAGGAGTTATTTTGGGGTATGATGCTTGCTAAGCATTACATAGCCAAGAGGAAAAATAGAAGAGAGAGAGATGGGAGTAAAGGAAACAAGTCATAGAGCTTTTGCTATTAAAAAAACCCTGCAGTTTCCCCTTCATCGCTGCATTGGCCACAGCGCTGGAAGGGGCCTCCCAGGGCATTGTATCCAGATCCCTGTGTTCTTGAGCAGCTATTCACCTGAAGGTCCCTATAAATCCCTATAAGGTTATCCACTCCAAACCCTCACTAAGACGACAACAAGGCACAAAAACAGATACACCAAGAAGATCTTACAAAATGCCGCAGGTTAAGCAGACCAGGTAAGAGCACTACTAGTGCCTTACTCTGCAGTGGCATTTTATTTACTGCTTTTCACTTTCATATAAATGTCAGTGTTTGTTGGGTTTAGTGGAAGGAGAAAGCTGCAGGCATCTTTTTTGCTGGAGGCATTATTTTTGGCCATTCAAAGCACAGGTAATATAATACAAAGATCTGTATATTCATGCTAGAGGAATTGAGAAATAATCATACAAGAAAGAGTTTAAAAGGCATGCGAGATGTCCAATTCCCACTGAATGTTAGGAACCTAAATCACCACCAGTGCGATTTTTGCCAGTCATCCATTGGTCACAGCATAGACTTCCCCATTCTGATGGCCTGGGAAGACTTCATTTTTGTATTAGATATCTACTGCTTACTACTAGCTACTTAAATGCTACCCAGAGAGGGTTTTTTTCTCTTTGTATGTAATGCTAAATTAGTCATTTCATAGCAAGTGTCATAATGTTTATTCCAGAAAGGAGTGGTAGAATTTTCAGACAAGTTAACGATCCCGTTGCCTGAACCTTTGTGGAGAGAAATAGTTTGAGACACCACTGTGAAGCCTCAGTTCATTTTGTTATTTCAGGATATTCCAAATTGGATTTCCCATGTAAGTGTTGAAATTTCAGTAAAAAATTACAGGTTCCAATATCAAATAGATACCTGATTTTCTGTGAAAATATGAATAAAGGTCATTATTATTAACTGAGAGCTACTTGGGAAGCCTAATGTTGAGTCTGCTCTTTTACTTCTGGGAGGGTTTTTGATTAGAGAGTTATTCATTTTGGAGCAGATTTTTATTTGTATGTTCAGAGATGTAGACTGATAAACAGCCCTTTTTGATCCATTCTGACTTGCTGTGAGCTCCACAAGAAATGGAATATGTGCATATTTGCATATCAACCAACTGCAAATCAAGGGCAGTACACTATGCATGTATTTGAAAAGCAAAATCCCTTTTCAAGGAGTAAAACAGATTTAAAATACATTCTAGAAATTAAAATGCATTGCATCCGAGAGAATATAACTAAAATGGTAAGCGATCGAAGTCATTTTAGTAGATATCTATCAAGATACCCATCATGATATTTTTCTACAATATCACATTATTTTTTAGCCTACCACTGCGTTTTACAAATAACCCCATGGAAGCGTGATAATGAAGTCTGCTTTCTCACTGATCACATATACAGACTAGTTTCCTGTTTCTAAGTTGCTCCTCATAGATCAAGTTATGCTACAAAGGTAAATACATCACTTCCATTGATGTATATGGGAGTTGCAGTGTGTTTCTGAGCGTAGTCTTTGGTTCTATGAATTCTGAATGACTGACCTGCTTTTTGAGAGAAGAAAAAGTATTGTCTCTAAAACAGAAAAATAGAAGGCCAACCAGGCCCACTCCTCCTTTCTGATGTTTGGGAAGGGGAGCACTTAACAATCCACACTTTCTCTTGTCCCTGCTCAGTTGAGGCTTCTCTATCCAGGCATTGCTACAGCGTTAGGTATTTTGCTTTTTGAGAGAAGGGCTATTCCAGTGCAGGTGAAGGAAGAATGCAGAAGGGCCAAGTCCCCAGACGCTTGGATGTGAATGTGAGAAGGTTGTTGGGAGATTCTTCCACCTGGTGAAGAATTTCTGTGCCCTATTTAACAGACCCATTGCAAGTCAGGAGATGTCTTCAGCCCCATGACCCACTGGTTTCTTACCAGACACCTGCCAGTCACCTAGCCAAAGGAGAAACTTTCAACTCTTCCTTTGCTAGGAGAGATTTCTTCTCTTGACATCACTGTGTTTTACATTTGGATTATTGGAGTCTATTAATAATGTGCTCAAAGAAAATCTATTGTGCTTTGTTCAAAAGATTTTTTTTTTTTTTTACATTTTAAGCATTTATATATCTGGTTAATGGAGGGCTGATATTTAAAACTGAGGAAAAGGGAGCTGCTGGTGTTTGGGGTGGAGGGAGATCAGATGGACATTCATTTCTTAAGGAATATTATGTTCTTGTACCATATCCCTCTCAAATGGGCTAAAACAATGAGAAATACATCTCTGATCTCTAATCAGTTCAAAACAGCAGGAGACTGGTTTTAAAGGAATACTCTTTCCTAGGTTTCATATCAACATATTGCTATTGCTTCTTTTCAGTGCAGTAAAACCTAGGACAGTGGTTTTGCCTACAGATAAACTAAAACTTTCTTCCTCTCTCCAGGAAATTCTCAGTATAGCCAGCAACAGGCAGGATACCAACAGGGAGCTGCGCAACAGCAAACGTATTCACAGCAGCAGTACCCAAATCAGCAAAGCTACCCGGGACAGCAACAAGGATATGGTAAGGAAACATTTGTCGTCAGGTCTTGTGTTTGCAAGCTTTCGTATCAGTGTGTTGGGGTAGGGCAGATATTTACCTAGCTACTCTGATAGATTTTGCAGCCTGCATTGAGCTCTGTGCCACTACAGCTGTACATTTACTGGTATCTTAGCCAAACAGTTTAAAAAGTTGGCTTGGCTTAGCCATACTCGACTGCAGTTATAACAGGTGTACCTGTATGCTGTTAACCACAAGGCTTTCCCTTGGTAAATAAAACTTTGGTGGTAAGTTTTGCTGTTTTCTCAGGTCCTGCACAGGGAGCCTCGTCACAGTATTCCAGCTACCAACAGGGACAGGGGCAGCAGTATGGAAGTTATAGAGCTTCTCAGACAGGACCATCTGCTCAACAACAGAGGCCTTATGGCTATGAGCAGGTAAATTACTTTGATTTCTGCCATAAACAGCTATGTGGCTTTATCTTGTGTACAAGAAAAGCTATGAGTTCAAAGACCTAGATTCACTGTCAGACTAGGGGATCCTGTGTGAGTGCATTGGCAGTTCAGTAGTGGGCCTGTCACGTTTCATGAGCCAAAAGGTGACCATTTCTCCCAACTCCCTGTATGTCCACCTCAGAAATTATATTGTCTAACGCATCTTATTTTTTCATTTTTTAACAGGGCCAATATGGAAACTACCAGCAATAAAGGGACATATTCCTGTGTCAGATTCATTTCAATAGTATATCCATCTTTTGAACTGGATGTACAGGCTGATTCATTGTAATATGTTGGTTATCCCTTAGCACAAAGCAGCGTCTGTATGTGAACAGTGTTCATTTCATGCTGGATATGAAGCAGTGCACTACTGGTAACAAGACAATGCTTTAATGGTTTGATATTTGGTGCTGTGTCTAGTACTGTATGTTGATTACAATGCAGAAGTTTGTTTCCCCCCACCTCCCTCCCCATTCTTGATGTTTCTGAATAGCTTTAGGGGTCATTTGATCACAGTTCTGTGCATCCAGTTCTGGAAAATAGCTAGAAGATTCTGCAGTCCAGGAAATACTAAGATAGTCGCATCTGTGCTCAGGCAGTTATCCTAGTACAGGTTACAGACCTTTGTTTCACTGGATGCATTGCAGTTTACCTGTTTTATATGCCAGCCTCTGAAATCCATGGCTCTTGTATCTGCCACTTTATGGTAAAGGGACAGGTACACTCTTTACATTGAGACAATATCCACGCTATAAGATGAAAACAAAACTAACTAAAATCATATTTAATTGGCTGAAGATATTCTGCACAGCAAATTTGTATCATGGTTACAAGGCCTAAATATCCACCTCTTTTAATATATCTATATACTATTCCACGTTTTTGTAGTAAATGGTACAGAAAGATGATCAAAACCCATAGTCAAGAAAATACTAATCACTAGAGGCACCTTTTATGCATAGACATAAAGCAAGGTGTGTGTCGTCATGAACAAAAAAATAAAAGGGAGCTTTGGAATCTGTCAGTCTGCTAGACATCAATATTGCTTCATATCGTGCTTAGCTTAGGAAAAAAACTGGCAAAATTTCTGTCTGAAATACACTATTCTAGATTTTATAGCACGCTTTGGTTCATGCCAAATTTCCCAAGCAGGTGGTTAGTTGCCATTTTCATTTCTGATTCTTCCACTGCCCTACTTCACACTTTCCAGAAAGCATTACACACACAAATCATCAGGAACTGGCTTTCTGCAGTTCCTCGTTGCTTTTACTTTTCCCTACTCTAGCTTGATAGAAATAATTCAGAATCGGTGTGAAAAATCCATTTTTGTTTAAAGGGAACATCTATTATGCATATGGAAAGGGTATTAATAGGTTCAGCTGTTAGAGGAAAATCTATAGAGGGAGAACTGAGAAATACCGTATGTGCACAATGGTAGTTAAAAGCCAATATGAACAAGAAGAAAAAATGCAGTTCTTACTCAGTTTAATGCTTCATAAAAATGATGATACATTCAAATTGATAAAACGGCTTCTCTGTGGCTGAAGTGTTAAAGTGACCAAAATGTATGTCCCATGTATTTTTTTTTTTTTAATGCAAATATTAGCCTAAAATTAATTGGAGCTTCTAGACTATGGAGTTGAATTACACCCTCTATGGAGTTTTTTTCCTTTTCTGTCTAAATTGGCGTGTTTGTTGGTTATTACATTGTGGAGATTTTACCTTCTGAAAGCTAAGACCTACTGATATAGATGTCATACTTTACATTTTGATTTTGCCAGGAAAGGCTAACCTTATGCCTGGATAGCTAAATAGCTTCTTATTAAATGTTGTTCAAGCTGTGCCCTTGCTACAGAAGCACTTCTCATTGCTGATCAAGGAAATGGAATTCATGTTTTGAATTGGTCTTCATTTCTCTTTCTTCCTGCTGATGTTTGCCTACAACTCTTAAGTATCAAGAAAAGGACAGAAAAGGAAAAAAAAAAAGGAAGTTTTGTTTTTCCATAGGTGTTACTGTGACAGATAGCTAGGAGAACACAGTGACTCCTTTCCAGCTGGGAGATCGCTTTTTACGTGGATTTTGAAAGTGCAGAGAAAAGACGAGCAACAGTTAACAACACCATGCGAAGCAGCAACGTGACATCGGGTCCGCAATATCTTACATTAAGAACTTCTTGAATGTTGTGTATATACTGTATCTGAAAGAGCACTTTGGAAATAGTTTGTACATTTTATTTCCTAATTTATACATGATTTTCGGGGTGTTAAAAGATTTCTAACGGCGAATAACAGCCCGTTTATTTAATGTGCTGTCCATTTTTATGTATCGATGTGGAACAAAGTGATGCCAGCGTTTGGACTTGTCTCGTTGCCTTGTTGCCTCATTTCCTGCGTGGTCACGGAGGACCCTGGGGTCGGGGGGGGGCAGCGAGTGCAATGGGGGGGCCCAGAGGCTGCTCGTTGAAGGCGCCCACTTGGAAATAACAGGGCATGGTGCTGAGGGGACGGGGGAGCCTCGGCTCCATGCGAGTCAGCGCCAAGGGGAGCAGGCACAAGCCCTGCAAGGAGCTTCAAGAACGGGAAGGGCTGAGAAGCCTTGAGCTGCACCTGTCTCTGATGGTGGAGCATTTCCAGCTGTTAAACATGAAATGAGCTTAAAGTATGTGCCAAAAAGCTATTGTATGCTGAAAAGTGTATGCAAATGAGCATGTAAATATTTCTAGTCATTTACTTTATATTGCTCACTGTAACCTCCTGGTGCATGGGGGACAGAGCTGGGTCATCCAGGCAGAAGCAGTCTTTATTTGGAGGTGACAGCGCTGACAGCGAGCCCAACAGTCACTTAAAACTCTGAGTGACTTGGGTTTTGCACCTGCTGCCTCAAAGCCCCGGCGCGCACCACGTGCTTCTGCCACGCTGCCCGTTTCCCGCGCTTCGCTTCCTCCCGAGCCGCGCATGCGCCGAACGCGCAGCGTGGCGCGGTGACCTCTGGCGTCCCCGAGCCCGTGACCCCGAAGTGGGCGTGTCCGTGCGCGGGCGCTTCCGGGTGGCGCGTGAGGGAGCGGGCGCCATGTTGGGGGTCTGGGCCCGGCTGCGGGGCGGGCGGCCCCGGGCCTTGTCCACGGGCTGCGCGCGCTGCGCCAAGGCCCGGTCGCTGCGGAAGAAGAGGGAGATGTCGGAGAAGCAGCTGGTAAATCCCGGGCTCCGTGAAGCGAATCCAGCCACTACCGAGTAGGGAGGCCTGGAGGCCCGGGTTCCTGTGGAGAGTCCCGGGGGGCGAGGGAGGCACATCATCATCATCACGATTACTATATTAAGGGGGAGGGTCACTGCTTCAAAACCATCATGATCTCAACACTTACATAATTACTACTATTTAAACCCCCCGCTTGGAAGATGGCAGATACTTAGGCTGGTGGGGGGGCACCTATTTTGTTTATAGGCAGCTTTTCGACTATTTCAGTGAAGAGGGAGCAATTTTTGTATGATTTTTATTTTTGTATCATTTTATTATTACTTTTATGTTATTTTTATTTTTCAATTACATCACCGCAATGCCTGTACTGCCGGACTAATAAGAAGTGTTGTGTTGGAGCCAAAAGCTCCCGGTACCGACAGAGACGCTCGGAGGGAGACAAGCTTTGATCTCCAAATTCTTCCGTGCAAAAAGGAAGATTATTTCCTGTCTGTGGGGACTTTCCACCATCTGCACATTTCCTGGAGCTGGATGAAAGGACTTGGATCCCGAAAGCTTGTGGAGAAAGGACGGTTTTCTTGCGATTTCCCATTTGGTTTAATAAAACGATTTGAATCCTAATCCTAAGATGGTCTCATAAACGGTGTCACGTTGGAGATGGTTTTTTGTACGTCTTCTTGCACAGAAAAAATTAACTTGAAAGCTGCCGTTCAGGTTGTAGCCGCTGGGTGGTGCCAAGTACGTGTGCAAAGGGGATCCAGTTAATCACAGCATTATGACTGCTAGTGACTGTTTGTGTAAATCCCCCCTCCCCGAATTGGGGCATTTTTCAGCTGCTCGTGTTCACATTGCAGCGCAAACCCGGTCTTTTCTACGCTCTGGCTGCTTTTCTAAAAAATACGTGGCAGGCTTCATCTCAAAGTCGAGTCTTATCACCTAGTTTTCTCGGATTTAAAAAAATCTCTAATTTTAAAGAAAGTAACCCCAAATCCACATTTTGCCGTGATTTAAAATGAAACACCACTACTATAGATGTATGTAGTGGTGTTTCAGTTTAATCACAGGAAAATGTGGATTTGGAGTTTCTTTTTTTTAATCTGAAAATTGGGTTTTTTTTATCAGAACTAATACCTCTGCTCATCACTTTATTAGCACTTACAAAACAACTAGAACTCTTGGCTCCAAAATGATACCGTTTATTAGAGCAACTGGGAAATCGCAAGAGGATTGTCCTTTTCGGCAAGCTTTTGGGATCAAAGTCCCTTTGTCAGGCTATGGGAAAAATCTAGATGGTTCAAGATGGTAAGAAGTCCCCATAGGTAGGAAATAAACTTCCCTTCTGCACAGAGGGAGCTGAAGATGGAAGACTGTCTCCCCCTGGGTCTGGAGAGTGTCTCTGTGAGCTGTGCTGAGTTGCTCTTTGATGTGTAGATCAGGTAGTAGTACTTGAAACATGCTTCTGTTTTCAACGTAACATGCAAAAATAGGCAGATGCTTTATGATAATTCTGTCCGGTTTTTTACATCTGAAGACCTTGTGACCTTTTTTTGACTGTAGATAAGTATTATCCACCACATTTTATTAACAGGCAAAGTGAAACACAGAGAAGTTTAGCGGATGTGTCCAAGATCATGTAGCAGATCAGTAGCAGAACAGGAGTCAGCATCTAGAATTTATTTGCTAATCTCTTGCTTTAACTGTTAGATTGTAGCCTATAGGAAATGTTCAGTGTCCTTCAGCCTACTTGGTTCCCTTGAAAAATCTGGTCTTAAATTGTGGTGGTGTTTGGTGTTTTTTTGATTGTTGCATCAAATGCAGGTTGGAATGCAAATGGTATTTTTAAAGTAGAGTGCTGTGCATAGACAGAAAATAACTCTATCTATACCCCCCTTGTAAATATTGGTTCATTTATGAGAAGCACATTGAATCTCTTGTTACAACTCAGATGTTTGAGCTGCTTCTCACGAGCAGAAGTATTAAGCTGTGTTATTAGTATTGCAGTAGCATATGGGGGGGGCCCCACTCAAGACTGGGTCTCAGTTCAGACAAGCAGCAAGGAATTTTACCTTTATCTGGAATAGTTGAACTTCAACTCCACAAAACTGGGTTGGAAACGTAGAAAAAAATATTTTCAGCAGATCTGCAGAGGAGAGACAACATTGTTTGTATAGGTCTGTATAGTAGCAAGCCCAATTTCAAACTTCGTGAGATTTAGTCTTCATTAATTTGGCAGAGCTAGCAGCCCTCAGGCACATCAATCTGTTTCATTTTGTCTCTATTACTGCAATTTATGTTTTTATCTTAGTGCCACTGAGACCCAAACACCTGCCTGTATGTCATCCAAATTTCACTGACTTGCTGTAAGCACAAAATGGGTTCAGTTTCTCCCACTCTGCTGTAACATTTCTTGCAAATTCAAGGGGCTCGTGTCAGAATCCGGGGAAACTCAGTGACTAAAATGAGGCACATCTACATAAGATGTTTACTGTGCAGTAGCCTAATAATACTTCACGGTAGGGTGCCAGGCAAAACCTGTGCTAATACGCTACTGTGCAGTGTTATTAGGCTACTGAGCTGTAAGCAGCATTAAAAAAACTGTGTGCTGGCACTACTGCTCTGTAGTCAAGTTACTGCTCTTTAATATTTGGTTAGTCAAGTACTAAACTTAATGCACAATAACTAGGTCGCATTAATGACCATGTAGACATGCCCTGTATGTTTAACTTAGGCCCCTCTCATAATTTTCACATATCTGTTCCAACTACCTAGGTCACTGTTAGTTTCCTTGCTCCTTTGAATATATTTCATTAGCTTGGAAATGGTTTCCTGTGAAGCATGAGCTGAAAGGATGATCTTTCAACATCTCTGTATTTTTGCCTGTAGAAACTTGGATGTCTGTGTTAGATGTTTTAAAATGTGTTTGTGCATGCCATGTCTTTCAAGAAAATTGTTAGCTTCGTGAGCTGTATTTAGCTTGTGCCTGAACTACAGCCAAGTGATAGATTCTGATTTTCATGTGGAAATTGGAATTTCTGACCTGTTTAGATAAGACAAAATTGCATGCAGCTACATTTTGGGGGATTCATCAGCTTGTTGGAGGAGGTTTTGATAACATTTGAATAAGTTGCAGTGAAATCACATTAAATCCTCTCTTCGTTGCAGACCCGTTATTTTGTGGATCATCGAAAAGTGCGTGTGGTTGGAGGACAAGGAGGTGGAGGGTCTAACTCTTTTCTTAGTGAGCCTAGGAAAGAGTTTGGAGGTCCTGATGGTGGGAATGGAGGAGATGGGGGCCCTGTTATTTTGAAAGGTAAAAGGAATCTGGCTTGTTAAATATTGTCCTTCCATTTGAAACCTGTTTGTTTGTTTGTTTTAAACATTTCCTTCCCAGAATCTCCTAACAACCACACCTGAAAATGCCACAGTACTCTACTGTCTTCCCACACTGACACAGATTTTACCCCTAAAGCCTGGAGTAAAGCCAAAGTTTATTCTTGATGGGCCTATAAACACTATATTCAAGATCATATGTCTGTGACCTTGATTCCAACATTAAACATGTATGGCACAGCATGCCCAGCATTGTAGAGCAAATTGAGCATAAGCATTTTTTTCTCTCTTGAGGAATAAAGGAAGAATGCATTAGATAAAGGCAAGTTGTTTTGTGCTATTCTGGAGGTCCCTTGGACACTACAGTAATTAGTGGTGAAAAGACCTAAATAGAAAGGTACACACTTGAAATTGGGACCAGGGGTCTTTTAAAACAGACTTCAAACCATTGGTTATTTTAACATTTCTGATCTTCCCATTGCAGAGAATTTTCCATAAAGGAAATTACGATGCCCAGACTTTTTTTTTAAACTCTGAAATGAGATGATGATCTTTTCCAAAAGAGTATCTGACATGCCAATTTCCTAACTTATAGGGGTGCACCAATAAAGATTCTTTGGGCTGATACTGATGGCCAATTTATTGACCAGCCATATTGGCAATACTGATCTGATTGCCAACATACAGCCCAACAGTTTGGAGATCACCGTCTGGCTGGTAAGTCTGTTGTGGGCAAGGGGGGATGTGGGGGCAGATTGAGGCCCCATGGTGAGGGAAAGAGTAAAGCTGGGGCAGGGGCAGGTGCTTCCCAGCCACAGCAGGGCAGGGCTCAGGATGGAGCCTCAGGTGGCTTATCTGGAGGGCAGGTGTGCCAGGGCTGTGCTCGAAGCAGCCAGCAACAGTTCTTGGAGGCGGGGTTGTGGGGTGGGCTAAAACTATTCCAGAATTCACCATAGCCCCCTCTCCCAGCATCACTGCCTTCTGCCCTGCCCAGCCCAAATGCAGCCCCAGCAAAGCCCCTGCAGGGAAGAGGCTGGTGCAGCCCCTGGCCCCAACCATACAGTGGGCAGCCCGTTCTTGCCATGTGCACAGATCTGTGGGGCACATGCCCCCACGCCTCCCCCAGGGTGTGCACAGTGGTGGGAGCTACACCCCCTGCACTCCTTGGATGAGCCACTTGTGGCTCCATCCCATGCCCCATTCAGCTTGGCAGAACCTACCCTAGTCTCTCTCCCTCCCTCACCTTAGGGGCCTCAATCTGTGCCATCCACACCCTTTCTTCCTCTTCCCCCCCCACCCCATTTTACTTGCTGAACTCTGCTTTTCAAACTACCAGTTATCTCCTCCTAGTGAGCTTTGGAATGAGTTGTGTATTTGAAGGAGAGGAGGTATTTTTTTGTTCTTGCTTTTTGGTCAGCGACTGTACATGGAATTCCTCTTGGTTTTAGGTAACCTTATCTTCAGTCAATGGTCCCATTTTTAAACCACAAATTAGTAAGTCTTTGATGTTTTCTTAGATACTTATAAAGTAGACTTTTTCTAAAAGCACTACTTAACAATATTAAAACAAAACTTTTTTTATTTTAATTAGCTTTATAATGCTGTCTCTTCAGCCTTGTGTGGTAACTTGCATTCCAAGGAGCCTAAGGACTTTTACAAAACCACATTTACAATAGTCTCCTTACTAGTAGCATTCCTTTATTCTAGTTGTGAAATGCATCAGCTTTCGTATGAAGGGCATCTTTATATAATACAGAATTGGCGTCAGGGAATTCTAAATCCCATGGAGACTAGATTAGGTTTCAGGAAGACTTAAGCAGTATGTGACTTAGCAACTTGCAATTTTCCCAAACTTTACTTAGGAAAAAAGAACACATATTGTAATTTTCGTAATTCTCATAAGTGATCAGGACTTTGCTTTGCAAGCATTTCCAGTTGCAGTTTCTTCAGTTATTGGTTCATCAGTACTGATTCAAAGACAGTATTCTCAACTGTGTGATAATATTTAACATTTAAATGTCACCAGTGCCACTTTCATTGCCACCTACAGACTAAGCCTGACCTTGCTTGTGAGGTGATGATTATTGCGTTATAATAGAACTCAGGCTTCATTGTGCTAAGTGCTGTACAACTGTCTAATGAAAGGTAGGATAGGATCACAACTTGTGTGGCATGATTTGAAAAAATTCCATGTCAGATGTTCATATGAAACACCTTTAAAACATAGTAATTTGTCAGATGGGAGTAACTGAACTGAACTCTCAGTCTGATTGTAGAGGTGCACCAATATATCGGTGGCATATTGGATTGGCATCAGTAAAAGGGAAATTAACATTATCAGCCATCAACCTTTTTTGGCGGGTGTAGCCGATTAATGTCATTGATAAATGCTGCATGCACATGGCCAGGAATGCAACCTGGCAGCATGGAGAGTAGCACCTAGCCAGTAAGTCTTTGGAGCAGGGGAAAGAGGTGGGGGGCAGGTCAAGGCCCCCACAGTGAGGGAGGGAGTGGGGCAGGGACAGAGGTAGGGCTTGCCCAACCAGGGCAGTGAATGCAACCCCAGAGCTAGGAGTAGGACGGAGCCATGGGCTGCTTGTCCAACAAGCATGGGAGGGTCGGGAGGGGGCACAGTGGTGTGGGTGGCTCTCTGCGGCTGCATGCACCCCTGGAGGAGGCATGTGTCCCCCCTGGATTTTGTGTGCAGGACAAGAGCAGGCTGCCCACTGCAGGCTTGAGGCCAGGGACTGTACCAGCCTATTCCCAGTTGGGGCGCTGGACAGGGGTGGGGCGAGCAGTTGCGGCAGTGCTGGAAGGTGTGGTACAGCGCATCTCACAAGGGAATGGCAGTAGAGCAGAGTGCCCTGAGCAGGGGCGGTGCTACAGTGGGGCGGGGGGTGGGGGAGCTATAGCCACACCAAAATTCCCTGTAACTACCCCATTCAGCACTACTGCTGCTCACCTCATGCAGCTGAGCCCACCATGCCCTCAGCCCAGCCCTAAACCCATCCCCACTTCCCCCCTGGCTGCATGAGGCTGGCACAGCCCCTGGCCCTGAGCCCATAGTGGGCAGCCTGTCTTCACCTCATGCACAAATCCAGGGTGGAGCATGACCCCTATGTCTCCCCTAGGGGTGCATGCAGTGGTGGGGAGCTGCCCTCAACCCTCCCTTCTCTCCCACATCCCACCCACCCTACCCCCCGCTCCCTTCACAGACTTACCGGTCTGACACTGCTTTCCATGCTACTGGACTGTATTCTTGTAAATTGGCTATCAGATCAGTATCGGCTGCTGTGGCTGGTTAATAATTGGCTATCGCTATCAGCCAAGAGTGCATTGCACCCCTATCTAATTGTATCACCCCCTATCCTCACATTGCAAACTCCATGACAGGAGCTGTATCGATCATTGTGAATTGTTCATTACAAGTATTTAGAATTATATGGTGATCATACTGAGTTTTAGATGACCATGCTGTTATCCATGTATTGTCTGAAGGTAAGAAAAAAATAAAACCACGAAGAAGCTTAAATATTACATTAGTGTTTACCTTTCTTGCATTCCCATAACAGTATGTGGAATGCTTCTGTTTATATACTGTCAAAAAGATTAAAGTTTAGTCAAAATATTATTCTTCTATTTGCTCTTTGATACAAGTTACATTTAAACCATATGTTTTCCCTTATAGTGGACCAGAAAGTCAAATCACTTGCTTCGGTTCTCCCATTTTATCGGGGTGCTAGTGGAGTAAAAGGGGGAAGAAGAAACTGTTTTGGAGCCAATGGTGAACAAACATATATTAAAGTAAGCATCAGTTGGCAAATATTTGGCTAGCTTTGTATGAGAATTTGCATTGTAAGTGTTTGCAGGATCAGGCTATTTACAAACAAAAATGACCAGACTTTCTTGTTTACATAGTTCAAACACCAGCACTTCTTCAGATGATACATCTGGTCCAAATCAGTATTGCCAGTCTTACTTTTCTTCCAAAAGCCATCTCGCAGGGTGGTCAGAGAATACCACCTGGGAGGCAAGAGCTCTGTTGCCCACGATGTGTCAGTTTTAATGCCTAGTCCCTATCTTGGTTCCAAGCTCACAAAGATTTTTCTAGCAATAATGCTTTTTTTTTTTTAGTTTGAGGGTTTTTTCCCAGTTTGTATAGGCTTCTACAAGGGGAACAAGAATGTCTTTGTAGTTTGTACTTTTGTGAACCCGAATGAGGCCTCCTTTTGTCTCTAGACTTCATCTTAGCTACATAGAAAAATGTATTTGTAGCATGTTAGTCAAAGCTACATAGAAAAATGTATTTGTAGCATGTTAGTCAAGGCATATGTACACTGACTGATATGTATAAAAACTGCTGCCTGCTTTGTGTAAGCTTGGGTTTTAACAATTGTTTACTAACATGTTTGGTTAAAATATGCCTTTTTCTCCAGAGTATGTATTTCATTATGTTTGATACTTGTGCTTAGCATTGAATTCATAAACTCCATTTTCATGGTCTGTTTTGGATCTAAAGTGTTTGCAGGGGTTGAGCTTTTAACGTAGTATTTAATTTGTGTTAATTTCCGAAGTAACCTTAGTGTTTTCAAAATATCAAAGAAGACAGCTTAGACAAAATCTGGAAAACACATGCATGTATATCCATGCCATCAAGGTGCTAGTAGCCATACATCATGTTGATTTAGATTTATACAGAGGAAGGGGGTTCCTGTCTGCTTATCTGTCTTGGCAGTGCTGAATCTTGTTCTTCTTTTAATGTATTTATTTTTCCATACAAATTACTCCCACTTTGGAGATCCCATGGGTTGCTAGAAATCTGTCTCCTTATTCCATACTGGTAATCTGAGATTTTGCACCGCGTGTCCCCTCTCTGATGGCCTAATGATGAAAAGAAGAAAAATAAATTTGCATTGGTTTGTTGGTATTATAATGACAAATGTTTTGTGTTGCTTGGTCATAGACAGAATGCTTCATTGGCCTGTTCTACCCCTCTGGGTCCTAGTATTTCCTTTCACCCTGAAAGGTGTGTGTGTGTGCACACGTGAAGCCATACCATAACCTGAAGACATTCTTCTTCCACTGGAGAAAGTTCAGTTGACAATTTTGAAATGGCTTGGTTGTGTGTTGCATTTCTTCCTTTGGATCTGTCTGTTTTTAAGGTTCCTGTTGGCACTCTGGTTAAGGAGAATGGGACTGTCGTGGCTGATCTCGCTAAGCATGGTGAAGAATATGTTGCTGCTTATGGGGGATCTGGAGGGAAAGGCAACCAGTTCTTTCTGTCCAATGAGAATCGAGCACCAACAACAGCTACTCCAGGAGAGCCAGGACAGCAAAGAGTCCTCCACTTGGAGCTCAGGACTATGGCTCATGCTGGCTTGGTGGGTATTGCTTCTGTTTTTCTAAGATGTCACTTGAATAGCTGTAGAAAGAATGTCATTTTATAATGCATTTGTATTCTCTTGGCCAACTTGTTTAAGAGAGATGTCAGTATGCTTCAATAGCAGAGTGTGTGCAGTGATTTGCAGTCTTGTCACTTTCTTGTTACTACACAGGAAAGCCTGATGTTGCATCGTTATTTGTAGAAGACTCATTCCTTTGGTCTAGAAGAGCTTTGAAGATTTATTTAAAGGAAAGGAAAGAGCCAAACCTACCCCTTTCTCAAACAACTCTTTGTTCTGGGTCTTGAATAGCAACTCAGACTCAGGGACATTTGGCAAATCCATAGCTTTCAAGATCTCTTCCCCTTCCCTACTCTAAGGATTACTCAGTGATGCTTCTACCTGGCACTTTAGATAATTTGATCTTTTTTTATACAGAGTACGTTAATTTGGACATATTAGTCAGTGTTTGGCTCCAGGAGAATGATTATGAATATGATTTGTTAATGTCTGTGTGGGAAGTTTTTAATATCTAATGATGAAATGATTAAAAGAAATATAATAGAAAATGTGAACCTAGGTATTAGAAATAACCCTAGAAGACTAATTTAGTTGTGTTTGGGCAATTCTAAGTTCTTACAAAGAACAAAGAATCATTGCTGCGTAGTGACAAGACAGCACTCTATTTTGGTTAATCCTGAGTTGTGGCCTTGTTTCATGTCTGTATTCCAGGTGGGATTCCCAAATGCTGGAAAGTCATTGCTTTTGAGAGTGATCTCCAATGCAAAGCCAGCAGTGGCTTCCTACCCATTCACAACACTAAATCCTCATGTAGGCATTGTCAACTATCAAGATTATGAGCAAGTAGCAGGTATGAGTTACAAAAAGCTGTACATTACTGCTTCTTTACCCTTCTTCTCTGACTTGGGATGTTAAGTATGCGTGTCTGGTGAAATGATGTGCCTTTTCAGGGCTGCAAGAAACAAAGTAGCCAAGTTAATGCAGTCTGCTCAAATGCTACGGTGAATGGTAGCTGGACAAGTATCTAGACAGATCAGTCACGTACTGTTCGTTGTTGTGTTAAACATGTTTACAGTTGCATTTCTCTTGTAGTTGCTGATATTCCTGGTATAATACGAGGAGCTCATCAAAACAAAGGCCTAGGGCTGACCTTCCTAAAGCACATTGAACGCTGCCGTTTCCTCTTGTTTGTGGTGGATCTCTCTGTGCCGGAGCCATGGATTCAGATCCAAGACTTAAAATATGAACTGGAGCAATACAAGGAAGGCTTGTCGAAGAGACCTCATGTTGTCATTGGGAATAAGGTTGACCTTCCTCAGTCTCGAGCTAACTTACCACTCCTTAAAGAACAAGTGGAGCAGAGAGTCATCCCACTGTCCGCATTGACAGGAGACAATGTGGAGGAATTGTTCTTGCATCTGCGAGAATTGTATGATGGTTATGTAAAGTCTGAAAAATCATGTAGGCAAAACCTGTTGAAGTGGTAAAGCTTTCGCAGACCTTAGACTGAATGGAGGAGGAAACTAACTATATTTGGTTACGAGCTGCCTGTGTGGGAAGTGTTGGACACAGCATACAATGCGCTGTATACTTGTTCTGGACTGTTGCACTCTACAAACCAAATATATGCATCTCCTTTTTAGTTTAGTGTCCGTGCAAGCTTTTTCCAACAAAATGTAAAGTTTTCATGGTTGTGTATTAACAATACATCAAATTAGAGTTGTTACACCAAATACATAGGTTTGTAATGGGGAGAATCTGGAAAAGCTGGTTGAAGCTCAGAATTTCTTCTTTTCAGAAAATGTTGACATTTTAAAATCTGGTCGGGTTTTTCCCCCCAATTAGAATTACAACCCCAAATTTGAAAGACTTCTCAGAAATCAGAAATTCTGAAGTATAACATAGACTAAAGTGTGTTCTTCTAAAAGGGAAAGGTGTTCTGTATGGTATGTATAGTCCTGCCAAACAGACCGTCTTCTCTTTTTTTTTCCAATTATGTATTATTTCTGGACAGTTTTTCCTCTTGGTCTTGCATTTTTTCCCTAAGCTAGAGTCTTCCTTTTAGTTCTGCATGGTCTTAGCCAAGATGCATCTTTTTCATGTGATACGATCAATATTCTTTCTTTTGGCAGCTGAATTCCTAGAATCCACCCAAATATTACTTACTGAACTTTTTTTAAACGGAAAAGCTGTAACAGTTCCTATGGAGACAGTATTCTTTCATATTCGGATAGGAGTAGAACAGTGTTATCCTATATGTGTTGAAGCTATTCCTTTAAGCAGTCTATCTGCATAGGCTGCCTTGTATGAGCAAACTGCCTTCCCCCCACTTACCAGCCTGTTGAACAAGGAATAAAAATGTGCTGCAGGAACATGGAAAGATACATGGGAGTAGTCAGAAGAAATAATGGTTATTGGTCTAGTGTGTCTTTCGGATTCTCTCAAATTTAAAAATAATCAGATTAACACTTTCCTCCGGATCAGCAGTTTGGAGCTTTCAATTTAGGGCATTTTACTACAATCAATACAATACCAGGAAGACTCTTAAATACCTGCAGAGTTTGTAACTCTTCTGCCTTGCCTTCTGTTAGACATCTTCACTTTTCAAGAAACTAAGAAGATGTTTTAAGGACAGTAAATGGAAACATTTCTTCCTAAAAATATCATTGGCTCTTACGTGAACAGATTTTGCTGTATTGAATATCAGTATATTTAAATTTAATGTATAACTCAAAAAAACAAAACAAACACATGAACCTCCACCAGACGTCTCTTCCTCTGATGGCAAGAGTATGATTTATTAGGCAATCTAAATGAGCTGTGTTTTTTTGTAACGACTTCCCTCTACTGTAGGGAAGGATTATTTTGGGCCTCAGTGTATTTGCAAATTGTGGTATCATGTGAGTCTTCCCAAAGATGAATGTTTGTGAATAGCACATCCTTCCAAGGTAGGCATTCTCCTCATCTCGTATGTGTGCCACTGCCCACTGCCTTTCTTTCAGTGTCCAGCCAGCCCCCTCTGTCTCTTGAGGAGGGGAAACACACTATAAAAGTATAGAATTAACAGCTCTCCCTGCCCCCCCCAGTAACAAATCTGTCCTTTTATGAAAACTTGGAAATCATCACTGGTTGCTAAGTGGAGTGCAGGGTTCTGCGTGTTTGTGAAAGAACAGTGGTGGCCCAGGAGGCTGTGCTCACTGCCTGCATCCCTAATGAAACGGGGAGAGCTGTTAATTACCTACCTTGCACACATAAGTATTAATGTCTACCTAATGCTCCAAGTACTTAAAGCCCTAAATTATGCCAAGTATCATTATAGACTCAGTCTGTGTGCAACTGTTAACAGATAATGGTAAATGAAAGATGCGAGAGAGCATGATGTCCCCCAAAAGACTCTTAAGCTTTATTTTACACTCAGTGAGTCCTTGCAGAATGCTTCTGTAACTGAAAAGAGTTCATTTCATTTTCCATTTGTTTCGGCAGTTTGTGTAGAGTTTGAGTGAATGTTTCCAGGTCTGTTATTTTCTCTCCGCTCTCATTTGTATGTGTTTTTCATTTTCATTTTGTGATGCTGGAAGAGCATAGTCATACATTAGGAGCTTGCAGTGATGCTGGGTGGAAGGTTTTTTAACCAAAACACGCTCGGCTCCCTGAATTATTGTTGGCTTTTTATTTATGTATTTATATTTAATTGAGTAGCTTTTCAGTGGACTGTTTCAGTCCCATTTATTTCCTGGGTTCAGAAAATAAGAAAATATCAATTCATGGAAAAGAGCAGAGAGCGTCTTGTGTATTGACTCGCGAACAGGGCGCAGCAAGCATTCCACCTGTGAGCGCTTTTTGGATCCTGCCTATTCTAGCAAGTTCCTAAGTAGCTTAACAAGATGTGATATTGACCAGATAATTGGTTTCTTTGTTAATAACGTGCAGCTGATCTGCCCTGAGAAGCCAGTGCCCCGGTCTCTGCTGTGTGCTTGCGTGATCTGGATTCAGAGCAGTCTTGTTAAGGTTGAAGAGAGTACAATAGTCCTAATTCTCATCCTGGTCATGGAAACTGATTTCTAGCAGAGTCAACGTCCAAGAAGCTTGTGCTGGAAGTAGAGGTGCACTGTATATTGGTTGCCTATCAGATCAGCGCCGATAAAAGGGAAATGCGATTATTGGCGTTTTTTTGGTTGTTGTAGCCAATAACGTTTACCAATAACTATGCCTTCTGGCTGAAGCACTGGATGCCTGGGTTCCCTTCTGGGAGTCAGGGTGACCTTGAGCATGGAGGCCTCGATCCAGATACAGGAGCCTGAGCTGTTTTCCATCCCCTTACTGGCAGGCTGAGCTGGGCTGGAGTGGAGCAGAGCATCTGGCACGTGGTGCTGGCGCAGCACGGATTTTAGACTGGGGCTGGGGTGGGGAGGGGTGGATGGAGCTGTCCAGCCCAACCCGGCCTGCCATGCTTCAGTCACAGTGCCCAGGAGTCTGGGGGCCGGGAGCAAAGCCAAGGCAGCTGCTCTCCCTTCCTCCCCCTGCTACGTACAGCAGAGTCCTCCCTGGTGTGACCACCCGTCCGTAATTGAACAGCACAGTCCCTCCATGTGAACCTCAAGTCCCGGTCCCAGGCTGTGCAACTGGGGCAGCACTTGTCCAGGATTCACAGCCTCTGTCGGATCAGAACATGGTGGGTTTCTCCTGGCAAAGTTTCAGCGTGCAGTGGGCTGCCGGGAGTGGGACACGGGGTGCTGCACGCATGCACGTGACAGGGAATACAGCCTGGACAGCAGATCCCTGCGGGTAAGTCTGTGGGAGGAAGGGGGAATAGAGAATGGGGTGGGAGCAGATCAAGGCCCTCATGATGAGGGAGGAAGTGGGGTAGGGGCTGCGGGAGCAGGATGGAGCCAGGGGTGGCTTGTCTGAGGGGCATGCGGTTTGTGTGGGCTCCCTGCCCTCGGTGGGGGGCCGTGCTGGCCACACCACCATGGTGAGGTGCCCCCCCGTCTGTCCAGCAGCAGCAGGGGAAGTGGTGTGGGGTTGTGTGCCCTGCTGCTGCCGAGCAGGCAGGGGGTGCACAGCTAGCATGGGGCTCCCAAGGGAAAGGAGCCCCAATCCCACATCCATCCCCCTATGAGCTCCACTCTGGTCTGGCCACACTGGTGGCTGTGGGGGCGGGAAGGTGGGCATGTGTCCTGCCTTCCCCTTCTGCAAAGGTGGTCACCCTAGTCCTCCTCCAACCCCTCAGCCTAGCTGGGTCCTGCCCTTCCAAAAGCTGGGTCCATGCAGCCTGCCACGAGACAGGAGGCTGCTGGAGCTGCCAAAAAAAGTGGTTTATGTCTAGTTTAAAATGCCTTGCAGTATTACTAAATATCAGTTATTGGATTGGCATTGGCCATTAATGGTTGGTTAATAATTGGCTATTGGTATCAGCCAAGAAAATCTTTATTGGTGCACCTCCAGCTGGAAGCCATATGTTTGAGCTGAACATTTGCCACAGATTCTGCACGGTTTCCTTCCCTGCATGACTTATCTTTGTGCTGAAGCCATTGATGCTCATCTTTCTGTCTTTGTGTTTCAAGTTCACAGACACCCAGGTGGGAGAGGTGGTAATCCTATTTCTCTCCTTGAGAATGAACCTCGTTTTAATCTGAACTAAAGTACAAAACCTGTGTTCTTTAACAAGAAAGCTTAAGAGATTTTGATTCGGCATTCCCTCGGGTGTTTAAAGGATATTTCTTTCCAGAAGGGCTAAAGAAATGAATGCAGGAGCATTTTAATGCTAGTCACATTTTCATTTTTTTTTGTAGTCCTCCTTCCCATGATGCTGTATTGACCCAGCACTTAAGCTCCTCTGTCATTAAATCAAATAATTTACAGTTGGCAAGTTCTGTCTGATCTGAACCACATCACAAAGTAGATGATCCAAGCTCAGGTTCGTGAGCGTTAGTTCCCTTTGTACCGAGCGGAGACCCAGCGCGCTCTTCTGTGCTCAGCGCTACTGAAAGGGCTGTGCTTTGTGCTGTGCTCTGCAGTCTGATTCCTGCTGAAGTCCAGCAGAGATCTCAAGCAGTGGGTGGAGGGCAAGGAGGAAATGGGCTAGTCGACAACATCTTGTGTGTTGGCAATGACTGTTGTTTCACCAGCTTTCAATCAGCAAGTGACTTGAAGTGGTTTCATTAGCACTTCACTTTCTGTACTCTGCTGCAAGACTATTTTGTAACTTTTCTGTCTTGCTCTTCTTAGTACAGGTCTCAGATCTCAACACAGAAATGAGGAGTAGCAATCAAGCAACATGGCCACAAAAGCTGTTCCAAATGTAGAGTGGATGCTGCTGTAAAGCAGGACCTGGACAGCGGATTAGGCATCGAAATCCTGGTCCTAACCTGGATTCCCATGTTTGGGGAAAGGTGCTTGCTTTCCACGCTCCGTTCCCAAACTCAGAAAACAGGGAAGATGCTCTGAGCAGCAGTCCTGCCTCTGCTGGCCAGTCATTTTGAAGATAAGATGAGGGCTTCCAGGATTAGCTTGTGGTTTAGACGACGATTGCCGTGTACATGCAGTTCTGTGGGAGGCAGTTAAGGTTTTAAGAGTAAAATACCGTATTTCCTTGGATACAGCACTTTCCAAATATAACACACACCTTGTTCTTGAAAGGCAGAATGAAGGAAAGAAGCTCTTCCCTTAAAAGCACTGGTATCTATGGCATTTTCTCAGGGAAAACAAGTGGCCGCAGTTGCAGGCAGAGGGGAAGCAAACCACGGTGGATGCTCTGTTAGAGCCTAGCTGAAGGATACCACAGGTGCTGCTGCCTGGGCCATACTGCCCAGCCCCTTCGCTCTTCTGGAGCGGAGCTGCACGGGCCGCCGCAGCCAGCGTGTGCAGCACCAGCCCCTGGAGGGGAAGGGGAAGGGGGCCGGGTGGGTTTATCCAGAGCCAGCAGCTAGGCAGCCCCATGCACTCACCGCGCTGCCCCTCTGTACAGCACATGCAGTATTACTTTTTCTCCCTGATAAGGCTCAAGATCTGTTACCATTTATCCCTGCTAAATGCTTGCATCACAATTTCCAGCAGCTGATTTTTTTTTTTCATTATTATTATTGGGGGGGGGGGGTAGTGTAGGCAAGAAGTTACAACAGTGCCGCCCTGTAAGGTAACTCCTTCAATAAGTGAAATGTTTCACATTTGAATTACAAATATTTCCAGGTTCGCTGCATTGTGGTAGAGCTCTTTTTAGAACATGACCTTTTTTTACATACTCCTGTGAAAGCCATGCAGCAAGAGAGGATTATTACAAAGCAGCACAATAAGGCTTGAGACCAACCTGATTTTGTTTTCTTTTTCCCATTAATTGAATTGAGCGCAAAATATAATACTGCTGCTTGAACGCTGGCTTTCACATAACTTGATTTCTTCTTCCAGATGAGATGTTTGCATTTAATGTATCCTTAGACACTATTAAAGTGTTTTCATGATATCTTAAAGTTGTTTCTTACCATCCCGCTCTGCTTGCAGTATTCCCTGGGTACTTGAAATAGATTTTTTACTTGTTTTGCTCATGAATATACACCGATTCGTTGTCTTCGATTGCTCATGCTGGGGTTTGTTAGCATAAGTTTTAGGAAAAATGAACTAATAATGAAGTGCTAATTTACACACACATCCAGAAAATGTATTTTCTTTTGCGAGTGCAGAGATGGAGAACTCGGATTTCTCATGCCGTGTCTGTTACAATTGTGTTGGTTTTAATGCACTGAAGTTGATTTTACACAATGCATTAAACATCAGCTTGTAGCATCTGCTGTGTGTTGAATTGACAACCATGAAAAATGAATTTCTCTATCTGCAGAGCAGGCAAGAGTAACGCAAGCTTTTTGCATGCCCTACCCACACACATTGTATTTGCTCATTCCTTCTCTCGCCACCCCGATCTGCCTGTCTACAACCACGTGAAGTAATGCCACTTTGGTGACAGCAGTCATTTTTGTGATGCGGACACCTGATGAGAGGACACTGAGGCCATCAGGACCTTTCATCTTAATGTTGCCATTAAGTGCAACAGAAATGCGGTTGGATGAGAGGACTCAGATTTTGAAAACCATGTGCAAGTATTCGCACGCTTATGCAGGATCATAGGAATGTAGTGTGGAAAGGGCCTCATGAGGCTGTCCAGTCCAGCCCCCTGCTCGAGGCAGGTTAGACCCTTGCTAAACCATCCTAGCCAAGCATCTGTCTAACCTGCTCTTGGAGGTGGAGACTTCACATTTTCTCTAGGTAGCCTGTTTCAGTGCTTGATCACGCTCAGAGAAAGTTCCTCCTAATCTCCAACCTAAATTTTCCCTGCTGCAGCCTGAGGCCATGGCTCCTAGTCCTGCCCCGTGCAGCCGCAGAGAACAGGCTACCTCCATCTTCTCCGTGCTAATTCCTACGTACCGTTGCTGTGACTGCTTGCACAGATCGGTTGTTTATGAGACGGCCTGTTTGGTTTTGTGTAGATCAAGTGTGCAAAGCTATGCATGCGATCTTGAAAATGTCGGCACACTGTGTGTGTGTTTCCAAGATGGTTAATGCCCCGTTCTTTGTCATATTTTTAATATGCATCCTCTAAGTCGGAGAAGAGGTCTAGCCTGAACGAGAGCTATCTGAAGATCTTGGCGGAAATTGCTTTCACTTAGTACATTACCCCCTGTAATCTTGCTAGGCTCTAAAATAATAGCTTTATCAAGCCTTCCCTTTGAATGAATGACTGTGGCACGTCATAATTGACCTCACCTTTGAATGAATGTTTCCAGTTGTACAAATTGCCAGAATGAATGGGAGGTGGAGGGGGGAAATGATTGAAAACTGAAGGCTCGAAGGCTACTCTTACACTGGGCCACTGTGACTCAACTAGGGGGGATAATGACAGGTTTCGGTGCTTACAGTGCAGTCTCCAATCAAACATTTCACAGCTGGGTCCACACTGTATCATCCCAAAGGCTATAGCATGCGTCTCTGCACGGATAGAAAGTCACTCAGTACTTTAATTTATTTATTTTGTCTATTTAAACCGAATGCCCGGAGCTTGTAGTACAAACCAGCTAATAGTCTGAGTGCATGGAGGAAAATGCAGAAAACAGACCTGGGGCCTGAGGCTGGGGCAGCCCAATTGCCATCGCAAGAATTTATAGCAAAGACAAAAGGGTATAATCCTTGACTGGGATAGCTTCACTCCTGGGGTTGAAGCTGCTTACGCATCAGTGCGGCAGGCAGAGAGTCGGGCTGCACGAGGCTTCGGACCGCGCTTCAGATCCAGAGAAACCTCAGACACTTTGGTGTCCGAAGCAGCACGTCCGGATCGAAACGCTGGCTTTGCTAGGATTTCTGAACCGCTTTGGAAAAGATTTGGAGCTGCTTTGGAGATCCATTATACCCCATAGGGTATAATGGGGAATCGATCAAATATCTATAACTTTGTTTCTTGTCTGATTTGGATGAAACCTGCAGGGGTGGTAGCCTTTGCTGAGAGCATGAAGCCTGCCAAGTTTCAAGAAGATGGGTGTAGGAGTTTGGGGGAAACTGCACCTCACTGGACCGTCCAGTACAGACTGCAACACCCAGGGGTCATTGCCCTGCTCCTCTCCCGGTGTCCAGTCTGCCATCGCCTGCTTGCAGTGCCCCTCTGCCCTCCATATCGGGCAGGCTGAGCGACCCCTGCTTAAACATCCGGCTGAAGTGGAGCCTTCCTTGCTTTTGCAGACCAAAGCAGTATGCTAGCTGGCCAACAGCCTAGGACGGCGTGCTGTTCTCAAGTTAATAGTCCTCTTGTTGCTTAACTGTTGGTGACCAGTTCTCTCTCTCGGGTCACTACAAGTCTCATCCTATGTCAGTTAAGACATGGGGTGTGCCTAAGAGGTCAATTCTGCTGGACTTGATGGAGCAATGGGTATCTGATGCCATATACAGATCTCCGGGATGCGACGTGCAGCATCACATCTAATTATCTGATGGTGTAAGAGGGCTGTGGATGCAACCTGATCTGCATACCGCTGAACAAGGAATTCAAATGTGCAGCTTCCTCTGGATTCAAATCTGGCCTGTTCTGTTCCTGCTTGTTCCTGGCACCTGTTTAGAACAATGGGCTTCAGTCGGAGGGATCAAAGCGGAGAGAGATCCGACTGTCCGCAACACTAAATAAGGTTCTGGAGCAGGAGTGAATAAGCATAAGCAATGCAGGTGTAACGCTCAGAAACCGTGGCCTTTTCCCTTGATTAAGTAGAATCATGTACTGCTAAACCTTTGTCACCTTGCATGATTAAGCACAGCAGGTACGATGCTCCAAAACATACGAAGCACTTCCCATGCAAATAGGGAACACCAGGCCCTTTTCTAAAGAGCTTGTTTGTATAATGAGATGTAAAAAGATGGATCCATTTAGTAAGGATCCAAACAATGGACCATCCAGTAGAGGGGAACCTTTTGGACTGTATTGGGCTGGGTGAAGTAGCTTTATGCCAATATATGTCTCAACTTCAAGATGCCGCATATCAACATCTTTCTTTCTTGCTGTCCATTTTTTATGCCCTGCCCCCCACCAAAATTTGTTTAAGTGAGCTTGGTGGGATGTTGGCTTGGTGGGTTCAGAGGATGCACACGCTGCAGGCGTGCGACTCGGTGGTTTATGAATTGGATGGCAGGTGGATGTAAACGGGGAGCACAGAAAGGATGGCTATACACCAGGGTTATTGGAGATGAATGGTCAAATGGGAAATGCAGAGCAAAAGCAAGTGATGTATGCTCGTTGGCATAATCTTATAAAGACCGGTTTTCTTTTTCTGTGAAAAACAAAGTACCATTTTGAGGTGGACTTTTTATGAGTTATAATCATATCTCCAGGACTTTGGCTCCAGGCATACGTAGCTCCTGGAGACCTGGAGACAGACAAGTGAAAATGGAGACCGCTCCACTGTTCATCAAACGTTATTCGTCAGCAACTAAGTTTTGCATCACCCTCAAGAAATCACTGTGCTGTACCCATTAGATAATGTAAACCTGACCCATGTATTACTACATGTCCCATCTATCCTTCAAAGAACATTTCTTCTTTTGCGTCTTCCCTGCTGCTGTTGCCAGAGATCGCTAGCATTCGTGAATGCCCTCATTATGTTAAATGTAGGAGTAATAATGCTTACTTTAAAGGGATGTTGTAAAGCTTAAGTCATGAATGCCCCTAGGCACATTAAAATACTTGGATGCCAGACGGTATCTGTGTGTAAATTCTAGTGATGGATGATTTGGCCAGGACTTTGCCACTTGAGCTGCCTTCATGACGCACTTCGCTTTTGAGTTTCTTTATGCAGATGCCAAGGATTATTACGAGCTAAGTGCCCATGTTTCGGACACACGAGTTATATCCGGCAGGACACAAGGACTCCATCGCCATCATTTTCAAGTTGGGAGAGTGCTTGCCATTCATCTTCACATTATGTGCAATTCTTCTCTTCCTCCTCTTTTCCTTATTGGAACGAGAGTTGTCCAAGCAGCGCTTATTGGCATCTAATTGCGCTCATCTCCTGGGTTCATTTTTTGGCTTTGTGTAAATTAAATACCAGTTCGGCTTTCTGCATATTCCTCAGGGTCTGTATTCTTCGCTTCTTGGCTGGCGTCTTTCAAGTTACATTGCAAAGAGCTGCAGCAAAGCGTTCGCCCGTGTATGGGTGCGAGTGCAGTTGAGAACGCAGGCCTGGCAGTGCAGGCAAGGTCCAGCGGGCCACACAATGTCGCCATGGCAGAACAAAGAAGTGAACTGAGCTCAACATTTCTTTGACCTTTGTAGCAGTAGATGGCAACCCTGTCACATCAACTCTTTATGGTTTAGCTGTTGCTTAGCATCAAATTCTGCGCGTAAGGCGCCACGTTACGTATGCCAAGAGCTTTTTAACTGTGTTAAAGCACTGCGTCGTCACTAGTAAGAAGTCTGACTAGTAGCTAGTTCTGGAAGTATTGAAACCTTCCTTCGTGACGCTCGTCTCCAATCGTGGTGTTAACTTATTGCTACTGTAGACGTACCCGACAACACGTGGGCGAGCGCACAAGCAAAAATCAGTAGTTTAGAAATTGCAACCATCAGCTTTTTCCCGGTTTTAGCTCTAAGACGACGGGTTCAGTTGTATATGGGGAGATTTTCATCTGGATCTTGACATTTGCCTCCACAGTGGCTAATTACCTTTGGGATGAACTTAACTGCTTTGCAAGGACACGTGAAACCCCACCCCGCTGCCGCGGCATGTGCGTGCACTAATCAGCCGCCGAGGGAAGTGTGGCTATTTGCTGTCTGAATCTAGATGAATCAATCTTCCATGAAATGTGGAAAATGCTTATGGGGAAAAAATATTTGCATGAAGCAATGTAATTGCTAAAACACTGGTTGTCAAGAAGACAGCTGTGATATTACAGATGAAGTATCCATATTTTGATTATCTTATTCATGAAATCATACTGTTTTGTGACTATTCATTTCCTGTTGCTTCCTAGTATTATAAATCAGAAAGATGAGTCTGGCTGGCTAGTTTTCTTTGTCCAGATAGGCCACACATTTATCACATTTAAAACATAACCTTATAAAATGTCACTATTAAATTGACATTTTCTTGGGCTAACTTTTTAAAGACGGATTTATTTCACCCCACCTAACCCCTACAGTCTAGCCAAAAGAAAACTCTCACGCACGCTATAAACAAGTGATTGTCAACCAGGGTGGCAGGGCACCCCAGGGTGCCAGGAGATCTCGAGAGGCGCTGTGACTTGGGAGGAGATAAGCAGGTGCAAAGAACTAAAGACAGACTCGAGTTCCTCCTCTCCCCGTCCAGCTCCCCTGCAAGGCGGTAAGCGCTGTCATCAATGGATTCATTTTCTAAATGGGGTGCTGCCCAATTCACACGAGTTAAGGAGGATGCCTTGAGTTAAATGAGGACTGCCTTGAGTCTAAAAAGGTTGAGACCCCCTGCTTTAAACCAAAAAAAGAAAAGCACTGCTAATTGGGCTCTACCCCGAAAGAGATGTGTTCATCCCCATTAATAAGATGCTGTCCTGGGGCCCCGTGCACGTCAGGCCTGAAAGCTCGCTCCCCTGGTATCCTTGCCTGTCTGCAATGCTCACGCGGCCACGCTGACCACAGGGAGGGCCTTGTATTGTTTGTATACAGTTATAACGTCTTGGTCTTTTAATTGCAATCTAATATTATAGACCTGACAGAGCATTTCTCAGTTTCTAATTTAAATTTACCACTGTAATAAAAATCCCTGTTATCAGTTTTACTCACTCCTGTTTCACTTCATGTCCCATCTCCACAATACCTCTAGGAGGTAGGGGGCTGCGCTTAGTCCCGTCGTGCCGATCAAGAGCCGAGTCACAGGCAGAGACATAAAGACTCAGATCCACAAATGAACTGTCTCTAGGCACATGAATAAATACCTCTCGAGCCGCGTCTCACATTAGCTAGAGTTCATTCAGGAATCAGGAGACAGAGCAGAGATAGAGCCTGGACTCTGTCCGGGTTTAACCCCCTGACCACATCGCTCTCATTTCTTCAGGTGCTTCGCACACCTCCGCTACAGAGCAGAGCAGAGCAGTGGGCTTGCACGTTGCGTGGGAGTTATGCTGTCTTTACCTGGCCCGCACCTGGCAGGATAGGATGAGAAACCTGCGCAAAGTGACAGTCATAGCATATATTTTAAATATTAGGTTCAACGGTCACATCTGCAGGTCATACCATGAGTTTCATGAATCGTCCAATAAAGGGAGCAGAAATTCATTTAATTAATTAAGCAGCCCAGCTTGATAAATGATTTGCAGAACTTACGACTGAATGCACGGTTTGAAATTTGCTTTTGGTGACTATTCAAGACACCCCCCCCCCCCCCAATTAGCTTCCTGCCACCTCCCATCTATACTAGTAAAGCATGAGTGCTTGTATGTTCATGGGAAGTTAGCTGAGGAAAGGTCACAAAAGCAGCTGTGTCGAATTCAGTTTGGAGCTGGAATCAATTTAGAAAAGATTTCCCATTCTTCTCTTGTCTCTAGCCCGTTGTCAGCATCTCTTTCGGACACTTCAGCAGTTCCTATCGTCGCACAAACGCCTCTTCGTGCACGTTGCCCTAGGGTTGTTTGGACTTGCTCGAGTTCACGTTTTAGGCAATGGCAGCGGCTGGGTGCTTATCATTAATCAACTCTTTACAGTTGCAGACAATAAGGCAAGGAGCCGAAACAACTTACCCCATGACACGTGGCAGGGGAGGAGGAGAAGATGGAAGTTCAGACGAGATGGTTTGGGCATGAAGTTCTCTCCTGGCCTCAAGCTGCTGACATTATGAGTTCTTCGCTCCCAGCCACGTGTTTGCTGCTTTACGCTGGACCATCTCTGATGAGAAGATGAAACAGGGAAGCAACAATCCTAAAATCAGTTCCCTAGAAGAGGGAACTCAACAGCTCAAATCCTTCTTGCAGGACTATCCAGGAAACGCAGGTTCAGATGTCTGCGGAGGCGACTCCGATCCTCATACGCAATACACGAGTGCCGTGCGGTGCATTGTGCCTGGGACCTTTCCCACAAGACTGTTAGAAGGGCGGCGTTTGCTGGTTTTGCCTTGCTGTCAGCTGTCTTAGCATCCGTCTCCTTAGCAAGATTCCTCCTCTTCGCTGCACGCTGCAATTTGGAGCGGTGATAGCACGTGCTTGACTTCCAGCCTCTTTCCGCTCTAGGAACGGCTGTGTCGGTAGCCCTCTACCTGCGTAGCCCCATTGAGAGCGCGGATCCTCCAGGATGGGAGGCGTTGCATAAATGTTCGACGGCCTTGTTAATAACAAAGGTAATTCCTGGACGTGCATAAAATATCTTGAGTAATGGCTTAATTTTTGGTTGCCAGAAGGTTTTAATTTTGATTTCGTGACCCAGTGGTATACATATTATTATTTGACCCTAGTATATTTAAAACATTGTTACATCAAATATATTAAATAGCACTTTAGCTGCAACGGTCTATTGAATTTGCGCTCCGTAGTGTGTAAATTATGTCTTTAATAGAGAGTAATGACTCCGCTTTGTCAATCCACCAGCCATTCATGAGCGCTGCGGGGTACAGTCAACCTAACGCTCAGGGAATTACCCATGCAACTTGCATTATTGTTTACTGAACAATACATGGGCTCTAATATCGAAAGCTGTGCGAGTGCTACTGCTTAGCTCCTAATGGTTCAAGTGATTGCCAGAGCAGTCGCCGTTCCCTTAGCCAGAGATCTTGCTGTCTGTGCAAGGGTCTGAATAGAACTGAATTCAACCCCAGTGAAACAAAGGGAAATTCGTTTTATGTCATCACAGCCTTAGAGACTGCACCTCAAAAACTGTCCAAAGCTTGTTAAAATGTAAAGGAGATGTGGGCAGGGGAAAATGCTCTAGTCAAAAAAATAAATAAATAAAAAAAAGTCCCTCAGCTGGTCACGGAAAGGGCCATTGCAAGGATTTAATGGGTGCCTCTGCAGCACAGATACGCAAGCGCTTCCCGCGGTTGTCTGCCAGCATGCCCCTTTGATCTGTGGGATTATACACTGTTGCAGGTACGCTCTGGACCTGCTCAGCGTGCATCTCACCGACGTGGTCTAGCGAGCGCAAAGCCCCTCCGTGCATCTGTGGGGGGTTGCAGCACTTCTGGCTGCAGATGACGCATTTCCCCGAGTAGTCTTTGCACTGCAGAAGACTTCTGACCCATAATGAGGAGCAGCTGGTATTGGAGTGATTCAGCTTCTCTTCCTGCGGCTGCTGGGTTCCTGCGTAATCTCGGGCAGGTACCTTTCGGTGTCCTTCTCCTGTGCAGTACAGCGCTAATTGCCATCGCCTTTATGAAGTGGCTCTTGGAGACGCTTGTGTTATCTGCCTGCAAAGGCTGAGTAACTTTAGATGACCGCTTTCTAGAGGTGATCCTTCCTCCTTAATGCCACAGCCTGAAGTGCTGCTTCACACACTTTATTAGCGGAAGCAGCAATTAAAAAAAAAAAAAAAGAGCACAATAGTCCTATTCCTCCCCCACAACTGCACACAGCCAAACCCATAATATTTATTTGTAAATTAGATTAAAATATTAATCCACTGTTGGGCTCTGACTGTGCCAAGTGGCTTGTTTGATTTCAGAGCAAAAAGGCACCACTTGTAAATGATGGAGGACAAGAGTTCATAAAAGAATTGCTCATAGTCCTTCAGTTTTGGCAATAAAAAACGGGGCTGATTTAATAGATTTAAATTCTGTTTTCTGCTACAAATCCAAGTGCATTTCCGACCGATTTAAGGCATCCGCGCTCAATCCGCGCATGACTCCTGCTCAAGCGCATTGCAGTTTGCCTTAAACAGAGCTCGCGAATGCTACAGCTGCAATGAAGTGATAGCTTGTGTGCGCACCGAACCTTTCATCAGTCTTGACATACAAGAGCGACTAAAACGCAGCTGCCTCTGCGAAGGAGCGCAGCACAACGCTGCGGAGGAAAGAGGGCGTTCAAGCCAAGGGCAAGCTAGTACAAGAATGCAACGGGAGCTTTATTGTCTGAAAGCTTGAGAGAAGGGATGGTTTTGTGGGGCAGTCTCTAGATCGGGAATTGGGAGAGTCGTGACCCTTCTCCCAACCCCGGTGTCACCCGGCAGGCTTGTAAGAGGAGAAATGGCTACTGCTCTGCCTCCGTTCCCCAACTGGTCCTTCTTAACCGCTCCTTCCCTATTCAAGTGGTGAGAGCTTTCTTCCTCTTGCTAAGGGTATGTGCAGTGCCTGGCTGTTGCCCGATGAACCCAAGTCCAGATCTCTGGAAATACCACCCGGAAGCAGGGATACCAATGGTGCGTAGCAGCCCCGGGAGAGGCCCGGCGACATGGGCAGAGCGAGGACTGCGTTTGGGGTCACAGTCGGGCTTGCCAGCTTCATCAGCCAAGGAAATAACAACAGGCGAGCGTCCTTCCGCACACGTTCTGCACTGCACCACGAGCATTCATTTACGAGCGAGGAAGGAAACCATTAGCATTCTGGCAAATCAAAATATAATCACATCTTCCTGATTTCAAAGACCGTCTCTCTTGACAAGTCTCATTAATTATCCCAGACAGGTGTTTTTCAACAAAAGCGCCTTCTCTTGCTGCTCTCTCTTCTCCAGCCTCCCGCTTGAGCTAATGAAGCCTCAATGATGCACTTGGAACAATGGAGCAATTTATGTAACCACAGGTTAGAAGCGAGCGGAGAAGGAATCGCGGGCACTGCAGAGAGGCTGCGGGGGCAAGGATCGTCTCTCTGCGAACAGAGATGGCTCGTTATCAGTGATTAGGGAGGAAGTATTCCAGGGAAAGAAAGTAGCTGTGCTTAAAAAAGTTCTTTGATAGCTTATTAATATGCAGCTGCTGCTCCAGGAGAGGACTAGGGACCTCGCCGTTGTGGCTTTTTACATCTGCCGGCTACTGGACAGTCGGTTTCTGGTCCAGGAAGGGGTCCGGCCTTTCCTCCCTGCCCGCGTGGTCTTGGAGCCTGGCTCTACGGACAGTTCATGGGCACACAAACACCGGCGTTTGCTACCAGTTGGGTACTTCTCCGCGGATAGTGTGGTTGCCGTAGCTCGCTATGTGCTCGCCTATGGAAGCGAAATGCTTACGTGGTCTCAGTGTTGCTTTCTGCATGCTTTCTGCAAGCCAGGCTCTCTGTGCCTCAGTTTCTCCTTAAACACAGTGGAGACAGGAGTGGAGGGTAGCGAGCATTTTAGCTGCCAGGCGCAGAGCGCTTTGATGCGAGGGGTGCACTGAAACGCCCCTCGCATCCTCTTCTTCTCGGTACAACTAGAATGACAGTAGGACTAGCGACTGCGGGATTTAAAAACTATTGGCCTGAGCAAGGGTTGAGGCTTCGTACTGATGTGCGCCTGTTCAAGTGATTGATAGGCGTCTCTAACTAAGCTAAAAGTCCTGGTGATTTTCTTCCCACAGAGCACATGCAGTATGTTGCGAGGATTTCCCCATTGAGATCCAGCCCTATCTTCAAACCACTAAAAACCAGCGTAACTGTAAGTAGCCTTTGCAAATGTTTGCATTAGTCATCATGCACTTTGAAGGAAATTTCAAACGCAGTTTATAACATTTTCGGCCGATATCCCAGAGCTCGAGGCTGACCTCGGGTAGAGGCGTGAAGAGCTCTTCTTGCTTTTCTTCTGCAGTGCCAGAGCTCTCGCTGCAGGAAGCAATGTAAGCATAGTCCCTGAAAATGGATAAGAACATTTTTCAACTGCGCTTCCAAAGTTCAATCAAAAGTAACCTCCCAAACCCCAGGATGCTGTTAGAAGAGGAGTTTTTCTTAACAGACAAAAGCTAAGGGGGGGGCACGGTTTCTAGCCCAAAGCCAAAAGTGTTCTTGTTGAAAACCAGTACTTGATAAGCAGCCTAGTGCCTTCACTTCCTCAGATGTACTCGGCTATGGGTAGCTCAAAGCTGTAAGGAACAATTACAAAACACTTAACAACAAGGAGTCGCAGATCCAGCTCTCGGCTGAGCTGATTTAGACCCTTCTGCTTCCAGGTAGATGATATTAATACCTTGTTTACTGTGAGTTACTTTCCAACAAATCCTTAAGGCCTCGACGCTCGATCATTATTTTCTGCAAGAGAAGGATTTGCCCCATGTGGTAACCAAAATGTACTCATGCTGATGTTGTAGAGAGAGCTCTTGGGCCCTCAGTTCTGGCCCAGATGTGGCCGGGTGATTTTTAACCTGACATGGGACTCTTTCCCAAATGTTTTGAGCAGAAGGCAATAGGTACATTTTGGTTTTTTTCAAAGGTGGGGGAGACAGTGTTGAATGAATACTCAACAACTACAAAACTGAGCGCCATTTCTGTGCTCAGATGGATGGCTAGATAGTACGTTAACATCAATGCACCAAACATGCCTGATGTTGCGTCTTCTACTCCTCTTTAAGAGTATACGTAGCCCTGTATTTCCCGTGCTTTGTTTCGGGATGTGTTTAGTTGTCATGCTCTAAAGGTTTGATTGCAATTTCCAGACGGAAGAACAAGAAGTTATTTTTAACCCAGTTGTTAAAAGTGTGCGAGGATTTTCTTCGCTGAGCTGGAGTTCCAGTTCCTCGAGCACTCGGGCACATAAACAATGCGTGGCGGTGGCGGTGGCGGTGGCGGGGCGGGGGGGCACGTGCCCCCTCCCCAGATTTCTGTTCTGACGACACGGGACAGGACTGCAGCCCCGCCGCGGCAGCACGATTTCTGCGCTGATGGCGGGGCGTTGGGCTGCAGCCCGGCAGCGGCGCGGAGGTGTGCCCTCCCCGTTGTCCACACTTGCGTCTCGTCCGTGCTTAGGCACGTGCTTGAAGGGTTCAACCGAAAGGCTTGCTTCCTTGCTTTGAAGAGGGGTGGACTTAGCCATCTGTTTGGAGCTTGCTGATAACCAGTGCCAGAAAATGTGCGATAGGCCCAGCACCAAGTGTCCCATACTGTAACATAATTGGGCTGAAGCTGAAACCTGGATATTTCTGCTCTTTCTAGGAATTCGATAGCTTTCTTCAATAATAGCAGTAAAAGGTCGTGACTCAGTGCTCCAGACTTTGGAGTATTCAAAATCTAACCACGGCTCCGTAAGAAAAAGACCTTGCTTTTTTTGATGGGTGACCCAGAAACCTGGATGGGAACACGGCAGATTTCGGGATGTTCAGAAGCCAAGATTCAAACCTTGAGACTTGGCCCCGCGTCCAGTAGAAACTGGGGATGAGCATTCGATCCAGACGCTTCTCTTTGGTATGTGGCTTTTGCTTTTAACATTTGAACTATTCTCATGAAAAAGCACGGTATGGCTGTATTAAATGACAGCGTTCACGTTTGCCTCGCACATCTGTGCGTGCAGCGAGTCTCCTGTTTGGGTAAGATGCGGGTTGCAATCCAGACTGAGCTAGCCTCCAGATCCTGTCAATCCCTGAAAGCGAAGTGCCGCTCTCCTGCTGCCCCGTGGGACGAGCCATGTCGCTAACCCTGCAGTTTTGTTCATGGCTCCCGTGAGGATGGGGGTGTTCCTTAGGACCCCAGCTTCCAGACTCCTGTCGGAGTGCAAGAACCTCCACTCCCACTTCAAAGAAATAGGTGTTTCTAGCTCCTGGGGCTGCAGGGAAGGATGTGCAAAAGCCACAGGGAAAAGGAAACACACCTGTTAGTTTTTGATCTTGCAATTTATTTTTTTAACAGCTGGGTTGGCAACATTGGATGTAAGCAAGGCAGTGGGCTTCTGGTTGATAGGCGTTCTTCATTAGCCAGCTGCCTAACTCATAAGGGAATACGAGTAGCCCAGTTTCTTTGATAAAAGGAGACCAGGACTATGTATTTAAAAAAAAAAGAAAGCCTCAAAGGTACTATTTTGGCTTATTGCATAGCTTGTCACATGCAGCCATGAGCTGCACCAGGAAAAATATTTCTGAGATTCAGGAGCTGAATGCTTTTTTATTGATACGGTATAGGCCCAATGAACTGACCCTCCTGGACGGGGGAGTTTGCGCAAGGCAGAGGCACTGAAGTGGCCCTGGGCTAGTTTCTGTTCAGCCTAGGGCCTTGCCTAATAATAACATAACGTGTTTCATTGGAGCCGTGTTGGTCTATGGACATGGGTAGACAAGGTTACTTGGGTAAATGCGACATGTTTTATTAGACCACCCGAGTAGCTGGAAAAATTGTTCTCTGCAAGCTCTCGGGAAAAGGTGCCTTCTTCAGGCGTAGGGAGAGTCTGCTGGATGTCTTCTCTCTAGGGCTGACTAGAAGCTTAAGCCAATATGTAAAATGCAGGACGTTAATGTGAATGTGTTTGTGAATACGAATGTGTTTCATACATTTGGGGAGATGGATGGAGGAGAATGGGAAATCTCTAATCTGTTTAGTTGGCTATGTCTAACAAAAGTCCCGTCAGCAGCCCTTGCTCAGGCAAAGATCCTATTACATAAGGGCTGCAGGCTCAGGGGAGAGGCTTTACAGGAGGGAAAAGCAGCATGCATTGCATTAGTGATCTGGGAGGCTGTTCTATATTTACTTACTTTGCTTCCCCCCACTGTGTTTCTATTATTGCTATCTTGTGCATCGAATTTGCAAGAGATTTGACTATTGACCACAACCAGACTAGACTTGTTTAGGTTTTACCCATCATTTGTCCTGGCTTTCCCAGCTATTAAGGAGCTGACAGGTAAAACACCTATGCCAATAACAAGCCTGCTCAGTCTGTTGCTTCCCCCAGCCCATCCCTGCACGTAGAAATTGCCGATAATCTGTGTGTCTGTGAACACCCTGACATGCTGCGGGATGCAGTTGTGCTAGATTTTCTTCACTACCAACTTGGCTGCTGGTTTTGACTTGGATGTCATGGGCAAAGGCTATTTGTTGGGAAGTGGCTGGACCCAGCTTGCAAAAATAGCACCGGGCAGAGTTTAGATGCACAAAATGTGCCTCTGCAGAGTGAGGTGGGGTGTAAGGGGCAGAAATCAGGTCGTTAGGTGTCTGTTTTATAAGCGCAAGAAAATGCCCTTTTCTTTTTGGGAGGCATGGACATACAAGAGCAGCAGGTGCTACTTTAGGAGTCTGTCCAAGAGAAAATGTGAACCTCTGAATGAGTTGGGGTCATCTGATGTAGGCCATATGCATTCTGCTCTGGAAGCGGTCAGCAGTATTTTAATTCACTTGGCTGGAGAGTTTAGCTTGCCTAGAAAGCTCAGGCATCCGAACTCCAGCGTGGGCCTGAGGCTTTTGTGACCCAAGGTGCTCTATTGCCGTTTTTAGCCTTTCCTGTAGGTTTGACTCTGGCCCTGGGGTCAGATTGACCTCCCTTGCAGCATCCTCATATTCTGCGTCAGGAGAAGCATGATTCAAAGAGGACTTGCAGTAGTGCAGCATGCGCTTCTGCTGTCATTTGTGCGATAAGGCTTCCACGCTGGGGACCCGTGGATGTCTCTAAGGGCTGCCTGCAGCCCGGCCTTCCCCGTTATGTAACTACCACTTTCATCTCTATCCTGCTGGAGACAAGGGCATCCATCAGGGCTTGAGCTTTGGCAGGCAAATGCAGGTAGTGAACCAACAGCAGTGTCCCCTCCTGGGTTTTTTTCCTGTCGCTTTGTGGATCCTATTTCTACTTTCCCTCGAGGCAATTTCCTTTTACTGGGAGGATGGTTTGGATGTGATTTCCTCCTTATGTTCTGCCTGCTGCATCAGGATGTCTCTTATGACTCTATGCTGGCTGCTCAGGTTTCGTCCTCTCTGAAATCCCCGGAGAGGACATTTCTTGTGATGGTTCACTGCTTCCCATGCCCAAGAAACACCACGGTGCAATGCCAAGTGTATTCATCGTTAGCAGGACGGGCAGGATAAAAGGGACAAACCACGCTGATCAGGGATCGCTGGGCTTTAGGCTAAGTCGGGGAAGTCCAGACGTGGCAGTCCTGATACTTTTTAGGAAGAAAAACCAAATACCTTCTTGGGGTTGAGGACTGGGAAGTCAGCCCGTTGACTAAAGACACAGAGTAACAAAACGTGCCACTTTTCCTCCCGTTTGCAATCGTCGAGTTTCTAGACGATCGTCGTGGTCAGACTAAATGATCTAATGGGGCCTTCCAGCCTGAAGCTCTAGGAAGACGGCCACCCTTACTTTGCATTTATACCCCCTGCCTTTTGTAAGGAGAGCGATTTCGGATCACAAGGACAGCGAGCAGAAATAGAATCTTTTTCAGATCAAAAGTATATGAAGTAAATGGTGTAAAAGAGCTGGACTTGACAAGAATTGCATTGTTCACTCACGCGGGACACGAGGTGCTCTCCAAGCACGGCTAATCTATGGCAGACAAAAGCTATCCCTTTCACGAACTGGTTTTCACTCGAGATGTGTGGACTTCATGGGTTCATGTGCCCTGTACTTTCCAGGCATCTTTTTCTTTTCTATAAAGCACTGGGCAAACTTCATATAAAAATACTTTTTATTAAGCTTTCCACAGGTTGGCAGCACACAAGGAAGGAACAAGCTGACTTGACAGTACGCAAAACAGCAGGTCTTAGTATATACCTTGTGTCAAAGGATATATATCTTAACCAGTATGTAATAATTACCAAACTGAGCCTGTTACAAGATCCGGACACTGCACACACAAGCCAGGACAAAAATTTGACTGTAGATGACAATATTGATTTAACCAACATATGTTACTGGAATGAGTATATTATTTCTTTTATTCCTAGCAAAGGCCAAGAAACACAGTCATGTTGACAGCAGCGACGTGTACTTGGGAATCACAAAGTCATAGGGTACTTTAGGGCTACCTGACAGCGTGTGCACCTCTTATTTGCAGATGTAATTCCAGACTCATGACCTCCAGTTCCTTTATACTGTCCTGCTAAATCTGAGCTTTTGCCATGGTAACTAATTATTATGTCTTTATGCTACAATAGGATCTTGAGAACCCTGCTGAAATCAGAAGGTAATATGCACTCACAGTCAGAAACCTTCCCCGCCCCAGAAGAGGGTACGGGCTAAAAAAGCAAGAATTGTTAAAGCATTGGATAGGAAGCAGAGGCAAAGTGTCGTGCCAAAGAGCCCAGGTCTCTCAGACCTATTGCCCTACTCCCTGGGCCACGAAACCTCAGTGTTGCAATTGGACATGTGTTATCTGAGCCAGTACTTGTAAATCCACTTGGTGCTTTACAAGCACAGTCAAAGAGCACGCAGTCTGAACACGGAAAGACGGACAAACCCAGGGGGAGAGATGGGGCAGGGGCTGACTAAATGGGATCTTGCAGACCAGACTTGTGCCAGTGACTGCTGCTGTATCACTCAGTTCCCCAAAACATATAGAAAATCTTAGAGAAGAGGCTTTAAGCTACTCACTGGGCCACACTTAGCAGTGTCACACCAGCAGGGCTGAGAGTGTGAAGAAGTTAATATCTGACGCACGCTGTAGCTGAGTCCCATTACAGGGGTAATCTCCAGATCTCACTACTCTGATGCAAGTTCCAGCATCCCACAGGGACAAGCAATCTTGCTGTATTTCTTATGCAGCTATGTTCGGAAGGATACTCGTGACAGTACTTGTAAATCCACTTGGTGCTTTACAAGCACAGTCAAAGAGCACGCAGTCTGAACACGGAAAGACGGACAAACCCAGGGGGAGAGATGGGGCAG
>JAGPOW010000797.1:3663643-3692447 GCA_030014935.1 Caiman crocodilus | reverse complement strand
TACACTCTTCCTGAGTCTCTTACACTCTTCCTTAGATCTCATACACTCTTCCTCATGTCTCTTGCACTCTTCCCCAGGTGTCTTTGCACTCCTCCTCAGGTCTCATATAATCTTCCTCCAGTTTCTTACACTCTTCCCTGCATCTCTTACAATCTTC
This sequence comes from Caiman crocodilus, assembly GCA_030014935.1. Lineage (NCBI taxonomy): Eukaryota > Metazoa > Chordata > Crocodylia > Alligatoridae > Caiman > Caiman crocodilus. Next base: position 3,692,290 of record JAGPOW010000797.1, on the reverse strand, counting down.
CTCTGGTCTCTTGCACTCTTTCCCATGTCTCTTACATGCTTCCCCAGGTCTCTTACACTTTTACATTGGGAGAAAGTGACACCTAACTTTCTCCCAATGACACCCTTGGTCCAATCTACAATATCACCCTAAGCCATCCTTGCCTGTCCCATCATTTCTGGACTACAGCATCACTCGGCCACAGTCTGATGTTCCTATGACTTCCTTCCCTGGTGCCTGCCTCATGCTTTAAGCAGGAAGCCTGGGTACGTTTTTAAACCAAATGCTGTACTACTAAGGAGACAAGGTTCAAGAAATCCATCCACCTGGTGATCTTCAAAAAGCGTCCTGATGCCCACCTTGCTGGGGTCGTCTGATCCCAGCGGTCTCCCCTGCGCAAGTGCAGGGGGTTGGACCCGATGATCTGTAAGGTGCCTTCCAGCCCCGAACATCTGTGAAAGTGTAGTGGCAGGGGGTCACACAGATCCTACACCATTTCCAATGTCATATGGCCACACTGAGGGGTAGCATGAGTGCATCTGTGTGCTGGCTGCTTTCCCACCATTTCCAAAACTGTGCACGCAGCTTTCTTGGATTTGGATTGTTTCCCCAACCCCGTCCAGATCATTATTGAAATCCCCGTCGTTCCCTCCCTAGTGCCACTTTATAATACGGGCAACAGGTATGCTCAAGGCTCATCTTATGGGACAGCCTCATCTTGGAGAATGACCAGCACTTTCAAGCCCATTTGCATGGGGTCTGCTCCACCTCCAGCCTCTTCCTGAAACACTCCAGCGACGGATCGTCCACCACTTCCCCGGGCACCGCATCCCACTGTCCTAGCACACATGTGACAAGTGCGGGTCCTGCTCCGCATGTTGTCACGTGGGGATGTGGCAGATGTGGCCCACGTGGCCTTGTCAGCAAACACTGATGCTGCTGGAAAGGGCTCAGAAGCTTCTCTTGACTCCCTTGACCATTACTGTCCAGGTAATGGGGGTGGCAGGATCTCTCTGGGAAGAGCGCATGGAGGCCGAACCAGGTTCCTTGAGTTGTATTAGACCAACCTAAATAGTTGGAAGAAAAGGGTTTTTTTTAACTATTTAAGTGGAGGATGAACAGGGTTTGACGGATGCTCGGACTCTTGGCGGGCCTGCAGGGGCGGCAGCAGGAAGCAAGAAGGAGCCACCACCGCGGCCTGAGCTGCTGAGAAAGGCATGGGGCAGGCCAGAGGCTCTTGTCTCTTATGGGAGGGCTCACCCGCCCCCCGCGCCCCCCGTCTTTCAAACCCTGAGGATGGAAGCTGAGCAGGTTTGTAGGTGATGCCTTTGGTTCAGATAAGCCCAAGGAGACGCCTCTGGTGATCTTGCTGACCTTTGTCCCACCCAGGGCTTCATTGAAGATGAATTGAACCCTATCATTGTCGAAACGACCTGCACGCTGAGACTGGAGCTTCTGTGACGTGCCATGTTGGGGTTTACATTACTTTGTAGTTCCCTTAGTCATGCAGCCAACTCCAGGGTGAGGGGATAAGCATGGAGTCCTTATGGACTGTGTCTAAAGGGCAGCCTGGCCAAGGCACCGCACCTTCAACATTCATCCTTGATCAATGCCTGCTCCTTCCTGGGCTCTTCAGTGTCGGGGGAAGCTCAGCCCTGGCACTTCAATGGCACGATGCACCCAGGATAGCAAAGCTCAGGAGCAGACGGGTTCTGCCTGAAGTCATGCCACAGTCCCGACAGAGGATGTCGCTGTGTGCTTGTTGCCACTACAGCCGTGGAAGAGCAACCAAAGAAACAAGACCCATAACAACAGAAAACGCCAGTACACAAGATGAAATCTTGCTAAATGAAGTTATGGGAGGGCGGCAGGTAGAGGGGCCTGCTTTTGTGCATTTTGTAGGCTTCAGGCAAGTTCACGCGTCACTACGGGGATGCTACGAAGACGACGAGGTTTAACAATCAGGCTGATTGAGTGCAGCATGCGCCGCTAGATATGTTGTTATATTTAGAACGGTTGAAAACCTTTGCAGTTCTGCACGTCAGCTTGGCAGAAATGTGAGCAGGTATTCAGATTCCTGGCAATGTTTGCTCCCATGTGATGGAGGGGGGAGGATTTTTAATGATCAGTTTAAAGAGCGAAGGGGCTAGCCTCATTCTGCTGCTATCTGTTGGGTTGTGTTAGCTGTTTGCAAATCGTCAGGCAATAGCTAGGTACTCATTAAAATGTTTACAGACTCCAAATTATTCTCTGCCTGCAAATGCGCTATTAGTTGCTCTCTGTTTGTTATACTTCACTCGCTGTCTTCTGCTCAGAAAGTTTTCATCATCGAATCAGGAAGCAGGCATCATAATAGGTGACTAATTTAAGATGGTTGCAAATGATTTGCAAAAAGCAATATGGACTCACTTTTCAGTGACTGCTGTTATTTCCGAAGAAGTCTCTCTCCAGCATTTGATAGAGAACAGTTACTATGGCAGAGGAGACAGACTATCAGCCATTGTAGTCAACTATTTTTTGTTGGCAGCGACCTCTAGCTCCTTTTCCAGATGCAGGTAAATACATATGCCTGTGTGCCTGAGATGACTATGAAGCATTTTGGCAGTGGGGGGGAATTCCTTCTAGATGAAGCCCTGAAGCATGAGAGGTTAATATAACTTCCAGCTTTTTGATCTGCCTGCCTGTCCCACGGAGCTGCATATTATGTCGGGTGAGATTAACTGAGCAGAAAGCTTACCCAAGGCTTGACGCATAACAGAAGTGCCACTTCAGGGCCTAAGTGTACAAGTTAAGCCTCAAGTATGTACAAGGACCAAAGTTACACTTAGTTGTACATAGAGCCCTCCTTGTTCAGGCCTTCTGCATGGTGGTGTAGTTCAACCGTTGGTATTTAAATCCTTTAAATATACTTTCCAAAATGGATTAGAAAAGACTTTGCACTCTTGAAAATTCTTGCGGGAGTGACTTCCACAGGTTCAGTATACAGTTGCTTCCTTCCTCATGCACGTTTGCTACCTGGCCAGATGGACCTGAGCTGTAATTTGGATGTGAGGGCCCTGGAGCCCAGTTCTCTTTTATTCTGAGTCCTCTGTACTTTGCCAACACAATCTGAAGGGACCGTAGGATAAGCCCAAGTCGTCCTCCCTGCCCGAACCCATGTATCCCAGGTTTCAGGGAAGTTTAGTTTGGATATGAGCTTTGCAGTTGCCTTTAAAGAGAGTTAAAATGTATGTGTCTGTTTGAAGTCCTCATTACGTTAAATGGGCAGGATACACTGTGTTATTTAAGACTGAGGAAGGGTGTGAATTTAAAGTGCAGTGATTGCTTCAGAATGACTCAGTGTGTGATTGTCTTATTCTGGAAAAAGTGTGTCCACACAAGGCATTACTGGTGCATAATTATTCCAATTCATTTCCTTGAGTGGCCAAACCCTTAGAAACCGAATAAGAAACAGCTTGTGAGTGCTCCTGATTTTTAGCTTTGGATAGTGTTTGGTACCTGCCCCTTGTCTCCTTTCCGGGTCAAATCAAAATCCCAGACCTCCCTTTTAAGTGTGTTAGCACTGACATGACCGTCTCAGACCTGTGGCTCATGCCCCTCTCTGTCTGCTGTTCTTCTGCCTTCCTGTCTCATTTAGTACTGGTCACCTTGAGCCTTTAGTACTGTCGGAAACCTGTCTGCACAGCAAATTGTTTCTTGCCATTGGCCTCTGCTTCCCTTGTCTTTTCTAATAGCTCTTCCATCTCATCGAGACAAATTTTGAGCTTCTCACTGCACAGATATGCTCCCTTTGGTCAGCAGCCTTTGATCCTGATCTCTGCTGTGACTTGCAGATGCAAAGACGTGTGTACTGGACGCAGCCGGCACTGCAGAAGTGCTCTGCTGCTTAATAAAACTTCAGTTCAAAACACGAAGTTTGGCGGTTGATTGATTCTGCTGCACTGAGGACTGGTGAGACAGGGCTGTCATTGATCTGTCCTTCCCAGGGAAATTCCCTTTTACTCTTCAGGGGGATGGCACTGCTCTTTCCTCTCATTTCCAGCATTTAGCATCATGGAGACCTGTTAAATCCCCAGCTCTGGCATCTAGTAGCTTCTTCCTTGATCACGATGCTGTCAGGGTATTGCTTAAGGAAAGTTCTAGCCCGCCAGGCTTGAAGCACATCACGTATATCCCTGTTGCATCTCGGTAGAGCACTGGGGTTTTCTGTTACATCCTTCATTTCTTTGAAATTTGCAGCGGCCGCTTCCCCAGTGTTTACACAGAAGCTCTTGCTGCAAAGTCTGCTTTCAGATTCCCAGTATCCCCAAATCTGGCTTGCTCCGATCGTGAAATTGTGGTCATACTCAATAAAGAGACAGGGACCACCTAAGAAATTCAGATCCAGGGTTTGGACTACATTAGTTTGAAAGACCCAGGAAGATGTATGCATCCTGAGGCAGCTTCCTCGGTTGCATTTTCTCACCTACATGTATAATATGCCGCAGCTCTGCGCTTTCAAACACCTTTTCTGATTTCAGGAACAGAGGAAGGGATTGTTCCTAAGTCTAGATAGCATTGTGTTTGCCCAACGGTGCTTGCTACATGCAACAGACCATGAGAGGGGGAGATTTTCTTTGCTCTTTTGAAGATTCGAATATTGCTGTTTAAGTGAACAGCATGTCTGCCCTAAGAGACTGCAGTCTCCAACAGATGACAGAGGAATCACTACAACCAATGCTATAAACATAGCATGCCCACTGTCTAGGCAGTATTTCTTACAGACTGCACCAGCTGAAACCACTCAGATGCATGTACTCATCCCAGCTCAAGCCAAAAGGAAGGGCCTGAACTAAAATTTCTGAGACAAAACCCGCATCAGGAAGAAGAGGAAGTCACAGAACTGGATTTGAACTTGACAGCTGGAGCTCATCCCTGTACCCTGTTCTACTTTATTCATGTATGCATTTGCAAAGGACTTCTCTACCCTTCACAATGCCTGTGCTGGTAGTTTATCCTACGGTGGTTGAGGCACTCTTAGCGGTATGAATGTGTCCGTGGTAGGACCCTGGCCACCATCACCACACCAGGAGCACATCCTTACCTGGTCCAGCCATGCCTGTGCAGCAAACGTAGCGTGTTCTTCTCTGTGTTGCCCTGTTATGGATGGATGCATGGGAGAGACCTTTTCACAGGATAAATGAACCAAAACTAACAAATAAGGTGAACAAGGCTCTGACAAAAGGCAGCTGTTCAAGGCCAGTATAGACAAAGTGATTTTCTCTGAGCTGCTTTCACCTTCCTCCATTTCTATTATGAGTGAGTTCGTACATTGGTGTAAAAGGAATCAAAACTCGTGGAAGAGGTGATGTCTTTTATTAGGTCAACTAGATACTTGGAAACAATTTATCTCATTTATTTGCAAGCTTTCAGGCACCTGCAGCCTCCATCAGGCATAAGAGAGAGCCTGGGTAGAAATGAAAATTCGTATTTCACAGGAGAGCCGAGGGGGCGGTAAAGTCTCCTGTTAGGACTAGTTGTTTTGGCCAGGTTAGGCACAGAGAAAGGCTGAAAAAGGCTTTTAATCTCAAAGTGGTCTAGTGGCAAGCAGGATGCAGAAGCATATTTCCTTCGGGTGATGATGTTTCATATTTCACAGAAGAGCGGAAAGATGGAAAGCGCTTCTGGGCAGGAGTTTCTTTTGTGCTGAGGCATTTGTGTGTTTGTGCTCTGCGAGATGCAAATTTGCTCCAACAATAGCAGCACCCTGGTGTTGGCATATCGGGTGGTAAAATGCCTCCCTCTTGTCAAAGCCTTTATTTCCAGGTAAAATTCCTCCTTCTTGTAAAATTATTAACTTATCATATAAAAAAGCGGGGAAAATTCAATATCTTCCAGGTGTCAGGTATCCAGTTGTAGCCGTACTGGTCTAGAGGCAAAAGGAATCCAAGCTCTCGGAAGAGTTGATATCTTTTATTAGACCAAATAGATGTTTGCAAAAGCATCAGTTTATTTATTTGCAAGCTTTTGGGCATGCACACCCTCCATCAGGCGTAAGAGAGAGCCGCGACTGGAAAAGTTCTCCTAGGTGGAAATGAAAATTCATATTTGACAGGAGAGCTGAAGGGATGGTAAGGTTTCCTGCTTGGAGTAGTTCATTTTGTCCATGGCGGCGATTGATCAAGCCAACTGCTGGTGATTCGAAGCGTTTAAGGAGGCCCTGATCACTCCTGCCCTTCTGCGTTCAGCCGTTCTAAAACCATCACAGAAACACAGTCCAGCGCCGGTTCGAAGTGGGGGGTTGATCTGTTTCAACTATGTGGAAGAGCACAGCAGTCGAACGAGTAGATAAATCTCTGGATTCATCAAGCTCAGTATGTGGCATCTATCAGTAGCTGATGTCAAGACAACGGGGACGTTCACCATAGAAATGTGTGCCCCTGTTCAGAGCAGAGGAAACTTGCTGTCATTATTTGAGGTTGAAGGAAACGCAGGGTGAAGGCAGAAGTGATTGCTGCACGAACAAGAAGGCTTCCGCCTTCCTGCTCCAGGGCAGTAGGAGATGGAGGTGGAGTGGCTCGGCTCTGTGGGAGGAACAAAGCTGTGAAAGGAGGGTAAACCCTCTGCTTGCCGGAGCACTGGCGCTCTTGCAGGACGAGGGGGTCCTTTCTTGCAGGGAAAGGAGCAGGGGTAAGGGCTGCCTCGCAGGTTTGTCAGCTGTAGGATGCTCGTGCCTGCCGTTGAAGCGGCTGTGGAGCTCTGCCCCTGCCCTGATGTTTGCGGGAGGTAAATGCATGAGGATGCCCTTGGTCAATCCTCTGTATCTGGGCTGTGGGTAGGGAGCGGGATTTCACCCAATAATAATAATTGCCGTTATGCAGCGAGCACCTGCTGAAGCACCTGGGGCCTCGTGTACAACCAGCAATGCACCATCAAAGCCATAACCTGGGTTCGCCTCCGTGGCATGCTGAAATGGTTCTTCGTCTCCTTTTCCTGGAGGAGCGCAACCCTTTTGCTAACTTGGAGCCCAGCTCCCCTGAGTAATTCACTGCCGCCGAGGGACAGCTTTGGGGCATAAGGAGGGGGAAGACCCGGTCCTGAGTTACCACGACCCCCAAAGCCCATTGTGTTACGTGCAGAGGGGTCTGACGTTTGTCTCGTAATGAGGGAGCTGCAGCATTTCTGCTGCTTATTTCTCTCCTGCAAGTCGGGATGCATTTGAATCAAACTTTAAAGCAACCGTTTTCAACCTTTTTTTCATTTGTGGGCCCTTACAACATTTCGAATGGAGTTGCAGATCCCTTTGAATTGTAAGTGTGGGTCATAGGCGTCTTTCACGGACCCCTTAGACATAGCCTGCAGACCCCCAGCGGTCTCCGGACCACAGGTTGCAAACCGCGGCTTTAAAGCAAGAGCGGTTTAGAAGAAACGTGTGTGTTCACGTCTGTAATGCTTCAAACCACAGTGGCACCTGTGCACAGACTTGTCAACAGGGATCCCATCCTGCTGTCTGAATTTTCCTTCTCTTTTCCTGACAGTTTGCCTGGTGAAGCTTTTTCAGTTCTAAGAAATTCAGACTTTACACAGGTTATCAGTGCATGCTAATGAGCATAAGGGGCATGTGTGACTGGAATAGGCTCTGGTGACCCCGGAGCTGCAGCAGAACAAAAACCCAAGAGGACCTTTATAGTCGCTGTTCTGCCGAGCCATTATGCTGCTTCGTGCTCCTGCACAACCGAGAACAAAAGCTTGAAAAACGGGTCTTTTAAAAACAGCGTCGGGGGATAGGATGCCATGAGAGGAAGTTCCAGGGATCCCCTCCTCCCCCTGTTTTATAGATGCCTTTCCCAGGGAAATGCCTGTTCTTCAATGTATTTGCTTTAAAAAAAAAAGGTCTGCCAGGCAGGGAGCCGGGGAGGTTTATTCGGATCGAGAGAGAGGCAGCGCGACAATCGGCGCGTTGATGGACACAATGCAATCAGCTCTGGGATGTGCTTTGTTCTGTGGCCTGACCAGCGCAGCGCAGTGTCAGGATGCGTTTCTTCCTTGCCAGGCTCGGGGCAGCCTGCTCAGGGACGGGAGCACGGTGAGGACAAGCACAGCCCTTCATGAAAGGCAAGACGGTGCTCCTCCGTGGGGGAGGGCCTCAAAATAACAGTGCCCAGTATTGCAAAGGGAAGAAGAGCCCTTGCCTCCAATTCAAATGAGCGCAGGCCTCGCAGCCCTAAGACGCAGCGTGCAAAACTCTGCAACCCTTGGGTGAGTGAGGATACCTTTTATTAGACCAGCTAAGAAATGGCAAAAGAGCTACCCCTTCCTCAGGCTCAGGGAAAGTTAAAGATGGTAACAAGTCCCAGGGGCAGAAATACACTTCCATTTTGCAAAGAGGAAGCTTCATCAAACTACTGGATCAACCTACTGGATACGAAAAATCACGGACTCAATATAGACATTGGATTTATGACACATTATAGCTTGCCCGACATCTGATTTGCACCTTTTCTCCCTTTCTCCGCCCCACTCCTCTGCCCTTTTCCTCCTGCTTCCCTAGCATTTCCATGTTGTTTCTAGCACCTGTTTCACTTCGTATTATTACCACTGTAGTGTTTTCCCTTTGGCCTTTTTCCCCCCCTGTTTTCTTCCCCCTTCCTCCCCTGATTTACCTTTGTTTTCCTATTTTTACCCTTTTATATGTTCACTGACATCCTGCCACACTTTTAGCTTCTCTCATTCCTTGGGGTCTCAGACCAGCAAAGACTCCCTCTGCCCGATGAAGGGCAACTGCGCCCTAACAACCTTTTCCCAACTGCCCAGTTGGTTTAATAAAGGATATCGCATCCACCTTGCCAGCAGAAAAAGATATTTTTTTTGCAGTTTCTCAGTTGGTTTAATACAAGGTATCATCTCTGAACCAAGAGTTGTAGAGTTTTGCATCTCTTTTTCTCTCAGAGCAACACGGCTACCAAATGCACCCCTAAGACACGGCATCACATTCGGGTATCCATCCGTAGCCTGCCTGCTTACAAATGCAAATACAAAGACCAGGGAATGGTCTCCTATCTGAGCGTGGTACTTCCAAGCTCTGCCGGGCTCTTCACTCAGCAATGGGTCAGTCTGACAGAGACGAATGGCTGCGGTATGTCCGTGGAGTACGAAACGGAGAGCTGGGAGCTCTCTTAAAATGGGCCCAGTGCTACTCCCTTGTGGAGACCTCCATATGCAAGTACCTCTACAAAAGCATAAGGTGCTCACTCATTATTCACTGTGTCCCTCTTTGCATGCAAGTTTTTGCCTGTATGTTCTTTCCTGGTCCTTTGTCTAGTTGAGGTTTGTTTCAAGCATAGGCTTTTCCATTGCTTGCCTGACTTTTGTATATTCTTAGCAATCGAGCGATCATGCTCATAGCGTTTTCTTCCTTTTCAAGTGCTTCTTTTCCCGTGGCCCAGGCTAAACCGTGCGCCAGAACAGCAGGGAGCTGGGCTTAGATTTTCCGTTTTGTCAATTCAGCCTTGCACGTGAAGCACCAGCGTTGGAGCAGAGCAGCAGCAGCAACGAAACCTGTCGCTTTGCATGGATTTGATGTCAGCTGCTGAGCCCCAAAGAGAAGGCAGGGTCCAAAAATGTGACTTAGTGGTTGTTGCAAACTATTTCAAAGCCACGTCACCATCAGGTGGAGCGGACGTCACGTCTCTCCTGAAACGACTTGTGGTTACACAGGCGATGAATCTGTGGGTCTGTCCCATGCAGAAGACAAATGTACAAGAAGCGCTGCTGGGTTTACAGCTGCAGTGCTCCAAGTGAAAGGAAGTCAGAGGCAAAATAGCAGCATTTTGACAGGACCGGATAGATACTGATTTAAATGTAAGGAGTGAGCAACTTCACTGCAGTCAATGGAGTTACTTAGGATTTACACTGATGTAAGAAGGAGCAGAGTTTGCGCCGCCATGTTCTTTCATTACAAGCTTCGTAAAGCCTGGTGAGGCTAGCCAACTGGGGGTGTGACTTGGCCCCATTTATGCCACCTGTGGTGGTCTTTAGTGCCAGCAAAGGTACCCATGGGAGAAGAATTGCAAATGTCAGCGCCCCCGCTTCCTGCTGGTTGCTGATACCATGGAGGGCCAGGAGCAGAAAGCTTGTTGGTAGCTTCATAAAATATTAAAGGACTTCCTGAACTAATTAAGCATATTATTCTATGCCATAACCCCTGTTTCTCTTACACTTCCTTCCAAGTCATTTGTTGCTGCCACTCAAGTCTGCGGGCCAAATTCTGTTTGCTTGCAGAGATGGATCCCCGCTCACTTCATGGACTTAAACCAGTGCAGCTGGGAGGCAAATCTGGCCCTTGCTCTTTCCAGGCGAACGTGCTCCTTCACTCTTTCCAGGTGAACATCTCATAACAAAAAGGGACAGCACCAGCTCGCATGTACATTCAAGTGACTGCCTTCGATTGACGCTGGTATAGTCCAAAGCAAAATTTCCCTGAAATCTCCAGGCAAGCTGCTGCCAGCTCGTGGCTTAGGGCTAACTTCCATTAGGTAGACAACTCGAGTGTTACTGTTAAATAAGGTCTGTGTCTTCAGTTTGACACCTGCTCCCCCAGCCTGTTTATGTGTAATGTAGCAAATATAGTGAGGCACTTGCACGCATCTCAATAGACCCGGTCCTGCTTTCTACTCTGAGTTTCATTAGCGTAAACCACTAATGGGGCCAACTCACAGGACTGGCACATAGCAAATCAGGATGGGGGCAGGCAACACGGCATCAGATGGGGCAGTGAGCACAGGGCAGGGAGCAGAAAACAGAGCAGCAGATCAACATGGAGTACAGGACATGAGGTTGTGAGCGAGGTCAAAATCTGACTCTGGAAATTTTAGACTTATGAAAAATCAGCAGTCAGCTAGCTTGCCCTCTGGCTAACCTGGGGAACTGGACTGCTCCTGGGCTGCTACTGGAGCCTTTAATCTTCCGGGCTGCTGGACAGGATCCAGTGGATAGGGAATTAAGTTTGTTACTTTATGTGCTGACAGTCCGGACGTGCAGGTGAAACAAGCTGATGGGAATCTGTCCAGTTCGTAATCGACAGCGAGCTACATTGAAAACCCCACTATCCTGGCCGGTAGTCGCAGCAGAAAGAGCAATGCTTGATTGAACATGGAAGCCGAACTCTTCGTGTACGCACAGGGTGATGCTGCAGGGCAGGAGCAAGGCCTTTATGGCTGGGTTAAGCTTCGGTGAAGCTGGGCGCGCTCCTCCATTTAAGCAAGCTGGAGGAAGCTGCTAAACTCTACTAAAGGATGCAACTACACTGAACGTTTCTGTCCCTGGGATGCATCTGCATCTGTCTGAGCCGTGTGCCTTACAACAGCAGGGGCTGTATCTGTAGATCCCTGTTTCCCGCACCAGCGTGCAGATTAGACAGTAGCTGCTAAAACCATGTCGTCATTATCAAAATGCCTTCAGGAGTTTATAATTACACGGCAGCCCAACAGCGCTTGTTAGGAACAATCTGCAGAGGGTCCTAAATTTCCGTTAATTAAGGTTTGCGGTCTGTTAGCAAAGTGATGCTGCCATGTAGTATAAGATGTGAGTGTCTATTATTTAAAATTAATTTCATGCTGATTCTATTCAATTCCTCTTTTTTCCGCCTTCAAATGACTCACTGTGGGGATTCGTGCCAGGAGCTTTTCTCCTGTTTCGTGGGCCACATCCTTGCCTCGCCACACCAGGGAAAGCTTTGGGAGCGGGATACGTGGACCAGTGGGCAGCCCTGCTTCACACCCAGCCCATTATTCTCTGACAACCCCTTTTTCTTCTCAGTCCTCTGAACCAGTTTAATGTAGAACAAACTCTGGCGGAGCAGGGATTTTCCTGTCTACTGGCTTCTGTAATGAAGCCCCTTTCTAAACTGGTTGTCTGCCAGCTCATGACCACACGAAGCCTGCCTTAGATCTAGCTAACGAAGACAGCTGGATAATTTATTTCATATCAAGCCCCTGCCTGGCTAATGTATTCTTTTCTATTAGCTCTTGCTCCGGGTCCTGATCTTTGATCCCTTATCCTTTAGATTTCCTTTTGATGTTGGTTGTTTGCCGTCAGAGTCTAATAGAGATGGTATTAGTGGGCTAGTCGCAAAGGCATAGTAGAGAGGGAATAAAAAGCACCTGGGTGGGAGTAAGGCAGGAAGTTTGGAAACCTCAGCTCACTGCAGGCAGAGCTGGAGCAATTTCCAGAGAGTTTGACTCCGTGCTGACTGGTATTTACTTTCCGCCCTGCAAACAGTCCATCCCTTTCGCGGGCTCTGCAGCAGCGATGGCTCTGCCACCTTCCTGCGGGCCGGCAGGGGGTGCAGCTGTAAAGAGCAACCCGATTCCTCTTTTCTCCGCACCCCGAAGGGGGGAAGAAGTTCACTTGTGATGCCTGGAGGGGAATAGCGGTGCTGGGGGAAGGGAAGGCTTTTGGGCAGGGGGAGCCCCGCGCTGTCCCCTTCTCCGCCCGATCCTGTTCTATTGACGAGGATCATCCTGATTCTTCAAAGGATTTCAAGGAACATATTTTCCTCCTTCACACAATGTGGGGCTCCTGGGACGCCTTGCCAGACCTTACCCCACGACTCGCACCCACCCCGGTTTGCCAATACAGCGCAGCTCCCCAGCCACCGATGTCCCGACTGCTAGCCCCCATCTCTTCCATGTCAGTGACTGGGTGGGACATTACCTCTGGTCTGTGTGGAAAGTGCAGCTCAGGACCCCCCTGGCCCTGGTTTTTGTACAAGCTCGCATGGAAGCCATGCAGCATGCACTTGCCTCTCTCCTCTGCCACAGCCGCACCCGTTCAACTACAGTCCATTTAAACACACGACTCTGCCGGGAGAGACCCCTGGCAGACACAGCTTCAATTCGGCTCCCACTGAGCTCAAAGGAAATCGAGAGGAAACGGGACTGAGCCTCTGGTTTGTACAAGGCAGAATTTGCCTATCAGCTGATACAGCTCAAGAGCTTGCATACAAAGGCACGATCCTGGCCATTGTCTCCCGTACCTACATCGGATGCAGAGGACATGCCATGCTCCAGCCCCACGCTCCAGCTGCTGCGTGCTCGGGCAGCCAGCAGCATTTGCACAAAAGCCAGGGCCATCTAGAAAAGCCGCACTTATTTTGTCATTTCCCTTCTGCCGCAACTCAGCCAGCGCTGTGGAACATTACCTATTAGCACTGAATGGCAAGTTGGAAATCATTCCCTGCTTGTCTCTTTTATTCCTCTTCTCTTTCTTCCCCAAGACACATGAGACAAGGGCATGCTCGGAATTAATATCAGGCACATGAAAAAAAAACTCGGGTGCACCAATTTACAGGACTTCTGTTGGCTATTGAAGCCTGGAGAAGCATCAGGCAGGTGAAGAATTCTTCATCTCCATAATTCACTTGGAAAATAAAAGCGAATGAATGGCATTGGAATCAGATGAAGTCCCACTTCTGGGCTGCTTTTCAATCTTCTGGTTTTTACAGAGGTATAAATAGGGCTGGGGGCCGCCATAAAAGCCCACTTGGGTATTACGAGACTGCAGTTTTGTTGTTACCATGGAACTGGGGGGGACGCGGGAATGCAGCCACTCAGCGTCCATTGAGTGGTCCCTAAGAGAGCACAGCCCGCCCCAGAAAAGCTTCACAGAAAAGAGAAACAGCAATGGAGAGCCAGGCAGAGAGGGCAACCGGCCTGCACGGACCGCCCGATCAGGGACAATACATTTCCAACAGCGACATGCTGTCTCGTAATGGAAGGGGAGAGCGCGGCATGGACTGCAGAGAAGGGCACACTCACCCGGCACTAGCAGCCTAGAGAAGTGATGCTCAACCTTTTGGCCCTGTGGGCTTGAGAAGGAGGACAGGGCTGGTCTATGGGCTGGATCTGACCCCACGTGTCAGGGCCCTGTGTCATCCCTGCCTGCTGAGACCAGGCTCCGGGGGCCCTGCACCGCTCCTGGATGCTGTGCCACCTCCACCTGGTCCTGCGTGCAGGGATTAGACTCTGGGGGACCTGCTGGCCCCTTGCTGCCTTCGCGCGGCTCCATGTGTAGGAGTTAGACTCTAGAGCCCTGTGTCAACCCTGGCCCCACACACCAGGATCAGGCCCCATGCTGCCCTGCATACCCAGTCTAGCACCCTGCAGCCAGATAACACAGCGCCAGGGGTCGAGCACCCCTAGCCTAGAGCACTGGGGGAATGTAGACGAGATTACCAGGCTGCTTCCTTCCCCCCTTCCCAAGACAGGCTGGGGGGCTCTTTCCAGGTCCCGTAAATTGGAAGGAGCATTGCCACTCACCACCACTCACAGCACCTATTCATTTGTCCCACTCTGGCAAGAGGTGTCCTCGGTACATATAGCTCTCCTGCGCTGCCTGCTGACCCTCCCACCTTGACTCTGCCTTTCATTTTCTCTTTGTCTCACTACAGTTTAATGTTGGGAAGGGGTTGGTTTGTTGGAGGGGAGATACGCATGACAGTCATTTTCCCTCTTTGTTTCAGGCTGCAGTTCATCCATGTCCCGCAGGGGAGTGTAATGCGATAGGAAAGCAGAAGAAAGGCAGAACATCAAAACAAATTAGTTGTGTTTGTTCAGGTAGATGAATTGTCCAGATCAAATTACAAGCTGTCTCTCTGCAAACAGTGCGTCGTGGAGGTATCCAGTCCTATTAGAAATAACCACTCAAATTCCACTTGTTAATAATGAATTATGTAGGGGCCTTCAAAAGCTAATATTGTTTCCAGTGGCCACAACTGGTGATTTTCACCTGCCATTGTTCAAAAGCAGGTTGAGGATCTAGAGAAAGACTATTATATTTTGCCTGTTGTTTAACATTTAATAATACCATGTCACCATTTCACAGTACTCTATCAGTTTTAAATGTCAATAAGTAGGATCAAGTCTGCACATATAAAAGCGTGCTTGCATATTTGCACGCATCCATCTTAGGATCATGGGAAAGTAGAGCTGGAAGGGAGGACCTCACAAGGTCATCTAGTTCAGCCCTTCGCTCAAGGCAGGATCACCCTATAATGGAAGGTGTGTTGTGTTGGTGTGCACATCTCTGTCACACGCACACATTGGGGGGATTTGCATGGCAACGTTAGCTGTGCAACGGGCTAATTCTGAGAACATTTCACTTAGCAGATGGAAGGCCTGGGGTACAGAGAGGGGACAGTCAGCATTTTCCAAGGTGGTTATTGAGTATGGCTATCCAATTTATAACACCCGGGAGTGTGACTTTCACTTCTCTTTCACTGAACTCAGCCGTACTGACAATCACACCCAAAATACCTAAAGATAGGTGCCCAGAGATCAGTAGCCTCTTTTGAAAACTTAGGCCAAGTCCACGCTGAAACACAGTGGCTGAAGGGAACGTGGGAGACTGAGTCCCTGTGATCCATGGACTAAACAACCACAGACTTTGCTTCTAAAGGATAACATTTCATAGGCTTGCATACAGACAAGACTCGCTTCTGGCACCCTAGAAATGCTGCCACTTCTGGTGTGGAACGTGGCAGCTGGGTGGAGCTGGCCCTTAAGCACTCCACCCTGTTAGAGCAGGAAGTGAAAAAGGATGTCATAATCAACTGAGACTGGAAACCAGACTGGAATAGCCTGTGCTTTTTCATGCCAGCAGCGTAATAAGGAGAGCATTTAGAAATAAAGATGTTAATTTTCATGGGCCTGACTCGATGACAGTGGCTCCCGTACTACATGAGACCTCTGCAGAGCTAGTGTTTCCAGGCTGTGGAAGTTGCATGGGGCGAGCTTTGAGCTTCCTCTGGGTGGCATTTTTCCTTGTGTCACTCTTAAGGTCACCGCACCTCGTATCATGGCAAGCCTCTTGCCATGGGAAAAGCAGAGACGGGACAATGAGGAGAGAGGATTATGTCTGTAATTGCTCAGCAGCAATTATCAGCCATTGTGAATTGTATCAGCTCTCACTGGGCTCTGTCATTAGCCTGGAGTTGGGGAAAATATTTAATTTGCAACACTGCTTTGTGTCACTAGCAGAAGACAGTGCTGCCTACATACAGACACCCTGTGGAGACGAGGCAAGGTTCGTGCCACTCACACAGAGGGTGATGTAGCTAAGAGGGCCAAGCCTAATGAGGTCTGCTGCCAGAGTGTCTTGCACACCCTCCTAGGGTCAGCCAGAAGCCAATATAGACCTTGGCTCAACATGGAGCAGCCTAAGGGCCTAGGATACATCCCACAAACCAGGCATAGCAGAAGGGCCATGGGAACCAGATGTGTGTGGCATAGAAGCAGTGAGATGAGATTTGAACCATCCGGAGCCGGCTCTATTTTGGGGGAATACCCAGCTGAGCACGGAGTGTAACTATTGCCCTACTGTGTTGCACAGCAGTTGGACTGAGGGATGGGGACATAGCTCTACAGCAGTGGTTGGCACCCCCCGACGCATGCCAGAACATGGCACACAAAGGCATCTTGCTTGGCATGTGCGCCTTGTGGCAGATGGCAGGGAAGGGGCGGTAGCTGCACTGCCACAGCCGGGACTGGGCTCCTTGCAGCTCCCCCGTGTATGCCCAGAGGTGCACATGCATTCGCCGCCAGCAACAAGCCGGGCTGGGGCTCTGAAGACCTTGGCACAGCTGCTTGCAGCCTCCCCGCCGCCTGCTGTGAGCAGCCCAGGCTCCAGGGCAGGTGGCAGGGGCCTGCCCAGAGCCCAGGCCGGCTGCAGCAGGAGGCGGGGAGGCTGAAAGCTGCTGCGCCGAGGCCTGTGGAGCCCCAGCCTGGCGTGTTGCTGGAGACTGGTTCATGTGTGCCTCCAGGCAGATGGTGGGGTTGGGCTGGGCTGCGCTGCCACAAGGATCAGGCCCCCGCCGTCTGCCCCAGGCATGCCAACATCTTACAAGTCGAGGCTGGGGTGTTTTAGGCATTCTGCCCCAAAACGTTGCCAGCCCTTGCTCTGCAGGCATCAAATCAAGCGCTCATAACTCTAAGCAACTCCACGCTCATCAACAGAGGAAGCTTCTTCCATGCTCCTGGCCAAAGCCGCATTTGCCTCTCCAGTCTGCTCCAGAACTGCGGTATTGACTTCCTTCTTTCTGCACGTTATTCCAGGTTTCAAAGTTATCGCCAGACTCTCCTGCCACCTGATCCCCCTGCCAGTTTCCGCAGCTCCCTCACTGCTGTCCTGAAAATCTGCCACCAGCATCAGAAACAACAGCAGACTTCATTAAGGGATGGCAGCTTGCCAAGGTCCCTGAGGCAGATCCGACTTGGCAGCGTCACATTCGGGGGCCAGCAGTTTGAAAACGTTGCCCAGTATGCAGCCGGGCCTACGAGAAGTGCATGTTGTGCTAGGTCAAGTCTTTTGCTGGCCTGAAGTTCCTCCCTAGAGAGAGGCTCCAAGGTACCCACACCCCAAGCAAAATACCTTCCCTCTTAAAGCTAAGACTGGCTGCCAGCTCCGCTTTTGCTCTCAGATTTAACAAAGCTCCGTGCCAGAAAGTGCAGAGATCTTTCCCTGACTGGGAGTTCATTCTCTGTGCAAGTCTCTCATGCTGGAGATCTGCCCTGCACTTATGTCACAAGCGAGACAAACAGGTGGATCCGTCTCAGCCCGCGGGGAGGAATATCCCCCAATCCAATAAAGTTTGACCGGAGGAAAGCTGGGGCTGGGAGAGGGAGTGGGAGGCGGTTCTGCTTGGCGCTGGAGCTGTGCGTGGGAGGCTTCCCCAGAGCCTACTTTGGCAAACCCAAGGCAGCCCTATCAGCCCATCATTGTTAGGAGCTTTAAATTTATTCCATTGTATGGAAAAATAAAATAAAGTTAGTTCATTTCACAGGCTATCTTGGATCTGAACATCTCAGCCCCGGAGAATCGGACAGAGATAAAAGAACGGCAACAAAATGACTTATTCCCACAGACGCGCTGGTTTATCCTTCTCTCGGTATTATCGTTTCATGGCATTGGCCTCCAAGGGCAGTATCCCAGCGTTCCTAAACTTTGATATCATTCCAAACAAGTGAAATCTTGATAGCAAAAAAAATTTCCCCGGCTAGGTACTCTCCGTTCCCGCTCACAGGATAAAAACATTTCTGCATCGGTAATTGAGAGAGACCAGCTGCATAAAAGCAGGACGATGACAAACCAGCGGCAGCAGAAGAAAGGTGAAGGGCTTTGGGTACCACTTGGAAGCAGGCAGATCCCTGTGGCACATGGGTATCGCAGCTCTGTTCAGATAATGGACAATACCCTGATTATGTGAATGAACTCTGCATTGTGCATCAGACTGTGTACGCCCTGCTTTATAAAGAATAGAGATTGCAGGATGAGAAAAGGATCTGTCTTCCAAGTAGCTGCTTAGCTTTGCATCCAGGATTTGTCCACAGTGTGTCTAGAATAATTATTAAGCAAGTTATGATGGGAGAATTTTAGTTACCCAGCATCAAAAAGAGTGGTGAGGACGTGAGAAGTGGGAAGGCCAGAATACTTAATAGTTGATTAGATCTAAAAAGCATCATTTATTTTTCAAGAAGTGCCATAGATGTAAGATCAATGGTTTGAGATGGGAGGCTGTTTGCAAAGGCCTTAGATCTAATTGTACTCAAGCCTTCAGCCAGGTTTTCTCAGACTAATACCATCCACCATTACTCTCGGATGGATGGGGAACAGTACTAGAGGCCAGCAATATTTTGCATTGTTGAATTGTTCAGCAACTGCCTAATATTGCTTCTGAGTTGTTGTTCCCAAGTGCAGTGTCTTTTCCCTTTGATCTTGCAATTTTTGTGGCTGATGCTGGTTGTAAAAGAACTTTTTTTTTTAAATTGCTTTTCCATTTTCCCTAATCTTGGCATTTCAAGTACAACTGCAGACCAATACATCAGTGTGTTTCATTATAGATGCGTGGAAATTAAGGTCCATCTGCTTTGGGAGACTGGTTCAAGCGATGCTTGGGGGAAACTAGTATGTGTTTGTTTCTGGATAATTCCCTGTCTGATACGTAGGTGAGTAACAACAGTACTTAGTTCTTACCCAGAGCTGCTCAAACATCACCGATCTTCACAAGATGCTAGCAGAGCCACGAGTCAATGTGTGCTTCCCCATTTTGAGAGACGAGGACAAGGGGGCAGAGGGGTGAAGCAATTGCCCCATGGTCAGAGGCAAGAGTCTTTCTTCTGTGTGTAATCCACAGATGCTAGTTTGCAAGCAATGCATTCTCCCAGGGCTGGGAATTGGAAGGACTTCAGCATATGCCGTGAATGACTAGTGTTGCAGCTGCTTTGTCTCCCTTGTGGTAAATGCCATCCTGTGGACTTTCCTTCCCTACTCGTTCCTGAGTCCATGTTTGTTCCATGCGTGTGACAGCAGCTTTACAGCACTTTTGCACGTCATAAATCCTGGGCTGGGCTGGGCTGGTAGTGGGGCCTGGCCTCTGGCATAAATTGGAGGACTCCATCAGGCTTGCACATTGACCCACAGCTTTGTTAAGCCACAAATGGGAGCTCTCTGGTCTTACCCTTCCTTTTCCTTTACCTTTTGCCATGCCCTTTGCTGCTCGGTGCCAGGACAACTCCCACACAGAGGGAGATACATGGCTACCCGGGCTCTCACACTCCTCTGCAGACCCTTGTGCTTCTCTGCCAGATATGATCCTATTTGCTCTCTGCTTCGCTTTCTGACAAAGGTGTGACAAGAAAATGTGTTTGTGTTCTGAACTGCATTAAATATCACACAGCAATATGACCAGCAAATAAAACATCAGAGTATCCCATTAACAGCCCTGTTGCTGCTGAGTATATGATGAAAAGTTAAGGAGGAAGACAGCGAATGAGTGTAAAAACAGTTTCCATCTGCAAATCTGGAGAGGGTTTCTCAACTCTCCAGACTTCAGAGCCATACAGATGTGGTCAGTCTTCAGACTGAACTTTACTTCCCAGCCCAGGGGTGTCATCAAAGGACATGAGTCATTGCATCCCTTCCTCTGAGTGTCGGAGCAATCGCTGTAGGCAACCAATTATCCTAACTCCAGCTGTAACATCACAGGTTAAGGGGAAACTTCTTCTTGCAACCTCTTTTTCCTGTTATGGGAGTGCTGCTCTTCATAGCTGCAGTTTGTCCAGTTACGGGGTTGAAGGCAAGGATGCAAGAAACAAGATCAAAGAGAAGGAGGAGAAGGAGGAAGAAGAGAAGATGACAGTGATGATGAAGACGAGCCTAGAAAACTCCAATCAACCAACAACAAAAAATACGTGTTTAGCCTGTCACAAGAAAAAAACCCCCGAGGCTTAAATAAATATAGATTTTTGTAATGGGAACTCTAGCCTAGGCTTATGGTGAGGGGTGTTCTGGAGTATGCCACTGGTAATGTAAGTAGTGGATCGGTACAAAACTGCCCAAGTGGGAGTTATTCCATTTTCTGATAAGTACTTTTAAATGAAACAATAGTGGCTTTTGCAGGAGAGGGGGGAAATCCTTCCATGTTCTGCATCCCTGGGGCAGTGAGAACAGGGCCGGCCTAGCAGGGCAATGTTGGGGGCAGACGTGTTATCCCGGGCTTTATCGGAAGGCTGAATGTGGCGATGCAGGTAAGGCTCACGCCAGTCCTCTGGCGGGGGTTTCTCTAGTGGTTTCTCCCAGGACCAGCAGCAGAGAGCAGGGAAGAGGACTGCACTGGGGTGGAAGGCCCTGCAAGCTGTTTGAAGGAGAGGGGATTCAGTACCGCTCAGGACTGGGCCCCTGAAGCCCCCCTCCTTCCAATGAAATAAAAATGACGAATGTAGGAGACACACGAGCAGGAGGGAACCAAGATGTGAGCTGTGTAGAGCAGCCCCTGAAACAGCAATAATTTTCTTAAGGGAGGATAATCGCGCAGTGATTGAGGAGCTGTGCCCAGGCCCTAATTCTCAGCAGCTCTCGCATTTGGCAGCAGTCAGACCCAAATGCACAATTTATAGGTGGTTTCTTTTGTTCTTAATGGACTGAACTGAAACCTCCTGTGCTTGAGGAGTTTCCCCAGACCTGAACTTTGCTGCTGGCCCCTACGTCTACAGTGTGCAAGATCACATCTCATGAAGCGGACTCTGCTACATCACAGATCCAGCTTTCATTTAACATATTCCCTTTAAACCATGTGAAACTCGCTGAAATTCACACTGCAATCATTTTGGTCTTCTACAACTCTCTACCCCTGCTCGTCCTTTGATGCAGATCTGGGGCAATCCGTTGGGTGTCAAGATTATGAATGGTGAGACCAGAGGGATTATTGTGTTCATTTTAGTCTGACCGCCCATGTGCCGCATGCCACAGGATTGACCTGAAATTAATTTTGACTTCAACTACAGCAACTCTTTTAGAAAAACACTCAGAGTCGAATTAAAAGTTGCCAGTGATGGAGAATCCATCGCCACCTGTGGGAAATTGTTTCAATGGTGAATTACTCTCACTGGTAAAAAAATTGCACTTTATTTCTAATCTGAATTTGTCTGACTTCCACTAAATCATATTATAGCTCTGTCTGCTGGAATGAAGAGGTCATCATTGAAATTCTGTGCCTTGTGCAAGTCCTCATAGATTGTGACCTAATCATGCCTTCACCTTCTTTTTGATAAGCTAAATGGATTGCAATGTGTATAGAGGAGAGAATCATAAAAGTGCTTTGAGTCGAAGTTACCAGGACTTGGGAACTGTTCTGGGTCATATGGTGACCGAATGTAGGTAAAAAGTGACCTGCTACTCATTTCATGAAAAGCAGCTTCAAAAAGCAGTTGAAAATCTAGTCTGACCTGTAGAACTCACAAGCAGGCAAGATATACCTGCCCGTCAGGATTTTTCCTTGGGTTTATAGACATTTTTTGTCTTGTGGCTTTGAGAAGAAAAGGAAGACATCAGAGTGCATGCTTGAACTCAATGAAGAATTTAAGAATTGACCCCAGATTAGGAAGACATTTGGAAATAAGAGAGGGAAGCTGGGTCCAGAGATGAAACATGCAGCTTACAAAGCCACCAATTTTATTTACCCTTTACCTGCAGTCACATCCTAAGAATTAAAAACATGATCCTTAGTCGGTCTCGTATATTTGGCAGTAGAAATTATCCTGTTTTAGAGCGCTGACTTATTGAAATTGGCACGTAAGCGGGGGAGGCAGGTAGGAAGAGTCTGCTTCTGATATTTCTCACGCCCTGTCTCTGGAAGGCCCTTTCAAGTAAAACCACAAATTAAAGACCAGTTTGTCCCATGCACACAAAGAGGGGCTGCTGCTCCCAAGATACGGTCTGAAAGAGGGGTGTGCACTGCTACACCTGCTCTGGATCCACTCCTCGTGACACCTTTTCTGCATCTCTTCATTCACCAAGGTCACTCTTCTTTGCTTCTCTACTGGGCCCAGACTTCAGACATCCAGGTTGTGACTTAGCTCATCTTTCCTTCTAAAGGCTTATCTGGCTTCTACCCTCGCTGATAAAGTACTACTTAAACATACTGCATATTGAATTCAGTGTTTATTACAGCTCTGCGGTCGATGGGTCTGCCAACAGAGCCCATTGACCTAAATGAGAAAATAAGAGCACATGCCAATGAAGTTCAGGTTAGCTGCAACGCTTATTAGAGAAAGGCATGGCTGTAAGCTCCGTCTCTGTTTACCCACCTTCAAAGCTAAAAATATCTAGACTGTCTTATAGGAGCGACAGCTAGACTGTTGGGAATAACTAGACTTCAGAGAGCCTAGATGGGAACTCCCAGTCTTCAGGGCGGCCTTTTATCGTCTACTAAGGACCTGTGCAACAGGACAAGCTGGCTGGACTAACCCTATCTTGGTTTAGGACTCGAGCACTCAGGCTTCCTCAGCAGGTGGGCGCTGCCCACGGCGTCCATCAAGAGGGTCTATTGCCAATGGTAGATTGAAGAAATTGTAGCTTTCCTTCTCTGAGATCAGCATTATGCCAGGTGATGGATAAAAGTTGAAAACGCATGATTTATATAAATGCACAAGGCAGGGCTGACTTCCCAGTGAATCTTTGGAAGTACAGATATCAGGGAAATTAGAGTAAGAGATGAGACTCGAGACTAGAACAGAACTATAAAGCTATTTGTTCAAACTGTATGTGAACCAATGGCCACAAACTATGGACTGCTGCAGAAACTGCGGAAACTATAAGAGCGATATACTCATCTCAGCTTTCTCAACCTTAAAGAGTCACAGAAAAGTAGGTCCTGTGTTTGCCCGCTCCACCTCTGCTCATTTCCACAGCGTTTGAAGACAGACAGAAGAATTCAAGGCCTTCTGCTCCCAGCTGGCCAGCGGCTGAGCTGTGATGGGGTCTCAGTGGGATCTGTAGTCTGGGGACTTGCACCCAGTTTATGTTTGGTGGGCAGAAAGCAAGCAGTGACGCAGCATAGCTGTACGCAGCACTTTGCGAGCTGCAGGCTGAATTCCTGCCAAAAGCAAGGCGAGAGAGAGAGAGCCCCGTGAATGGATTCATACAGGGTCCCAGTTTCATGCCCAGCTAGGAGCCAGGGGAAAGCCCGCCAGATATCTACCCCATAGAAGTCAGGATGCACCAGTCTAAGCTAGTCCAGGCTACCTCTGCAGTGATGCCGTACCCAAGAAGCGCCTGCTGAGATAGGAGGGGAGGTGCAGCCACAGTGTTTTGCCCTCCAGCTGTTCTCCGTGACCTGCCTGGGCTCTGGGATCAGGCCAGAATCCTGAAGATGAATTTTTGTGCCCTGGGCCCTTTGGGGTTGCAGCTCTAGCTGTTTATTTAGGTATTTACAGGGGAATGTGGACAGAGAGATTGGGGGAGGGCTTAACACATTGGAGCGATTATTCCTAACCTGCCCACTCATTGCTGGAAATGCTCACTGGTCTCTGGCCCAATGTGACATCTCTTTTAAGAGCTTAGAATGAGAAACGGTCCCCTGAGAGGCGCTAAAAATGGGAGACCGCACACTCATCGAGTTAGTTTGGGTGATGTTCCATCTGCGTGTGCCACCGTGCCATCTCCAACTCACTCACAGGCACTGTCCTGCTGCCGTGACGAAGCGTTCCTCTTACTCAGAGCTGGGTTGCAATGACATTGCCTTGCCAAATACGATCTGGGTTCTATTAATGTTGTAATGCTTTTTTTCCCCGCATTCGGATCATGCAGGCCCCAATCTGAATCACGTTCCAGTCCATTGGCAGCTTCCTGCGAATTGCAGACTGTCCGATATTAATCACATTAGTGTAAACAGCGAGCTTGGAGCCAAAACCTTGGCCTCCATCACCTCGAGGAGCCCTTCGCTATCTGCAAATGAGCCTGCGCCTGCAAAACCAGCTCCTCGCATTCAAACCTTGTCACTGGGTGGTACCCACATAAAGGCAGAGGTGAGAGAAATCTCTCTTTGTTTGGATAAAAAAGCCCGAGTCAGATTCTTTCCTCCTTGTGAGATTAGTGTCCACCAGGAATAGTCTGAGCCTTGACGCTGGCTGCACAGAGGCCGTAGGCTTTTCTCTGCTGGATACCCCTCGCAAGCAGCCAACTGGCAGGACTTCTTCCGGTCTCTGTCCTTTAACGTGGTGATGCTGTAGCTGCCTAGAATGATGGCGTATTTGAGCCTGAGAAATATCAGTGTCTGAACCCAGCCATGAAGATTTGGGGGTGGGGGGCGGTGTTCTTCATCAATCCTGGCAATAGTTGTGTAATGAATGTTGGACACCTTCTCTAACTTTCTGCGTCATGGGCTTTTCTTGGAGGCTTTGGCTGGAGAGAAGAGGGGGAGTTTGTTTAGTTTGTATGAAAATGGGGACAAGGAGGATTTGATTGTTCTTTTGGTGGCAGCATAAAAGAAACTGCCACTCCTTTGTCAAACTGAAAATGCAGCTGACCCGCCTGATAACTAGAGACTTCTAATTCTGTGCTGAATTTAAGGTACGGAGTTAGGTTTCCCCATCCTGACCTGGCTGGGTCTATTTTACTTTTCAGTCACTGGATACACACGTGGTTGTTTAAATGGTTCCCGATGGTTTGATTAATACAGTAATACGCCCCCCTCTACAGAGTCTTTTCTTCACATCTGACAACCATTCTTCTAGCTAATAACTTGTTTTCTCACATTTTCTAAAAGCAACTCACTTAGACAAAAATAATGCTGAACTTGTAAAGACATCATTGTGAATATCAATGAAGGTTTTCTTTTCCTTCTGCTCCAAATTCCTCCAGAGAGCTCAAAGTAAATACAGTCAGCTGTAGCTAACACAGAAACTAACGGGGGAGGCATATTTGTCTGAAGCTCTCTATTAGACACAGCTCATGCTACAAACTTCAGATCTGGAGCCAGACGTCTGCAAGTTAGACGTGGATTGAAGCTGAGTTTTTTCTGCATCATCATGTATCCGGTCTACTTTCCTATCTGCTCCTATGGAAAAATTCTATAGACTTTAATACAATGAAAACGTGTTTATGTACTTTGTTTTAAACCAAACTGTGGAATTACCATCAATAATGTTTCTAAAAATTCTGGGTGATGATTTTCAAATGCAAAAGGAACTTCACCCATTATGAAGTAACTCTTTCCCTGGATCCCCTTTTGATGGATGGAGGCAAAATTAATAATTGGTTGCCTAGGGAGCTGGGATCCTGACCTCAATTCAATCTGGGTAAATAGGGCACAGGCCCAACCAATGTTTTAAAAGGAGTATTCATCATTTCCAATGATGAGGAAAATGATGGGCAAACTGATTGGACGGAGAGTCGCAGACAGGAAAATGTAAATGAAACATGGGAGTTCTTTAGAAGAGTTTAGAACACCGTAATTCCTCAGTCAAGAAACAAGACAATTCTGCCTAGTTCAGAGGGAAAGTGAAAGCAATAATAAAACTATTATTAGCTATAGAAAGCAGGGTGAATATTAAACAGTATGTAAATTAAAGCTAGAAATAGAGAGTGTTAGAAGTTATGAAGTTCAGAGAATGCGTAAGGGAAGGTAAAGACAGTGGAGGTATGGATGATATTTTTAAAACTGTATTAGGAACAAAAGAAATCTTAGCAATAGTGTGGACTCACCTCCAGCTGGAGATAATTACATTGCTTATGTCACAGAAAAGACAGAAATATTCAGTGCCTATTTATACTACACAGAAGCAGGATGATGCACCTGTATCAGAAGAGGAAGTTGAAGTGCTTTCCAGTTTATTAGTTAACTGAGGAGAATGTTAGACAAACTCTACTAGGAATAATGACCTTATGTTTAAATCAGCATGCTTTGGTACCTTACACCCAGAGTTGTAAAGGAGTTGGCTGAGGACCTCTCTGGCCTACTGATAGGTTTTCATCAATCTTGGGATATCTAAGGAGACTGGAAGAGTGCAAACGTTGTATCGATGTTCAGAAAGGACAAGTAGAAAATATCTATCATCGTTCACCTTCTAGCAACATTGACTGCAGTGGCAGTCCCATTCCTGCCTGCCTTCTTCCACAATGTGTTACTCTAGCCAAGAGTGCAGTACTATGAGTGAGGGGAACATTTCTTCCTGCCCTAAATGGGTGATCATTTAGTAACTGGAAGCAGGAGTTTGGTTAATCTCTTCCTCGGTTTGTGCAAATGAGGAACATAAAGGTAGTGTAATGATTTATACTGTTAAATAGAGTGTGCTATGCCAGTAGACAGATCTCTCTCTTTGACTACCAGTCCAATTCCCTCCACAGCTCATCCACAATTTTCTGTCTAAAGATAGTGAAGTCTCCGAGATGTATTCACGTGGAATCACTCTTAGTCCCATTTCCTGATTATAATTTATATTTACATATTTCCTGTGAACTTGCTCACCTGATTCCCCTCTATGGACTTCAGCCTCCAGAAAGGGAGGATTATGCAAAGCACTGAATTAAGTCCTGAATTAAACTCTCGTCTTCAGCAGAGATGAATTGGGCTTTACTTACAATGCCCCAGGCTTAGCTTGGCTAAAAGCTACATTTTAATCAGTTCTAAGTCGGATACTCTTGCAGCCAAAGTTTAGCAAATTAAACTCTCATTGAATATAAAGTCTCATCAATGGGTGGCAAAAAAATTATGAGGTAGCAGGATGGCAAACCAGTACCCCTGGGCTTTAGAAGGTTGAAGCCTCTTCAGATTTGCAAGAGAAAGGAGAAATAAAGGGAGAAGAGAAAACTGTAGTAGCCAACTTGGAACCTGAAATATGGGCTCTAAGAGTTTGGCTCTAGAGGTGGCTCCAGACCAGACTTTTCTCTAAATCTTAGAATTTCAGAAATAATGAGCCCAAGATCCAATTCCCCTGGGCCACCTGCATTTTCCTCATTACAAAGATGGAAAAAACCCAAGACTTTTTGTCCTAGGGAGGAGCTGATAAAACGGGGTCGTGATCTCAGCTAGCTTCACCAAACCACAGCTTTTTTGGTTCTTTTTGTCAAAACCAGGAGCCAGTTTTAAATCTGCTTCATGCAGAATTTACAAGGCAGGAAGTCAGTTTTACTTTTTGACCTACATTTTCAAAGCATTTTATTTGATGGGAAGATTGCCCGCTAATCTCCCTTTTTAGAGAGCCTTGCTGCTTACTATTAAAGTTTTCCTACGCATTAAAATCCCTGGGTTTACCTCTTGCACATATGTAACTTTAGCCCTAAGTACTGTACCCTATGGTGAATTGCTGGGGGAGGGGTTAAAGCCAAGACTAACACCACTCCGTCTATGCAAACTGCCCTCTCCCCTTGAACCAGCAGAAATGGGCAGGAATTCAGTTTCTCAATTAATCTGATAATCACTTCAAGTGCTGCCGTCCTTAAGGTGGGCTTGGTTCAGTTTCCACAACCCATTTTGTTCTCCGTTCCTCTGGCGTGACTACAATGCAAGTTCCAGCTGAAGTATTAAACGCCTTTCCATTAGGATCAGGACAGAGACCACAGAGGACTGCGTCTGTGTCGCCAGATTGGTTCCTTTCCCTGGGATGGCTGGCTGTATTATCCTTTCCCCTCCTGCACTTACTGTCTGGTTCAGTCCTCCACCAAGCAATCTTCAGCTGATAGCAGACTTCAGTCTGTCACCTTGAGATCCAAGGGCTTGCCTGCTGACTGCAGTTATTTTGGAAGAGCTATTGTGCTTTTAATTCACACCCTTGCTTAATTCACATTAACACTAACAGTCAAGCGTGGACAAGCTCTGCGTTCCTGTGTGGCAATACACGTTTGGAAACGAGGGTGGGAGTGTTGATCTGACTGTAAGGTGTTCAGCTCACTCCAGGGGGGTGCTGGGCACCTGTAGTTCCTGCTGACATGCAGGGGAGATGCGGGTGCTTGGTCCTTCTCAGCATTTGTCCTACTGGTTGCTAAGAGACTCTGCACTGCCGGGCAGTTCTGGAAGGCCTGTACTTGCTCTGTAGCAGAGTGCAACCCAGATGGGGTTGGTGCCGCAGGTGGGGAGTCCTCCTGTGTAATTACAGGCAGCAGGTGATGTAGCTTTTGCCAGATAAACAGAGATGTCTGTGGTCTGCATAGTTTTCCCCCTGGAAGGTTTCAATTGAGAAGAACACCTGAACGGTGGAGGCTAACATTTGACCACGCAGGTCGCAGGTCACGAGTAGAGCACCAGCCTTTGCAAACAGGGTAGAAGAATGCTCTTCTGCTTATATACACATTGGTGACAGCTCATCAGTATCTTTGCTGTCATGTGCTGCATTTCTGGGCATAAAGATTAGCCATGGG
>JAGPOW010000797.1:3639625-3662017 GCA_030014935.1 Caiman crocodilus | reverse complement strand
GTCAGCTCTCTTTCTAAGTCTATCGTTCTGACAATCTGCCGGACTAAGCTGGCATTGATCCTGGAGGTACTGCAATACCAGGCCAGGCTCGAGGAGAAAAGCAGCAGTTCTTTGTCTTTGCAGCAATTAAACTGATAAGAACAGATTGAATTTTATTAGTGGATGTTAAGAGTCATGAACCAAAAAGATGAGAAAGCCAGAAGGAGTGCCCAAGCGAGGGACTAACGTAAGAGGGATGGGGGTAAGGGGGGAATGCAATTAGGTTACAGAAAATACAATGGTAGTCAACTAAGCTCAAGGGGTGGGGAAAGGGAGCCTCCCCATCGGGGAGCAAACTGTGGTCTCCCACATGGCAGGCAGGGATACTTACTGCCATCTTAATGGGGAGAGGCTATGCTTGCTTTGAGCTTTCAAGAGGCTGGGAAGTGATCCTTCAAGAGGCCAAGATGCATTCTTTTAAATGCATCTATTTATTATGATCTTCTTTGTAACCAATGCAGGAGGAAGGGAAACAGATATCTAGCTTCTCTTCCCTATCCTGTACTTTGGTTATTTTGCATCTAAATTACGAAGGAACCAAAACTTGATTGCTTAGCAGAGGCAAACACTTTTAGTCAGACTGGTTAGAACTCTTGTTTTTTTTAATTGCCTATTTAATTAAAATACCCAACCAGAAACTGGCAAGAAAAATCTTTGTTAAAAATTTAGTACATGCAGCCCCTCAACCGAGACGTGGGAAGTCCAGATCTACGGTTCTCAGAATAGTCCTTAAAAAAACCTAGACAAATCCAGGATTCTAGTTTTCTGGTATTCCTGATATTTTTTTTTTGAAATAATGAAAAGAGAGGTGAGGTTTTATGAACTCTGTCAGAACAGATTTATACATCAGAAAGAAATGAAAAGGGTTGAGACCCATTTTTCCCCTCTGCAGGTTACCTTTTAGATTTGGTATGTGAGTGCAGAATTTAATTACTGTAGATTGCACAGATTTGGACGGCTGGTATTGACAGTGAGACAATAAAAAAAGAACATTTTGTTCTAACATTGCTTGTTGCTATTTTTTTCCCACGTGGAAAATTATGAACTAACAAGAGTTCCCTCTGGTAGTTTTGGGAGAAGATTACAGTCCTCCAGCTGGACATTCACCAGGCTGCTGGGTTTCAGCTCTACCACTTTGCACTTCTGTGTTCTTACGGCTTTGTTAATCTTGGGAGGCTGCAGCACTGCTTAATTTATGGCTTTCCAGGACCTTATGGTTCAGCTGCCTTAGCTCTCCAGGACTACTGCCAATCTGCCACACAGCTCAGGAGCTCAAGCCCAGAGTCCCCAGTTCCATCCCTCATCTCTGGAGGGACTGTGAGAGGTGAAGAAACCACACACTTCATAAGGGTTGAAAATACAAATCACTCTCTACTTAGCAAGCTCAAGAAATGTACCTATTTAGACAAGATGATAAACTAGTAGACACTGTTCTCTCCACACTTTTGTGTGTTGGGGGCTTAAGGTTAGTTCTCTAAGTCCAGGACTTCTCTCCTTCAGCACATTGTCTCCAAATAATGAAGGCAGAGTCTGCTTCTCATCTCTGCAGTCCCTGCTACTCTTTTGTCCAGGTGCTCTGATGAAAGGGCTTTTCTTTTATAACCTTCAGTGCCCCTTGTTAGGTGATGCCCAGCTCAGCCATCTGGTCTCCCACCTGGTGGATCCTTGCTTTTTAACTTTCCCCCTTTCTTTCAGACTTAAAAAAAAAATGGTTTGCCCTGGGCAGTAGCCATCTCTTTGTCTAGGATTGCTCCATTTGAATGGACAACCATCAAATTTTAATGACCCTCTATTGTTAGCCCTGTACCAGAATTCCTCTCATTACCTCATGTGAGTTTGATTTCAATATGTTGGCAAAAGACAACAGAGAAGGCAGACAAGCCTCACTTTCAAAATGGAAAGACGCAAGGAGATAGATAGATCAATCCTGTATATATTCCTTGTGATGATGCAGGGCTTACTGCAAGCCACAAGGCTGTTCTGATGATGGTGTGTGTATCCTTGTGATAAGATATCGAGATCAGCTCAAGGACAGCTTTGTGGCTTGTAAGTTTGAACATGTACATCTATTGCAGCTCAGTGAACACCACACATGATACAAAAAGGCCAAACTCCTCTAGTCTATGCAACTTCTTTGCAGACCTCAGTGGCAGTCAGGCCGGATCTGTGCAGTTTAGTATGGTATCACCACTCCCTTCTGCTGTGTGAATCGTTACGCCTGACCACAGACCTGCGAGATTAAGTTGTACTCACTAGTGCAACGATTTATAGAGAATGTCGTTCCTAATGCAGTGACAACCCATGGAGAAGCCCCATGACTATGGCTTGTTCAGAGATCCTGGCTTTATGCTCGTTCTGCATGTAGGCCGAATCCTGCCATCTCCCCTGAAGATCTGGCAGAGTTTGACTTTTCAGCATGAGAAATAAGGGTAAATTCTAGGCAGAGGTGCGAGAAACCAGTGCAGCAGATTTACTGCTGAGATGCGCTGGCTTCATTGTGATTTGTGGAGGCTTTCCCAGGTTTGGCACGCTTGCTTTGGAAGGTGGGGAGTGCGGGTGTGTGATTGAGTGTGGCAGGTGGAACACAGCTAAGCAGCCAGCTCCTGCCCTCAGGAGCTCCCGGCAGCTGCTCCAGGGTGCAAGAGCTGTAAGTTATGGACAGGATTCCAGCGTTCCCGGCCACGCAGGGAATTCTGCAAATGCCATGTCCTCCCTGGGCAGGCCTCTCCAGGGAGGAGCAATTGTCCTGTGAAGGACTTGACACGTGGACCCTGCGTACGGACCTTGATTCAGCAAAGAACTCAAGCACTTGCTTAACTCAATTTCAACGGCACAGTGCCCACACACTGTGAGAACAGCATTAGTCACATTCTTCCGAGATATGAGAAGTGTGGAGAATTCTGCAGGTATATTTTACTGGAAACTTTACATTTGCTTATGAACAAGAAATTAACCTGGGTTTGGCCTCACAATGGAAGCCCTTATTATCATGGCTAATTCATGTCTTGTGTGTTGTCAGGCATGTGGCTGAAGGCCAGGTGCTGTCAGCTCATGCATGCATAATTAATACCCATAATTAACATATGCCATGTAAAGTACTTAGGGTTCTTCTGGGATGAAGGCAGTTATGTCAAGAAAAAGAAGGACTCATAGCGTTGCTGTAAGAAAATGCTCCTGTTTCAAAAATATATTTATTGAGAACAGTTCCAGTAAGGGTTTATGGCTATTTGATTCTAATTCTTATTAACTAGCACCTGTCTATCTTTGAAAGACTTGGTTTTCATAGCAGATTCAATTTCCTAATAGCAGTAACTTAATGAGGGCCTTGGATACCTATGTGTCAGTGTGGTGTCACAGACATTATTATTTGCTAGTTTACTTCAGAAATCCTGGCTTAACAGGAACACTAGCACCTTCTGTTTTGGCCTGAGTTATAATGTTGCAAGTTGACATCTTTCTTCAGGGGGCTGGGATCATTAGATTTGATATATTTCACATTTATACTGCATTTTAAACCTGTCTCAGTTACAGATTTATTTAAACATGGTTGGCGGTAAAAAAAACCCAACTGATGCTGCAAGTATAAACCTATAGAAATGGCTTAGGTAGGATTGATATGTTAATGAATATAGGTAGTTTTCACTGCACAGCATTAGAAACTGTAGGAAAAGCTACTTATTTTTTGTCAGTACATCCATGGCTTTCTCTCTCTTTTTCACATCCATTCATTGCATCCATTTGTATCTGTCTAGTCACTTCTGGTGCGTCCTCTGTGTTCTGACTAGGTCTTCCATGCATCCTTTAAGTCCCCAAATTTAAATAGGGTAACTCTTTTTCAAGCCTCTTTCTGTGATGTGTCCCATCAAGATCTTTGACTATCATGGTCCCTTTCTTGTTGTTCTGGACTTCATCCTATGCGCTTTGGCTTCTGGCTTGTTACTCGTCAGGACAGATCTGTTGTATGTTTGGTCCAGCTCATGAAACATACAGCTATTTTAATACATATGGACCATTATTAATCAGTGTTATGTCCTTAGGGTTTATAACACTTAAGATTTGTGTTTTCCTAAAGCCCCAGCTCCTGGAGTCAAGAGATTGCTTGAAAATCTCAGCTTTCATTAAAAGACACAAAAACATTTCTAGCCATTATGGGGGTGGAGACACGCTTGAGAATATGGAGTAAGTGCTCTTTATGGGCTCAGAAACCGTAAGACAAAATTAAAGAACCCAGAATGTATGAATTAAAACACAGCTCTCTATTTTTAAGCTAAGCTCATTATTTCTTGTTGAGTCCTAACTCCCAGTTGAGAATGCTTGGGGTTGGCTGTACTCTCTTAAGTCCTAGTTACGTGACTATTAACTATGACTTGCTTGGAATGAGAATATAATAATCTCAGTTTTTAAAAATGGTGAGATGAAAAATCCTGCAGCATATCTTCAAATCAGTTTTATGTATATTCCAGCCACAATATAGGGGAGATACTTAATCTTTCATCAAGAGAAGAACGGGCTGGTTTTAGAGCTTTTTCTTGCACTGACCATTGCTTAGCATTGCATTATTTGGCATCCAAATATGTGCAAAGACAACACCATTTATATGTAGCTTTCATAGATTTAAAGGGAGGCTTAGACCAATTAAAATTATAGGAGAAACTGGCAGTGACACCAGTGGAGTCTGGACCCACCTAGCAGCTGTGATGTGGATCAAGACAGAAGCAACTGCTTTTGGAGTCTTCCCCATCCCTCGTGTTGGGGTCTTCCCCACCTTTTTGGATAAGGCAATGTCTCCGTGTTATTCAACATCAAGGCACGACAGGTGAGTGAGAGCAGGTGTGGTGTGTGGACCCGGCCAGTGATAGAACCCAGGGTTACTCACCAGTGGCACCAGGTGACACTCACTACTCAAATATGTCTAGGGTGTGTTACGGGATCGGTCATGTTATCCACCTGGCTAAGACAGGGGTACAACAATGATGTCTGCTTGTTTCATTTGTTTCTGAATGACATAAAACATTTGCTAACAGGGAATCAATTCCACATACCCATGCTATTGAATAACTTGATCCCTGCTTTGTTTTATGAAGATGATGCATTATTCATTTTACAATTTGGGTGGAGCTTTCTTCTTTTACAATAAGACCAGTAGAAAGGCAATACTTACAGCATTAAAGGTCTAAAGTAGAGTCTATTTGATTGTATGGCGTGGAGCTATGGACTGCTAAGCCTATGGTTCATTCAAAAATACAAAAAAATTACTTTCTAAGGTGGCTTTTATCTTTACCAGTTTTTACAACAGGGGGACTTGTACAATCTCAAATGGGGCTGCTTAATGAGAGTACTTTACCTCAATTAAGAACTTGAAATATTGGTTAAAAGCTAGAACATGTATCCCTATCAAATACAATAAGAAGAGTAGTTTAGAATAGTGTTTCTCAGACTGTGGGTCACGACCCAAAAGAGGGTCTCAAGAATATATGAAAGGGTCACAAATAAACTTTAAAACTGGATTCTCCTTTAAAAGAGAAAAACATGGGAAGCTGTGGGTAGGCTGGTAGAGCTGCAGCCTGCCATGACTCACCCCTTCCCCATACACCCCTTCCCTACCCCACATGCCGGGCGGTTGGGGTTTGGAGGTGGAGGGCACTGGGTCAGCTGTGAGAGGCAGCAGTAGGGCCAGGGGGGTTGTTTTCTACTTCACCGTAGTATTTACTGATTCGGGACTGGCCATCGTTGTTTACAAATGGGTCCTGGTACAAAAAAAGGTTGAGAATCCCTGTTTTAGAAGCTGCTCCTCTTCCAAATAACCATTAGTTAGATAGTTACATAATATTCATACTCTTCTTCAGACGCATGGCCTGGGAAATGTGCTGACAGTCACAAATCCCACATCCCTCCCATATTTAAAACAAGATATAAATTTAAGAATTAGGCAAACATGCAGGCAGTGGGATCTTCTCCTTTTTTAAGGTTAAAAAAGCACTCTTTTTGGCTTAGCTCCCTATTTATCTGAAGTACAAAGCCACACACAATGAGAGTCCTTTACTGACTGAAATTCACCCGGATGAGATGTGCACTGTGCAGTCATTATGTGCAGGTCTGACAAGTGGTGCCGGGTGGGGGAGGCCCAATTGTTGGCCAGGATGTTGTGCACTTTTCTTCCTCCTCTTCTGTTTTTTGGCTTCCTGAGCAAGATGCTTTTCTTTGAAGTGGGCTGTAGCTCGAGGTGTGGCAGCACCACTGAGACCTGTTACCAGCCAGCACTTCCCAGTTTGTAGGGTTGATGCCACCCTTCTTAACGTATGTTTCAGGATCTTTGTCTCAATACCGGTTATGTTAGCTGCAGAAAGAAAGCTGGCATTGGGCAGCGGTCTTCCCTTCTAATACAAAGGATCTTCCTGAGGCAATGCTGATTGAGCCAGTCCCGGTGCTTAAGATGGCTTCGACATTTCACTCACGTCTCACACCTGCAGAGAAGCGTGGGGATAACCACTGCGCTGTAGAGCAGGATCAGATCTGCTACTACTACGATGACGCTGACTTGCAAGGAACGTTCAGCTGCACGAAGTTAAGCTGCTGTATAAAAGATCGTGATATGAGGGCCTAAGAAATAAATGATATGAAAAATCAAACAATAGGTAATACAGGAAAGGAGAAAGATGCGAAAGCCCATAATCTATAATACATGCGTGGGTACACACAACTGGGGTAGCCATGGGATGCTTTTAGGGGTACCACACAGTAAGAGCACAGTTAGGTGTGCAGAAACCTACACACGATTCACAAGGTAAACCCAGAGCTGTCACACATGTAAGTATACGGCAATGGCAAGGGCAGATCCAGGGGGGTGCACTGGGGCAAATCCAGGGGGATACACTGGTGCAAATCCAGGGGGTGCACTGGGGTGAAACCAGAGGGTGCATTAGTGCGCTGGGGTGAATCCGGGGGATGCACTGGTGCCCTGGGGCAAATCCAGGGGGATACACTGGGGTGAAGCCAGGGGGTGCATTAGTGCGCTGGGGTGAATCCAAGGGATGCACTGGTGCACTGGGGCAAATCCAGCCACGTGCACGTGTCAGGTGCGCACACGCCCACGGCACCCCCGCGTCCCGCTCCCGCCAGCCGCTCGCCGGCTGGAACACGGCCTGCCCGCGAGGGGAACCCGCCGGTCCCCGCACGAATGCCTGCAGCGCGGGACGGGGCTTGAGGGACTGTCCCGCTCCATTAGGGTCGCCCGAAACGAAGCCGGGGCTCACCGTGCAGCCCCGCGGGCCGTTCCCCGCTCCTGTTTCACGTCCGGCAGGCTGCTTTAAATGTTTTTAAACTCATCCCAATGACGTTATCCTGGTTTCGGCTTCGCGTGAACCCAAATCCCACAGCCCCAGGCCCCGCGAGGTGCGGTTTCGCCTTGTGCACCCCCCTTTTTGAACAAATTCGTAATATTGTATTTTTATGTATGCTTTTTTTTTTTATACTTTATATATGTATTTAAGGCAGGATCTGCCTCAGCAGGGCGTTGAGGGACGTGCAGCCCCTCTCTGAAGGGAATTTTAAAATGTATTTTATTTCATTTTAATGTATTTATTTGTTATATACCGTGGTGCGTATTTACGCCGTCATCGCTCTCTGAGGGAGAGGCCGTTAGGCGCCTCACCACCCGGCCCAGCATGCACCGCGCGCCCCGCCTGCCCCGCGCCTCGGCCGTGTTGATGTCCGAGCTGCCCGTCTCCCTCCTGATTTGCATAACCACGCCTCTCCCGCCGCGCCATTGGCCAGCCGCCTCGCCCGCAGGCCCCCGGGGCTCCGGCCCTAGCGTCCTTATTAGCATGCCCCCCGCCCCTGGGAGGTGCTGATTAGCCGCTTCGCCGCGGTCGCGGCGTTCTCATTGGTCGCTCGCAGCGTCACTCGCCGAATGTTGGGGGCCGCACTTCCGCCTCGGTGTCAGCGGGGCTTGGGGGCTGCAGCGGGAGTCGCGCGCCAGGTACGTTCTCGCTGGGGGGCGGTTGTCAGGGCAACGCTGGGACCCTTCCTGCCCCATCCCTACGCGCGGGAACCGGCCTCCCTGCGGGGCGGCGGTCGGGGTGGGGGCAGTGCCCCGCTGTGAGGTCCCTGCATACCGTTAGGCTGAGGCCCCACGGGGCCTTGCGGGACAGCCCCTGCTAGGCCCGGGGGTGGGTGCTGAGGGGACTGGGCGTCCTCTCTTTCCCCTTCCTCCGCGCTCCGTGCTTGGCACCGTCGAGGGCCGGTTGCCTCCCAAGTCTGGGTACGATGTGCGTTGTCTTGGGGCTGTGATGGAGCCGGGAGCTGAGTGCTCGGCTTGGGGATGTCCACACGTGCTGTCAGGCCAGGGGATTGCCAATATCCCTCAGAGAGCGATGACGGCGTAAATACGCACCACGGTATATAACAAATAAATTTGCCTGCCTTGCATTGCATTGCCTCCTCTTCACCCATCATCATCACGCCCTCACACATGCCGGCTCGGGGGCATCGAGTGGCGGTTGTTCGTCGCTCTTCTCCTCGCCATTGCCTTTTGCACGGTGTCTGGGGACAGTGGTGTGCTCACTGCCGCTGGGTCCACGCATCGTAGGACTCGCGAACCACCCCAGCACAGTCTGCAGGGCCTGGCGGGGCGGCAGAGAGAGGAGACTCGAGGGAACGAGCGTGGAAGCGCAAGATGCTTCGAACACGGATGTCTTTTAGGCTGCTTTCCTCCAAGTAGCGACTCGGTCTGGTACACGAGTGACAGCTTTCCCCCGCTGCGTGGGAAGCAGGTTACCTTTTGTATTCCCTCGTTCACAAAAACAAAGTAAAGCTAAGAGTTTCCGTATGAAGCAGGCGGAGAGACTGGGAAGACGGATCAATTCGTTGTTCGAGTCGAGCAGGAAGGGACTGGTAGTGGCCCTCTGGTCATTTTGAAGAAAATGCCAGGAAAGCGGTACAGCCGAGCGGACACATTAACGTGGAAGAATATGATGATGACCTCCTAAAAGGAAACATGAAAACATCTGTTCTCCAGAACACGTGTGGCACGTATTACTTAAAGCTATTGATGCACCTTTTCCCAAAAATGAGTTCCTTGGGCTTGCCGGAGAGCCTCATACACGGATCGCAGGAGGCAGAGACAGGCAAGGCCAGTTAGATAATAGAGTCTGTTCCTGAGAATAGTTGATGAACAGATATGAGATCTCTTATCAGTCTCACGTACAGGAAACGTGGGTCTGTTGTAAATATTTAATTGTGCTGGCTGCTGTCTCTAAAATGTACTTGGTTGAAATATTGTGGCTGTTCGGGGTTAATTTTCTCTGTTGGTTGCTTAACTTTTTTTATCTTAATTGCATATTATAAAACAATTCATGAGCTTTTGGAAGCTTATAAAAAAAAAAAAATCTTGATTAACAGCTTTTGGTTCTGGATATGACAGTAAGCTGCTGGAAGACTCTTTTAGATTGGACATAAGGAAAAATTTCGTTACCGTCCGAGTCTGAAATGGACTCCCCCCAGAAGTGGTTTAAGCACCTGCTCTGGTTACCTTTAAGGTATGCTTGGATGCTTTGGGGTCATCTGACCACAGCTGACTTCCTGCTCCTTTGGCAGGGGGCTGGGCCCAGTGATCTCATGAGGTCCCTTCTAGCCCAAATGTCTATGAATCTGACTGAAGGGCCCAGTGGCATCGTGGTGGAGCTACTCATGTTGGGGTAGCTGCTACAATACACCACGATTTTGCAGCCTCCAGAGTAAGGTGAGCATAAGGTGCCTCCAAACCCTAGCCTCCCCTGCCTTGTGGATATTGCCTAGTTGGAGTAAGGGTAGGGGACATCACCCTGACAGAAATGCGCCCTTGCTGAGGTGTTAGGCGGTCAGCAGCAGCTCACATTTCTTGCTCTCTGGCAGAAGTAACAACCAGCGAGGCACTGAATGCCTGGACTTTGTCTGGCCCTTGGACTCCATCTCAGTGGTCTAAAGTGGGGATGGTAGGTCTAGGGCAGTCTCTACTTCTCCATACTCTTGCCTAGGTATATGTGTTGAAGGTCTTGGTGTGATGGCCTTAGGGCATAGATCTATGGTGTCTGAAACAAGCAGTGTCACTCCAGTTGGGTTTGTCAGCCACAAGTAGATTCATCAGGCACCTGACTAGATCTCTTACACTGTACACCATGATCCAGAGGGTTGCCGATTGTCTATATAAAACAAAAAGTTAACAGCTTTTATCACTAAAATGATAACACTACTTGTATGGGTGTTTTCTTATGGGTTCAACTGTGTGTACTTTTATGTGTTGAAATAAAGCGGGGGAAAAAAGCCTCCCAGTACTGTTCATTTTTGTGTCAGAAAGCTTATTCATCAGTTGCTTTTTTTTTTAAGGTGCTGCATTTTGCAGTAATTTCACATAGACATAAATGCGTGCTTTGCAGACAGCATTGCTTTAAACCAGATTTGCATACAAATACTCTGACGTTTTAAGCAAATAACTCATGTCAGTGTTACAAGGCAATTTGTCCTTGAGAGTTCCATCAAATCACTTCTCAGCTAGGACTTCCTTTTCCACGTCAGCGCTCTTGTCCTTTACTAAATATTGATTTTTGTCACCTGAGTTATTAAAACATGCCCTGAAAAGAAATGCCTACTGTAGACACTCGCACAACATGGTAGAGCAGATTCTTAGGCTGTTTGTTTGTTTAATCTGTTTTGCAGCTTGACACATTCTTTGTGTGAAGAGTAGTTTCATTCTACTTGGTATGTTTTTTGCAATAACTCTTTGCCAAGAACCATGTACTCCATGTTTTAGAAAAATAAAAATCTGACTTGTATTTGTAACTCTGGATATCAGGATAGTTTTCTGAATTTGTGTGGAATGATGCTAAGCTCATAGAGATGTCTGCATTCAGATGAAAGAAATGGGGAGAGTAAGCAATAGGAAGAATCGGTAAATCTATTTGTTTCTTTTGGAAGGATCTTTCTGAATGGTTGCAAAACTTTGACTTATTATCTTCATAATAATGAGAGGATATAGACTGCAAATCAGCTGTTTGTAAAAATCTTAAGACATGTACTAGGGTAGGTCCTGCAAGAAACCTTTGTTCTCAACCTGTGTTCCTAATATTTCATTCCAAAAAAAAAAAAAAAAAAAAAGGAAGAAAACAGCAAGCGTGATCACAGAAGATTCTTTGTTGCAATCTAAAAAGTTTGGCATGGCAAATTGTATTAAGATGCTAAATAATTATAACGTGTCACATGTGGTTTAGTGTTTGTTTTAGACATGGTGTTAAAAATACTCTGTAATCCAGCTGTAGAAAAGTTGTCTTAACTAATGAGGTAGAAAAACTAATCAAACCTGATTTTTAATCTCTTTTTAATCATACTGGTTTTCCTTTTCTTTAGAAAATAATCTGTGGCCCAGGCAAATCCTGCGAAGTATTTCAATACAATACCCTATGTTCAAGCACTTCATTTAATCACCTATTCAAGCTCTTCCAATAAAGCAGGTAAGATCACTAGAAATTTTGAGACTTTCCAAAGACCCTGTTATTAGCAAGCTTATTTTGAGGCTCAGTATTTCATGTAGTATTATAGTAGTTGCTTGATCTTGGATATGTGCATCTCACTTAATTCAGTTGTGCACACAGCAACTATTTATATGTCTACAGTTGTTGGAATGGGCATGGATCCTCTAAATATGGTTTTGGTTTACCTTGGATTCC
Organism: Caiman crocodilus; assembly: GCA_030014935.1. Lineage (NCBI taxonomy): Eukaryota > Metazoa > Chordata > Crocodylia > Alligatoridae > Caiman > Caiman crocodilus. The sequence goes on along the minus strand of JAGPOW010000797.1, from coordinate 3,650,279 downwards.
TAGTCTTAAAATATTGATATCAGTCACTTAATGTCTACTTGGTAGTAGATGGAATGAGAAGATGGGTTGGAAGTAGGGATTTGAGTTCTGCTGTCTTGCTGTGATGGTGGCATCTTACAGACTAACTCATTCAGAGAGGCATAAGATGATGGGTTGAAGATGCTGAAGATTGTCTGTCTCTTGGCAGTGGCATAACAGGCACTCTTGAGCCTTGGGTATTTGGACTGCTATCCTGAACAGTGTTATCAACAGTGAGTTTATGCCACCTGTATTGCCAAAAAACATTGTTTATATTATAGCATACTAATACAAGGGATTAAAAAAGAATCTGAACCAGAGTTGTTATAAACTAGCATTAATTTAATTGTAAATCAAAGTTATTAATGGTTTGGAAAATTTATGCAAAAATTTTTTGCTATTCATGCAAAAGCTATTGTAGATGTGATATGACTTTGTAAAATGCGGCTTTCATTGGACTTGTTGATATCTGCACAATAGGCTGGTTTTAATATAGAAGTACAAATAAATTAGCTTTTGCTGTTTTAAAAAACCCTGGTATTTAAAATTTGAAAGCTATTGTGTTTATGTTCTCAAATTTTGAGGCAGTAGTTTTTAAAAGTTGCACCCATAGAACAAAGTCTTGTCAGCTAATCAGTTCCTAACTGTCTGGATTTAGAGGGAGAAAAACCCTGCCACCACTCATTTTGAGATTCTTTTTGTATTTTTAAATAAAAAGGATTGCATACGAGTAATTCCATCAAAAGAATGCTGATTAACTAGGCTATTTAAAACAATTTGACTAGTAAACAATTCAGGTATATTAATTCAGTGAGAATTATTGAAAAGGGAGCATTGTCTATTCCTTCAGAGATGTTCCTGATGTCTTGCTAGAAGTTTTCAGAAACTGAATGATAGTAAATGTGTTTAAGAACAGCAGTTTCTTTAGATTTATAAAAGACTTGTAAGAGGGTTATTGAAACCATTGCAAAGTGGGTAAAGATGGATTAAGATCATAATTGGATGGCTTTTTTGTTATAAACAAACTGATTCCAGTGCATCCAAACATCTGTGGTAAGAATGTTCTTTAGAAGAGATTCCACCATAACAGAAATGCTCACATTACTAAGATTTTTTTTTTTTTTTTTTTTGTAATTTCTAGTCTTAATCTTAAAACCCAAAGATAATGATGATGGTTATTATTGTTTAGGTTTATATCCTGCCTTATCCAAAAAGGCTCAGCCTGTTTCACATATGCACAGAGTCCTGAAGACCTTTCTTTGTTACTGCTTCTGAATTGTGTTGTTTCCTAGTAATTTTTGATGTACCTTAAGTTTTGGTGGTTTAGTCCATTATGGCACTTTTTATTATAATGGTATGTCAGTATAGTTACTGCCCTTATTTATAGTGTGGCTGCTGTCTTGTATAGCCAACAGTTGGTCTTCATGAAATTGAGTGATAGTGATGCCCCACTAGGAAGAGAATCATTCATCCAAGGAGAGATGCTGCTAAACCAAACCTGTAAATACGTTTTACTGTTCTAGTGATTATTATTATTATTATTATTATTATTTTTTTTTTTTTTTTGCTTGTTCTTAGCCTTGCTGCTACGTGCAGTATCTATTTCTGTAATCCTTAAACCTCATTGGTCAAATTATGGTGGTGGTCACAAGGATAAGAAATATGACAAAACATGTTGCTGTGCTTTTTGCTCTTCACTGTACATACTTTTCATGATTTCTCTTTGCTCCACAGTTTTATTGCGCGCTCTCCCATTTTTAAATGATCATCTTCATTTGCATAATGCAGTTAAACAACAATCATTGTTCACTTGGTATTTGGGTTAGGTTAGATCTGCTTGTTTCCCAGAGCTGAGGAAGGGCATTTTGTAGCCAGAACCTTGTCTGACATCTCTCCCAACTATCCAATAAACGATATTGCTTAACAAATCTTGCTTCTCTCATGAGCACAGGAGTCAGACAAGACTGGATCATCAAAGCCTTTCAGAGGCTATTATGGACTCTATTCAGTGCTTCACAAAGGAAGTATAAACCTTTCTCGATGTAAAAGTTAAATAAGGAATACTTTGTTTTATGGATTTCTGAACTAAATTTGCATGTAGCGAAATTTTTTCCAAGTATTAGCAGTCAAAAAATTGCATACAATGAAGCAAAATTAAACTTGGGTACAGTACAACTTTTGCCAATAGCACTAAGACAAGACAGCAAATTGTTAGGTTTCATTGGTGCCCTATTCGGGAACTTCGGCCTCTTTGTTCACATGCCTTTCAGAAGGAAAATCTGATTCAAAGAGAACTCGGAGCATATTGATATTGGCCATGTTACTTCTCTCAGGATAGTCATTGTGGAATTAGCCTCATATTATCAATTCTTCTCAAGGGGGATGGAAGAGAAGTTCTGCAGGAAACTCATAGGTAGCAATGGATTTTATATCAGTTTTGTAAAAAATTCACATTTCTTTAACGGGATAAGTAGGGATGGGTAATACATCTTTGTCATCACCTCAAGCAGGGCATTGTACGTCATGATCATGGAGGCCTCGTGGCTACCAAAGAGATAACACCATAGAATTTCAGGCACTTGTGAGGGAGGGAAATAAAGCAGTAGAAAAGTCCCTGTAAGGATATTAGCCTATTTGCAAAGTGATACTGTGTTACAAGTACCCTTTTTCTTGGATCCCAGCTTTGAGATGAAGATGTAAGTTGCAGCAGGGCAGCTGTGTGCTCTTGATCAGGACTATTTGGGAATTTTTCTTTCTGGGGAAGGCATTTTTACTTGAAATTTAAAACTTTTGGGGAAAGCTGTTGAGTTTCAGCTGGATTTCTTAGGCTCAGGGTACAATTTTAGGTCAGAGAGAAACAATGCAACAGTCAGTCATGAACAGAGAAATGAAGATGAGTCTGTTGCATCACAGATGGGTGTACTAATCACTAGGCCATACATTCAGTCTGTCTCCACCTCACTGTGTAGTTGGTTATTTAGGCATAGTGGAACAGGTCCAACGAGAGGGATTTAGAGAGGCTAACAGCCTGCAGGAGAGGGCATTCTGTGGGGGACTTGTCATGTATTTGTTTTAGGACAGAATGAAAGCAAATGTTGTGACCATGACATTTTTCATGAACCAGTGTTCTCGCTTTTTGGACTGTCCGGCTCCTGATGCAATATTTCTGAAGGTCTGCATCCTGAGGAATGGAGTACTTGATTCTGTGTGTGCTGTAGATATCTAGCTGACATATTGCAAGCCAAGCTGACACGTGCCAACTATCTCTTTGCTGGCATCACCCTTGAAATTAGGTGATTATGAAGTGAGTTATCAGTTTAATAATATACTGTGCTTTTATGGAAGTAAAAAACAAAAGCCTTGGAGCATGTAGTTAAAAATCATAACTAAAATCGTATGTAAAATTAGGTTTTATAATAGGAGTAACTGCAGCATTCAAAGAAGATGAAAAGTGGCAGAGGGCCAAACTTTCATTTGGCCTCCCTCACTTAAACTGTTTCTTTGTGCACCCTATATAGAGAACACAGAAGGATGTTTGCTATTCTCACTTTGGAACTTGCCTAGTGAGCAACTTTAATTTCCTCAAGGCATATCTTGGTTGAAGATGATGCATTCAGACTTTGAGTAGAAACAAGTCTAACTTTGCTAAATAAAATCTGCTTTTGGGTTTGGCCAGGTCTCAGATATCTGCTTTGCTATTCTTTGGTTGAAAGAATAGGGAGTGCATGATGATAGCAGCTACCTAAGTAGCTGAGAAATTATTTATAGTTGGTGAATTTTTAATGCAGTTTTAGCCCTATTGTTGTTGGTAGCCTAATTTCATAAATCAGTTAAGATTCATAGTGACTGAAGTTTTTGTGCAGAGGTGAAAATGCAGCATTTTGACACTTTGAGGATAGATGTAAGACACAAATACATACATATGAATACTTATATTCTAATCTAAGCTATTTATTTCTGTTCCCTGAAGTACAGCCAGTCTGCTTTGGTTACTTTGCTAACTGTAGTGAGTTAAGCCTATACTGTCTTTTCATGAATCCTGATGTGGAACTGGTAGCTGTTTGATATTCTGGTAATTTTTATATGCTATAACAAAAATGTCACTGCTCTGCCACTGGTTATTCTGGAGTCAGATCTAACTGAAAGTTTCACCCATGACCTGAGAAACCTGCCCAAGGGAAACATTGCCTTTTTATAATTATGGTTTATTTGATATGATAGGATAACTGCTATTAGGAACATTCTCTCCTCTGTGACATGTTTAGTTTAGCTAATGTTGTGTAACTTTAAAGCTTGACCAATATATTTCTGTTTAATTTCCCATCTATTACCATAGTGCCTTTTTATAGCATTAACAGAGGTGAACAGGGTTTAAAATTGAGCATCTTTCTAGTGATCCTTTGGCTTTAGGAATAATTCACACAGTGCTTGCATCAAATGAGCCTTAACAAAACCTTTTCTATTGACTTGGAGATCAAGGAATTCACTAAGGTTTTTTCCTCCATTTGTTTTCTTTGCGATCATTATTTTTTTTTTTTTTCTCCATCTATTAGCCTTTTCTATTATCTTGCCTTAAACATTGCTATATCACTGTTGGGCCAGCAAGGCTTCTCCAGGCTTACAGAAAGGTTAATTAAATTGCCAGTTCACTAATTCTTCCATGACACTTCAGTTTATGATACTGCTCAAGGTGTGTTTTGTGTCTACATTACCTGACAAGCTGACTTTAAGAAGACAACATTTTCAAAACTGGCCATAAGTTGTGCTATCCGACTTGATGTGGTTTGAGATATGGTGTTAGTAGCAGTATACCAGAAGTACCCACACAGGAACATGATGTGGTTTGAGATATTTTATTGCCTGAGTTTGATGTATTGTGCTTGCATATTTCTCTGAGGCTCATTTTTTTTCCCCCACCCCACCTCCTTCCAGCCCTTGAAGAAAAAGGAGTCAGAAAAGAACTTTTCATTTTTAACAAAATGAGAGCCATGTTTGAAAATAAATAATTTTAGTTTTCATGGGTAGCTTCTCTTCATAGGAGTTGCACACTCATGCAGAATTGTTCCTACGTGAGTACTTCTGGTATACTGCTACTAACACTTAAAAAATGAAAATGTTGTTCCTATGGTTTCCCTGCTACTTTTGCACTTAAACATCATTTAATACTTTTTTGGATGCCCACACTCAGAAATGTATAGAAATTCCCCTGAACTCAGCTTCAGTTGGCTCCAGAGATAAAGGCTCTCGCCATCTATGTTAATGCCCCTAAAGAAAAGAGTCTTGCTCCTCGTTGAAGTTCAAAATTGGATTCCTCTCCTCTGACGCAAAAAACTTAATTGCTACTTTTGCTCCCTGTTCAAGGAGACTCCATGACCTGAACTGGGCACCAAATGGAGGATTTTGCATCATTTAGCGCATTTTTGACTGATGTGAGTCAGCAAGTGAAGCTATGTAGTGCTCAGTGTCTTGGTACTAGCTGAGACCTCTTCTCTTTCACTGTTCATAACAGTGATACCGAGTGTGATACCAAGCTATCTTTGTAGGCTTCAGATTAGCTCTCTGGTTCACAGCCTTGTCTATTTTGGCATGTGGAAGATACCAGGGAAGCACCGAAGGACCTCCATGCTCTGAAGGAGCTTGAGCTTCTTGGCTTCCAGTTGGGATTAACATCCTTTAAGTACGTCTAGCATTTCACTGGGACTAACCTCTGTAGCACCAACTGCTGCTGTTACAATCCAGCAGCCCTGCTTTAGCAGCCCCACACTTCAAAGAGCTGGATGTCACATTTCTCATTGGACTTGCAGCATGCAGTGAGAGATCTACTTATTTCCTGAAAGCTTCTTTTTTAGTGGTTTGGTTCAGCAAGGACCAAGTTCCTGTATGGTGACCCTGGAACCCATGGAGTCCTAACCATGGATGTGCTCTGCCTGCTTCCCCTAATGACAGGGGAGCAATTTAGAGTAGCAGGAAGTACAGTCTTACACTGAACAGGAAGCCTGAGGAAAAATAGTTCCAAGATGAAGACATCTCTGCGCTGCTGACACCTGTATCCGAAAACATGAAGAAGCACTACAGTTTGATGGGTATTCATGCTGATGTGCAGCAGACACCTGCACTCCTTTTTTTTTTCTCATGATAGCAAGCTTGTGTATATGTGTCCTAATGTGCAATAGAGAGTATACAGACTGACTGGCTAATGCTGCCTATTGCTAGAGCTCAGCGACCTGCTTATTACAGATTTTTTGTTGCATCTAATTTTAACTGAATTTTTTTTTTATTAACCCAATAGTAGTAGTTTCATAGTAGCTAGGGTCAGGAGGGACCTGAGCAGATCATCTAGCCTGACCCCCTGCCACAGGCAGGACTGAATTCTGGGTTCACAAGACCCCAGACAGGTGATTGTCCAACCTCCTCTTGAATTTGCTGAAGTTAGGGGTGAGGACCACTTTCCTGGGAAGCTGGTTCCAGATTTTGGTCACCCTAACTGAAAAGTTGCCTTCTGATCTCTAACCTAAATCTATTCCCCATCAGCTTATTACCATTGCTCCTTGTCATCTGAGGTGGTGCTGGGGAGATAAGGGCTCTGCCTATTTGCTGTTGATCTCCCCTGAAGAGTTTGTAGGCAGCCACCAGGTCCCCCCTCAGCCTCCTCTTGCTAAGGCTGAACACGTTGTTTCTTAGGGATAAAGAAATTAAACATTAAGCTGGGACTCTCCCACTGTTCCAAGAGTGCTAAACATTTGGATATAATTTGAGTACTTTCCATTTAGCACATCCCTTTTGGCTTGCATATCTCTTGGTGCTTTAATGCAGTGCTTACTACAACAAATTATTTGACAACTCCATCCCCATGCGAACAATGCTACATATTGTCTAATGGCTTCAGAGTGCTTTGCCAAAAGAAATGTCCACTGTTAGCAGTACTATGCTAAAATGGATGGATTTGCTCTGATAAATTGCTAGAGTTGTATGAGGGTTAATTGTATAATGTGCTTTAGTAAATTAGAAACATGTAGCTAAACACCCATTTATGAGTGGAGTGGAGTTTGGATAGAAATGATTAGTTTTGAGAACTGTTTTCAGTCTCGTAAGTGCTTGGTTTCTTGAGTTACTTAGTTGGCATCAATTTAGAATTTTTTTCCCCAAGATTGGATTTATGTTTCTAAACTGTATTCTTGAGAGCTTGATATTCATGATGCCTTATTTAACTTGTATGTAGTTTTGGTTTTACAGCACTAGTAAAATGTGAATTGTATTTAATAGGAGTCAAAATGGCAGTTCTTTGATTTAGCTGGTCCCATAAAATCTTGTATCCTCTTGGCAATCACAGGTGGAGTCCAGGCTATGCTCTGCTTTCTTTGGCAAAATCACAAAACCAAGGTAGCAGCAGTCACATGTTTGCTAAACTTACTAGACTGAAATGAGAAGCAAAACTGGTTCTCTCTACTTCTGTCTTCATAAACTTATTTAATTTACGTTATATTTTGTACTCTTGTTTAATTGCTTTGTGCTCCCACTAAATGTAATTTGAAAGTGCAGAATTGTTTTACGTGTAATTTTGATGTTTTTCAGATCAGAGATTTAAGAGGTTTGTACAATTTCACCAAATATTTTAGAAGCTAAATTTTAAGGTGGGACTGATGGGAGAGATCCTTTAAACTTTCTTTATCTTTTTTGTTTTCTTTCAACTTGATAAATAGCCTTAACAATGGTGTCTGTACTATGGTACACTCAGTCTCCTACTGAAACAAAGATAAATTCAGGAGCTTGTTATACTGGCATAGAAACCTCAACAACCAATAACCAAGTAAAATTAACATACCCTGTGCTCCTGATGGTACTAGTCTGTAGCTGTGTTCCCTTTCTAAATGCTTGAGAGGATAGATGAGCTTTGCATTTTATTGGTGGCATGACCCAAAGGTTAATGAGCCTGGGCATTTGGGGTCAAAAGGGAGTGAACTCCAAGGTCTCTTATCAGAAAGTCTTGCCAGCAGCTTTTTCCCTCTGTAAACAGATGTCGCTAATGACTATATCTATTTGACCACAAGTGTGTCAGTGCCATAAGGGGGAAGAACAAATCCTTAGAGAGTGTTAAATACTTAATGCTAAGACCTAGATCTGTAGACAGGATTGGAAATGCATAAACCAAAGCCTTGGTCTAATCTTAAAAGTCCAGTGGACAAGCATTCACATCATCTGTCTGTAATGGGCTAGTTCATTCTGCACTGCAGTCCAGTCTACACATTAAACAAAAATGGTATAGCATGGAATAAAATGGTCTTCATGGCAGAGCTCCTTTTCTCCTTCGCACAAGAACAAATGAACAAAAAAAAATGTGGGGCTCTCCTGGTCAGATTAAACAAAGATTACACATCAGCCTTGTCCCCTGCGGTGACTGATCATCTGTATGCAGCTGTGGATTTAACCCAGGGGTGGGCAGTTATTTCAGCTGGAGGGCCACTTAATGAGTTTCGGTGAGTACTAAGGGCTGCACACACACGCACCCAATCTTTCAGAAGATATAATTTTAGCAAATTCTGGATTAAAATAATCTGCTGTACCACATTTTAATTTTATTTTAAAAAAAATATTTTTGTCCTGATTTATGTTATGTTGAATAGTGTTTATAGAGGTGATTACATAAAAGCTCAAAATAAAGTCTTGCTTTTGTATATTGTGTGTGTCTGGGAAGGGGGGTGGGGGATGTGCGTGCGTGTGTGTGTGTGGGGGAGGCCATCTGTGCTAGGTCCTGGGAGCTGGCCTGGGAGGGTGGGCAGGGGGGCAGTGTGTGCAGCAGAGCTTACTTGAGTAGTTCAGATGCAAGTGCAGTCTGGCCCATGGCTGCCCCCATGGCATGCCACATAGGGCTGAGCTCGTCTTGCTCCCACCCGGTGCAGCCTATGCTGCGTTCTCACCTGTGCCTGCTGGCCCTGGCCCCAGCCCCAGCCAGTGGATACAGCTTTCTGGTGTGGCTGCAGCTGAGCAGCTCCTGCCCTGGGGTGCAGGGCTCCATCTTCAGCTCATAGCCAGTTCCACCCACTTGGTTGCCCGTAGGTGGCTGCTCATCTCGGCTGGTTGGGCAGAGTGAGTAGAAGGCAGCTGGGAGCCAGAGCTGGAGCCTTGCATGCTGGGGTAGGATGTCTGCCTGCAGCTTCTCTCTGACTGGGAGCAGTGCAGCAGGAGGAAGGGGAGGCAGGGAGGAGCTGAGCAGTATCTGGGCAGCGGCAGCCACGCCAGGAGCAGCCTGGCCAGGAAGCTGTGTGCATTGGCTGGAGTTGGGGCCAGTGGGCACGAGTGGAAGTGCAGAGCCGGTGGACTTCAGCCTAATGTGGAGTGCCATGGGCCAGATACGGTCAACTGACGAGTGTCCACCCATGGGCCAGATTCAGTCAGTTGGCAGTCTGGAACATTGCCAGTGGGCAGCTACTGAAAAGTGTTTGGATCTTAATCTGTCTATAGGTCTTTGCTATGTATGCATCAAGAGTACAATAACATTGTTCAGATATACTCTGTACAGTTAGGTGTATTGTAAGGCTGGACTTTGCTTTATGAAGGTTGTTCTTGAACAGGAATTTGATTCTAAACTTGTCGTCTTCCTGTAGTGGCATCTCCACAATTTATAACCCTCAATTTACAGACCTGTACCGCAGAGAATTGTGTTAACTTCAGTCACACACGTATAGCAAAGCCATTGAGAATGGAAACTAGAAGCATTACAGCTGTCATGTGAAGGAAACAGGATGTTTTATCTTTTGCCTTTGCAAAGTTTGAAGAAAGTTTTTGCCATGTCCTTTCTCATCAGAAGCAAACCTAATCCCAAGTTTTTGATCAATGAAAGGCAAATGCTGATAACTATATTTCTTCTCATGCACTGAAATTCTTGTTATCTCTGCAAAGTGAAAGAATGGATTTTAAAAAGAAGTGATAAAAGGCTCAGTTACTACCTCACTGCTTTGGGAAATCTGATAATGTTCACATGTTCTGAACCACTAGCCTGTCTCAAAGTAATGAGAAAGAATAGGAGTTTAGAGGAACTAAATTACAGACTATTTAGAAGCAATGATAAGAGTTTAAGCTTCATCCAGAAAGGCACTGAAAGGCCAAGGTCCTCTCTCTCATATTGATTGTTAGAACATCCAATATTTATACAGCATCTTTTTCATTTGGAAGGCTCCCCAAGTACTTGATACATATATTGTCTCAAATATGTTTGCTGGGAATGGACAGCTGCAATAAACTGGGACCCTAAAGAACCCAGGCTTGAGGAAATATTGGTGTATGCTGCTAGGGGAAATCCTGATCTTAACCTCTTCCTAAACCATGCAGGTTCCCCATGCTAACTAGTCACAAGGTGCCTAGTTAGCTCCAGCTTTGCCTCTGAATGGTTTTTAGTTTTGGAGCATTTAGCCTTGAACCAGATAATCTGATCTTTATACTATAATGGGAAGCACATTCCAGTCCTATGCAAGGGTTTGTGGCGTCATCAGCTGCTGCATGGGAAGCAGCCCATGTTTGTCCTTTGCAGGTAACTGAGATGGCAGCAACACCTTCTGAAAGAATTTGTAACCCCGGTAAAGGCCAGGGTGATTTTAGCTATTTTGGCTCTTAACTATTCTCTCTCTCTCTCTCTCTCTCT
>JAGPOW010000797.1:3620963-3634207 GCA_030014935.1 Caiman crocodilus | reverse complement strand
AGCTTGCAGAGTAAACTGTTTTCCCGAAATGCTTTAAACATCAAGGCAATAGATAGCACATAGCTTGTGTGTGCCTGAAATTCATATATCCTATCACGGGGAGAAAGTGGAAGTGTAGATGCATCCTTCTGTTACTCCTTACAGCAGATGGATAAATGGTGCTGCATTGCCCATCTTAGAATGATTTGTTTTTAAGACAACTCTTCCCTCAGTTCTTCTATGATTTCTTAAAGAGTTAATGCTGTATTTCTCATCTTAAGAATAATTTGTTTTTGCTGCTAAAGAAAACTACTTACTATCTCTCTCTCTCTCTCCACCCACCAATTGTTCTTAAATGCTAGTAGGTGCAAACACAGAGATTCAAGTGTTTAGACTTACGCTTGTGCAGAGATGGAGAAGATGGAGGTTTTACGTACTTTTAGTTCTTTCCAAAATAAAGTGAAAACACTAATTTTTTTTCATTTTCTTCTCAAACAGATCTTCCAAAGTGACTTGGTATCTACGCAGGAAGCTTTCCACAGCACACGAACATTTAATCTCTGAATCTAGCACAACGATGCATTAGACGAAGCCAGGCTGGTGCAGAAATTTCATACTGAAGGATGAATAGTGAAGAAGAGTTTTATGATGCCGTTACGGGTGAGTGAAGACAAATGCAAAATAAAACCACAGGCTGTGTTTGCCAGCAAGAATGTAGCTGCATTGTTATTAGGAGACCATGCACCATTCTGATCATTTGTGATGAAAACTTTTTAAGGGAACAAAAAGGAATTGTTCCACTTCTGCTTCAAGCTAGGGAGCTAGCAACCTTTTTTTAAGCTTAGTAGCTTTCCCTGTACACTTAAAGAAGCCCATTAGCCTCTGCTCACTTTTACCATCTGTATACTTGAGGTAATCTTGTGGGAGGGCAGAGCGTTATTGTTTGCAGAGTACTTTGAAAATGAAAACTATTGCTTATGTGCTGAGTGTTAACTTCAGTGAAGAACTTGTCCCAAGGATTGAAATGGAAGACATTTCCTAGTCAAAAATGGATTAATATAAATGGATGCATCTAGCATAGGGAGCCAAAAGTCTTTGCTGTCTGCTGTTGCCTTTACAAAAGCCAACACAAACCTTTTCGTAATTGAGCCTTGTGTTGGACAATATTTCTCTTTTGAACTAATAGAGCCTTAGCTATTTACAAAAAATCTTAAAACAATGTAAGGATAAATTGAAATGCTTTATACAAATAATGTAATAAAAAGCTTCTCAGAGATTCCAGATCATTAATCCCCTTATCCTTTAAAGTGTCTTCAGAAATCCTAGAGTGGAAGAAGGATGGGAGATATTGGTCTCTGGAATCGTAGTGAGTTGTCTTGGGCATCTCAGAATCCAGGGAGTAAAAGGAGACGTATTGGGGAGCATGGAGCTATTGAGAATAGGAGTAGAATGGAAGAAGTATGATGGAGGGGAAAGAACTGTGGTGCTGTTTGAATCTCAAAAAAATCCTTTGATTTTAGTCGCACTGCTAAAGGGTGCTAGGGTATCAAGAAGTGAACCCCATACATACACCAGCTTTAGAAATCACATTTTATAGAAGGATTAAATGATCTGAGGGTTTGTCTCTTGCATTGTTGATAACATTGCTGAGACCACCACAGTGCATTGTCTGCATGGTTGTTTGGTCCATTCTTTCAGCTCTTGGTGCGTCAGTTTACAGTCCTGAAGTTGGGTCATCTCTCTTTGCCAAACCAATTCATTTTCTTTTTTCGTCTGCTACTTAATCCTTTCCTACAAAGGTAAACCAGTAGCACCAAGATGCAAAGAGCCAAAAAATTTTGAGTCTCAGTGACCAGGAGTCACTTGGGTTTACTTTAATCTCTGCTGCCTCCTTGCTGCAAGTGGAGAATCATGCACTGTCTTTGAGAGCCATTTTAACCCTGCCCCAGCTGAATCCTTATGAAAGATGAAAGATAGTAGGAGGGAGAAGAGGAAAGGAGGAATCCAGGAAAGCAAAATGCCAAGCCTTAGCCTTGTTCCCATTGGAGTGACCAACTCATGTGAGCTTGGAACCTGAGTGCTCTTAAAATTGGCCCCTTCTGTTTTGGGGAGCTGGGCTGTGGTGCTGATCCCACAGATGAATGTGGCTGGGCTGGGTTGTTCTTCCTTGTGCTGCCTTGGGGCAAATTTTCCTTTGTTCATTGACTTTGACTATGGTTGGGGCATGGTGCCATGTTCAGGATTGGGTTTTTATGCCAGGTATGTCAGGAAAGAAATGATGCACTTTCTCTATCCAGTACTGTCTTGCTGATGTCAGAAAGTTTTGTGCACCTTCTCCATGAAGATGTGGCTGGTAGCTTTCTGTCTTCAGGGACAAACTCCAGCTCTGGATTCATCTATTCAACTCTATATTATGGTTAGGGACCTACTGGATTTGCACCTGCACAGTTTTCGTGGAAACCGGTAATTTGGGTGGGCTCTGAAAAATGTCAGGCTTTGTGATTTTGGTGGGCTCACTGCACCCCCCCCCCCAAACTTGCCGGCAAGCAGAGCAAAGGGCAGGAAGCCCTGCAGTCTTGGAGCACTGGGGCTGGGGGGAAGGAGGGGCGTGCAGAGGAGGGTTGGGAAGCTAAGGTCCAGAGAACGGGAGGGAGGAGGGGGTGGAACTGCTCGCGGCAGGAGGCGAGGGACCCTGGTGAAGCTGCTTGTGCAGCATCCCTGCTTGGGGATGGCTTGAAACTGCAGCTTAATTACCATGATTAAACCCAAGAAAACCTTTAATCCATGCTTAATAACGCATGGATTAATGGCTTCCTTGGGCTGGTAATCAAGCTGTGGTTTAGAGTCATCTGAGACTCTGGGAAGGGTGAGACTGCTGGCACCCCTCACCCAATCAGAGGCAGGGCAGGGGGAGGCTGCCATGCTTGGCTCACGAAAACGGTGGCTGGTGTTGGGGTTTGCTCGGAAAAATAAACTGGCCACCTCCTTGAATTTGGTAGAACCCTAATTTATGGTAGAGTAAATCCCAGGGCATCTCTTTTTAAATACCCCTGCTGGTAGGGCAGGTTTTTTTTACCCAGTTTTGGCAACCTGTCGAGAGCTGCATGGGTAGCCCTGCCCCTTGACAGGTGCCCTGCCACCTGGTCACCATCTTGGGACCAGTGTCCCAGGGCCGGCCGGCCAGCCTGCTGCCGCCTCCTCCCCCCTCCCTCAGCACCAGCTTGTAACCTGTCCCTGCTGCCAGCCTGGGCCCCGCGCCGGCTCTGGGCTTACATGGTGGGGCTGTATGTGGCGGCAGCAGTTGTGGCCTCCTCTCTCTCCCCACCCCACCCTTACCTGGGCTTCCCGTGTCTGGGCAGCCACGTGTTCCCAGGCTAGAAATCTCTGCTGGGACTTTTGGCTGAAGGGGCGAGGCTGGGTGGCCCTGCTGTTGCAGGAGCCTGCCGAGCGTTCCCCTGGGTCCTACTGCCCCTGGTTCCTGTCATTTTTCACAGGAACCAAGGACAGATATTCTAATTTTTGAAAATTTTTTAGGGGCCCTGCAGGTCAGATAGAATGGCCTCGTGGGCTGGATGCAGCCAGTGGGCCGTATTTGGCTCACCCCTGTGTTAAGCTCTGGTGAATTGACTGGCTGATCCTTCAGGTTCTTGGATTGTCCAGGTGCCTTGAACTTAGATTTGTATTTCTGGGAGTCCTGGGTCAGACTAACTCTAAAGCAGGGTATCCAACACATGGCCTGTCAATTCTCGATTAGATGAACAAGGATTTAAGAAGCAAAACAGTAAATTAACAGCAAAACAGGGATTAACCAACTGAATAGCAGTTAATCTGTGCATGTCCCTGCATGTGCAGCCCAACCTCTCGCTTGCAAATGTGTTGAGGGTTTACATTTGCTCAGAGCAGCTCTTGTTGGTGGCAGCCTCCTTTGGAAAGGGTACCTTGCAAGTGATTCTCAATGAGATTTGAATGATACCTCTTCCCCTGAAGCCTTCCAGCCCAAGACAACTTTGAATTGAATTCTGTGAGGCTTGATATACCTGCTCAGTGGTTCTCATCCTCTTTAGACTTAAGGCACCCTAGTAAATCAGAAAGATCCCAACAGGTCAGAGTGTTTTTTGACACTGTGGATTCCTGTTTACCTTGTGAATCATGCTTAGGTGTTTACTATTGTACATCACCCGTAAAAAGCTGTCATGGCACTCCAACCACCCTGGTTGAGAATCACTTCCCTAGATCTTGAATTTGAGCTGGATCTTCTTGCAGACCCACCGTTCTGCCCTTTCCACAGACAGTCTTTCCATCCCACCAGTCTTGCTACTAGATGGGTCAAGATGACCTTCAGACATGCAGACCCCTGCCTTGTAGACAGCTGTGCTACCTGAGGGGGCTAGACTAACTTCAAGTATCTGTAGTACTCTCAGCAATAGCCCAAGCTATGTGCTGCCTCCTCCCAGCAGTGACTTGGGTTTCAGAGGAGGCCAGGGCTTTTGCAGGAGTGACTCAGTGACGTCTTGCCTGAGCCAGGGTTAGACTCCCTCCTATGCAGACTTGATCTGCATTGAGATGGATGCCAGTTTGTTGGAGTGGAAAGTCTGCTTCTGGCTCGGTCCATACTTTTTGTTGAAGGAGAAGAGATGCTGCCCTGGGAAGAAGTGTAATTGTAATTGAATTGCTTGCTGCACAGCTGAGAACCTTGTCTTGATCCAACCTGACTGACCAGGTAGGAGTCTGTATGTGAGCATTTTGGGAGGAACCCAGAGGCTTTTACTTAAGTTGCAAATCCTCTGCTTGGGTTGCTGGGTGGAAAATAGGTCTCTTGCTGCCTGGGGTGTTTATCTGTATGCAAAAGCAGTGCCACCACCCTGTGCTGATTGGCTGGGCACAGAGCACTTACTACCTCCAGAGTAGGTATTTCACTCAGGATTTTCTCAGGGATCTTATGTTTCCTGTTGGTCCCCCTGCATTTAAGTCACCGCAGCTTCCTCACTGCTGCTCCCAGATACAGAGAACAGTTCTTGTGGTTGCACCAGTGGAACAAGGTCAGGCAAATTTTATTCAATTCTTTCTGCTTTTTCTTCCATCCTCCCCTTAATTCCAAGCTTCTTCTGGAAAATGATGCAAGCAAAAGAGCTAGCTACTTTGGCAGCAGGCTTTTCTAGCCCATGTAACCTTGCTGTTTAGCTCTGTTAAGTCTCTCTTGGGTTCACGGAGGCCTTCTGTGCCATCTGCTGTGCTATGACTCTCAGTCCTTCCAGACTTCAGGTTCCACAACTGCTGCTGCCATGTGCAGCCCCACCGTGCAAGCCCAGAGCCGGTGCGGGGCCCAGGCAGCAGTGGGGGCAGGTTACAAGCTGGTGCTGAGTGCTGGGGGAGGGCGGTGGAGGAGGCAGCAGCGGGCTGGCCAGCCCTGGGACATTGGTCCCAAGACATTGAGGCACTGGTCCCAAGATGGTGACCAGGGGGCAGGGCAGGTTCTCAGATGTGCTGAGAGAAAAGTTTGCCATAGAAAGAGCAGCATACTTGGGTTGTTGCCACAATGCTTCCAGCCTCTGCCAAAGAAAATGGTTTTGTTATGCTCTTACCTTTTTGTTCCAAAGCCAAACTGTGAATTCCATGAAATCTTCTTTTCTCCATGTCATTAGACATACCAGGCACATGCCTGAGCAAGCTGCTCTTTAGCTTTTATTAATTGCCATTCGTCTTGGACAATTTCTCTCTTGAGGAAGGACTGCATCTGTAGAATTGTGGGCTAATTCATATCCCCCACTCTGCCAATACTATCTTGATCTGATACATCAGCAGGTTCTGCTCCTGGGTGTGAGATCTGTCAAATTATCTTGTAAAAGGTAAAGTAAGCTTGTCTCCTTTTGGAAGTGGTGAATTAGAATGGCAGCCTGTGAGGAGTAGCTGTCTCTTGAAGGAGGGGGAAGTGATGGTCTTGGAGAAAATAAAATTGTCTTTTTGCCATAGTGTGCCACTGCAGCATCCCATCTCTGCCAGGTGCTGTTTCTGGGTCTGCAGCTCTTGATGTTTCTCCTACATTCAGTTTTCTTCCCTGCTAGAGATGATGATGCTTCCCTGGTATTTAAGCTCAGAGAAGCTGATGACTCCGTATAAAAGGAGACTGACTTGTGATTTGCATGCTCTGTGACTCAAGGAATACTTCATCCCAAAACTTCCTACCTGGTGGACACACAGCTAGTTTGAGTGGCTTGGTTTTCCTTTGCAGAATGGGGAAGAAGAAGACTAGGAAAAGCAGAAATACTGGCAAGTCACTTTTTTCTTTGAACTCTTGAAATTAATTAATTGTATAATCAAGTCTGTGAATAATGTTGAATTTTAAACAATCTTTTGTGTTTTAAGGCCTTTGACTCACCTTTAATATATGTAATTCATCAATTTAATACTTAACCACTACTGCCTTCAGTTACTGGTTCTTTTTTTCTTTTTAAACATCCTCTTCC
Organism: Caiman crocodilus; assembly: GCA_030014935.1. Lineage (NCBI taxonomy): Eukaryota > Metazoa > Chordata > Crocodylia > Alligatoridae > Caiman > Caiman crocodilus. Next base: position 3,627,764 of record JAGPOW010000797.1, on the reverse strand, counting down.
TACAGTATAACTGCCCCGTAACTGATGTTTAGCTTGTGAATTCTTCTGTTCTGTGGAGGCTTTAATTAGCGACATCAAAAGAGAGACTTTTCTAGGAAAATGTGTTATTTTTTCAATAGTCCTGCAGTTGTAGCTAATTTGGATCCGCTCTTCTGTCTCAAAATGTGTTCCAGAGTGTTTACCCTTTCCTACCACACTGGCCACATGTTCAGTTGATCCTTTTTTAAAAATCAAAAAAACAGTTTAGTGGACAGGCAATTTTACAACTTTGAACTGACCTATAGATGCTAAATTTAGTGATGTGTTATAGCTGTGTATGGGGTATATATCACAATTGGTTGCTTTAATGATGTTCGGAGACAACCTGGCAGTGTTTTCTAGGTTAAAAATTAAATATTACTTGAAAATAAACTATGACAGAAAACTTAATATCTTTGTACTATGAGGTCAGTTCCACTGGAGCTGGGTTTGAAAGTTTTGCCTGTCTGTAAAACTTGAATGTCTTTCTGTTGCTTGTGTTTAGCCATTCATGACTAGATTTAAATTGTATTTTGGTTCACATTTAATCTCTGTTTCCCTTAGAACTGAATAAATTGACATACAGGAACAGCACAAATGAGTTGTTAACTGGAGAGAAATCAAAGGACTGGTAACAAGCAACGAGACACAGTTTTATTTACTTTGGATTAATTAATCCTTAATAGCTATATGGAATAGATAGGTATCTATATAAGATCTAGGCACAATTAAAGGTTTTGGTTCCCCAGTGGGAGGTGAAGTAGCCCTGTAGAGTGACTTGAACTTTTATGGAAGTTTCTGTTTTAAAACTAAACACATTTAAAAATAATATTAAAGCATCTAGGAAATCCCAGAGGTTTAACTACCCTTTCTCAAAAAGTGTTCTTTCACTGTAGAGTGTCTAAAAATCAGCGCATGTTTTGAGGCAGGTGTTTTTGATGTAGTATTTGTTTCAATCCCCTGAACAATTATATGTACTTCTATCATTGTTCCCAATTAAGTGTTGCAACCCACTGGGGTGTGGTTATCATGCCATAATTGCATGCCTGAGATGCTGGGGTTCAGCATGCGGGATTACTGCGTGATGTCATGTTCAATGTCTGCTGCTAATTATAAAATGCAAAATCGCAACACCAGTATTTCCTTCAGCTTCTGAGATGGCTGCATTGATAATCTTCAGTCATCTTTCCTGGTAGAAATAGAAATTTGTTTTGGGTTTCTTTAAAAGCATGACATTGGTAGAATGAAAATATTTAATGGGAGAAAGAAGTATAGCATTTATGGTAATAATACAACAATAATATCTGTTGTATTTTTAAGTATTAAGACTCCTGAGACGTTGAGTAATTGCAGTTGGCAAGCAAATGGTTTAGATTGCTTGAGTGGAAATGATTTCAGCATGTTACAATGTACGTTCCTTTAAACAACTGTGCAGTATGTTGTTTAGCTTTGTGTGCCCTGGCCCAGAAGACTTTCAGAAAGCAAATGTGTATGTGCAGGGGATTTACAGTGTCCGGATGCTAAATCAGAATTTGGACACACCACAGTCCTTTGGTGACATGGAGAAAATGAACCTGATAAGAGAAGGGACTTACTGCTTTTACTGGTAACATTTTTGTTTGTAAGCAATTTGATTTGTAATGTAGACAGACCAAACCAGTTCCAGTATTGTTACAGTCCAGAACATGGCATAACCTCTCCTTTCAGGTTTCACCATCTAGCCACATGCTTTCTACAGGTGTTGCACGTGTTTGTCACGCCTACGACAGCTAAACAGTATCATCTGACAGTTTGGGTAGACATGCAGGCAGAAGAAGTCCATTGCTGTTGTCAGCTACAAGTTCCTTAGTCTCCTCTGCCTTCCCTCATGTCCTTCAGGATATACATCTAGATGGACAGCTGGAATGAAGGTCATCTCACAAAACATGATGCATCAGAGCAATTTTTATTTTTCCTGTACCACATCCTAGATATCATGCAGTATATCTTGTTCGTAGGGCTGAGAGCCAGCTGTTTTTTGGCTTTCTAGAGGGTTTAGGTCTCTTTTTGGGATTTATGATTGCATGTTTTAGAGAGAGAGTCCAAACAGGCTTCAAATCTTCAAAATTCCTTGAGTAAAATTACAGTTTTTGTGCAAGACTTTTTTTTGTGGCCTCATGTGAAACTTGTTCTTCCTTGTATTTCACAACAGGCTCGTCCATACTTATCTAAAACAATGCGCTGATCTTAATAGCGATACTGTGAATGCGCATTACGGTACCAAGGTACCAGGAGAGAATAGTTCCTTCTTGTCCTAGGTGCTGTACAAACACCTGCCCCAGAGAGTTTTTAACCTGTTTTTGGTGAGAGCGCCTCTGACAGGAACAGAACACATGGGTATTGATGGTTTACCAGCTGTATGCAGGAGCCAGGTCTGGTGATTAAATCCACTGGGAGGGAGAAGATTAGGAGAAGAATCATTAAAAGAGAGGGGGAAGGAAGAGCTTGGTGTGGGAAGGGGAGGGCGTCACATCAACCGAGACGGGAATGAGCATCCAGTTGGCATAAGGGAGAGAGCATCCAGGGTGAAAACTGCAGCCAGCAGGTTGACATCCTTGGGGGTCACTCAGTGCTTGCTCAGGCTGCTTCTGCAGCTGCTTTTGCCAGCTTCAGTCTCTGCATCCCAGGCAGGTTCATTCCCTAAGGTCACTAGGATCGGTGGATGGAGAAAAGGGACTGTTTGGGGCCTACTTTTCATTTGTTTCCATCCTGCATGTCTGAAGTAGAAACTGATGCTTGGCCAGTTAAGCAGCCTTGGTTTTTCAGTGAACAGGAAATGACTTTATTTTGAAAGCATTTGGGATGAGGGAGGTTCTCTTCAAATTGAAGTATTTGATGGTTCTATCTAATAGTGATTTAGGAGCTGAAGGCCCAGATATGCCAAGCCATTCTTTTCTAGTGCTTTCGATAGAGGTGGCTCCCAAAGGGGTTTGGGAGTTTCACTTTGCGTGCTCTTACTTTCCAGCAGATGGATACATCAGTGCTGACTTAAGGTTCCTTCATTTCTCTGCCCCCTTATAAAAGAGATCTGCTTCCTTTTCTTTCTCCTTCTCCTCCCATTATTGCAGCACCTGTTTCTTCCAGTTTCCCAGTTACCACCCAGCAATGTGTTTAGCAGGCCCAGTGAAATGTAGAGTTGCACCGTGCTTCCTCGAGTCTTGTCCCTCAGAATGATGCTAGAGTACAGATTTCTCTGTAGTCAGTGCCTGTTTGTACGTGTCCATGCCCTGGAGCTGTTTTGCTCTTAAGCAGCTGTTGCTGCTGCAGTGAGTGTCATCTGAATACATGGGTATCCAGGGGAAAATGGTGCTAGGGAAGCATTGCTTGTATGCATCTGGAGCTCTTCTTAGAGCTTATATTGGCTTTTGCCTGAATTAATTCTGCTGGGGTCACTTCTGGGTTCTTAGACCCCTTGGACTAAATCCTGAGCTGCACATGTTGGTATAAGCTGAGGCTATGCCCTTTGGGGGTAGGTACTGGTGCTGTCAAGGAAGTTGTATTGTACTTGCTTGAAGAGTAGCTGTGCTGCAGGCTTTGCTGCTAAAATTTGACAAGATGTGTGTCCAATGCCTGCATGTAGATCTTGCAGTTCAAGGATCTTAACATTCAAAGGATTTTAAATCCAGCTTTTTGAGCATACTTTTTACATACACAGTCGCTTATGTAATTTGTGCACAGAAATAATAAAGTTTAAATACACAAAAGCCAGTGGTTCTTGGCATGCACATACAAATGCAGAGAACAATTTTGCCAACTATTTAATCGGTCTAATAAAAGATCACATTTTCCCAAAGAACCTTGTCATACAAATACAGTTTACTTGCACAAATCACTGTTTTTACGCCTGCATATGCAAAAGTTGTACACATTAGCAATTGGCCCACGGTTCTAAACAAAGCAGTAGTCTATCCTAAATGAATTGTTGGACTGCAATCTTGACGTGGCCTTGTCAGTGACCTTAATCCAGTAGTTTGCGTTTGTATATCATTTTTGGACTGGAGGACTCGAAAGTTATAAAGTCAAACAATCTTCTCAAGTGGGATGAATGCCTCTTTTACAGGTGGATAAACCAAGGCCAGGAAAGTGAAGTAACTTGTCAAAGTCATGCAGCCAGTCCATGCTAGAGCTAGGAGGATGATTCAAGTCCTTGCTCCCAGTTCTCTCCTCTAAACTCATTTCCGTTGTGCAGTGGAGGCTTATTTCTTTTACTGCTTTTTGGGTTCCATTTTTTAAAATTGGTTCTAATAACCTGCGTGTGTGCTGGTTGAGTCTGGCTCTACAATTCGTTTGTTTTTTTTTCTCACGGTTTCTTAGTAAAACCAGAACTGTAAATAGGACAACTGCATTTTTGAAGATCTTATGACAAAATCATATAACTGGAAAAAAAAAATTGTAATTGCAGTTAAAGTGCAGCTTTGAAATAAGGCAGTAGATGTACCTAATTGAAATAGCTGTTGAACAGTTCAGCTGAATATGATCCTGCAGTGTGCCCTTGTTGCGAAGAAGGCTAACAGCCTTAGTTAGGAGAGTTGCAAGCAGATTGAAGAAAATGATTCTTCCCCTCTAGTTGGCACTGGAGAGGCCACATCTGGCATCCTGTGTCCAGTTCGGTCTCACCTACTACAGAAGGATGTGGACAAATTGGAGAGAGTCCAGTGGAGGGCAACAAAAATGGTGAGGGGCCGGAGCACATGTGAAGAGAGGCTGAGGGAAATGGGCTTATTTAGTCTGGAGAAGACAAGACTAAGAGGGGATTTAATAGCAGCCTTCAACTACCTGCATGGTGGTTGCAAAGAGGATGGAGCTAGACTGTTCTCAGCAAATGACAAAATATTGAGCAGGGTCATCAAATTGCAGCAAGGGAAGTATAGGTTAGCTATCACTAAGATGGTAGTAAAGCTCTGAAACAGGCTACCCAGAGAGGTTGTAGACTCACTTCTTGGAGGTTTTTAAGGTCCTCCTAGACAAAGCCTTGGCAAGGATGATCTAGTTGGGGATGGTCTGACTTTGAACAGGGGGTTGAACTAGATGGCTTCCCGAGGTCCCTTCCAACCCAATTTTTCTGTAATTATTGCATGCAAAATTGATTATCCTTGGTATTAATATGATACTTGGTGCTGTTTGTTCTTAGACTAAGTCATCCACCAAAAAGTTTGCTGTCAGTGACGTTTCCAAGTGAATTGGTTTGTTGCAAACATGTCATTGTTATGGTGCACCCGCTTCTGCGCTTTTAACAGGTTTAACGTGTAAGCAGACTCTCTGGAGCCCCAGGGAATGTTCCTCACTTGTATTTATTTTTTGCAGGCTTTGATTCTGACAATTCTTCGGGGGACTTTTCAGAAGCAAATCATAAAGTTGCAGAAATGATTGACCGGGATTCACACCAAAGCAGTAGGACTGGGAAACCTAATGGAGAGGCGCAGCATCAAGAGAATGGACTTAAGGAACACAGGTGTGCTGGAAAGCCTTCTATACTGTGCAGTATAGTCCTCTTTTGTGCGTGCTGGATAAATGCATAACTGTATACTGACTGTTGGGGCTGACATGGATTTATAAAATAATAAACAATGGTAATCTGCTTATCAATTAAGTGCATAAACTGCGTAAGTGTAAGTATCTTTTTGTCTCCCCTGTCAACTTTTAATACAAGTGTATTCCAGTTAACTGCAGAATGACGAAAGGGAAGCAGCTCTGAAACCGCTGCTATTGGAAGCCTGAAAAATAATGGGAGCTAGTCAGTTTTAGTGTTTCTGCTCCCATAGTTTTCAAGGTCCCTAATGGGGGGCCTGACACTTGCTGGCTAAGTACCTTCAAAACATCGGGTACCAGTCAGTCTCAGAGCTGCTCATCCCAGAACACTGAGTGTGGTGTACTGAGTAAGCATTGTGTACATGAAGGTTACACAAGTATATATTCCAGGTAAGTTCTTAGCCTTTTATCAGTCCTGAGGCAATGCACTTGAACAGAGTACAGTGTACCTGCTAACCAGTGTAGTTGCTTTGGCTGAGATCATAGGAAAATAGGGCTGGAAGGGATCATATAAAATCATCTAGTCCAGCCCCTGCTCAAAGCAGAATCCTCCCTAACCAGACCATATCTTTTCTAGGGAACCTGTTAGCTGTGATAGAGAATTTGCAGGTATTTGTACAGTTCATCATGATGCTGGAAGATGGTCCCTTTGTCCATGGGTATTGGCCAAGAACGCACAGAAGTTATAGGCAGTAGAAACTTCGTACCCCTAAGCAGCTCCCCTATAGGTTGCGGCTCTGGTTGCATTGAAGTAGTTTGTGTGAAATGCCTGAGAAACCTTTATTGTATTCAAAATTGATGATGAATAGGATTTTGGTCAAAAAGTAATCTTGTCTTGGGTATGATAACTATTCTTACGTTTTTGTTTGTTTTTTTTCCTCCTCCTTACAGAACTTCATTGCCCGCCCCAATGTTTTCTAGAAGTGATTTTAGTGTGTGGAGTATATTAAAAAAATGCATTGGCCTGGTAAGTCATTGTTGGCAGTCAAAGGAGACGGAACGTTTTTCCCTGCTGTCTTTGGCAAAATGTTTATTTCTGGAAACTAAAGGTTAAGTTTGGAAATGCAAAAACATGAAAGCAGATGCACCCATGCCTTGGAGTGTTGCCTGGTGGTGAAGAACTTTTAAGGTGACAAAAACAAAAGTAAAATTGATAGAAATGTCATAAGCAAGCAGCACAAATAAACTCTCCAGTTCTTTGTTCTGATAAACAGA